>CM046035.1:61998473-62144576 GCA_025215565.1 Flaveria ramosissima | reverse complement strand
TTCCTCCTCATTATCGGAGAAAATCGTTTCAGGCTCCGGTTGCTCCCCCGAGGCCCGGTTTCTCTCCTTCCTTTCCCCTTCCTTCACAGCCTTGATGACTTCGGTCACCACAGACGGTAAGATTGTCTGCATGACCTGGTGTACTTCCTCCACGACAGCCTCCTTTACTGAGGCCCTCAAGTTCGCACTCTCATCCCCAGCTTCTGGATGAGGAGTCTCAGGTTCTGCAGGAACCTCTTTCTCAGCTCTAGGCCTTCCTCTCTTAGGGCGTGGTTCAGCAACAGGGCCATCACGGCCTCCACCCCTAGAAGCTCTAGAAGATCTACCCCACCGCCATTCTCTAACACACTGAAAGATTCAAACACCAACACGGTCATTCAAGGAAACAACTCAGTTTATGTCAAGTATAGTAAGTCCCTAATTACAGTGGCCAGTTGTGATTAGCCACTTACTGTACTCTTATACCCCAAGTATTACCTGTCCTGACTACATCAGTATTCAAATCTACATACAACACATAACATATACCATGCGCACATAAACCGGTTAACTTTAAGAAAATACCTGATGGCACGCAGCTACTCAGTTTGGCATCCCATTCCCTTCCGTCCCATTTCTCAGTTTAAGTTAAGGTTTATTTTGAAAATTTACCCATTTCACTTAAACTTTGGCTCTGATACCAACTTGTAAGGCCCCGTTCCCGGGACGCTTACAGTTGGTCATTCATCGCACATAAAACATATAATTACATTTGCATTAAGAAATCATTGCAGCGGAAACATTCAAAAATGACATCACGTTTCATTATAATTACTTTTGCCAAAATACATCATTATCCGATTACAAAATCATGTTTGCATTACATCACAAAAGCTTATAATGGATGCCATCCCAAAGAGCGAGTAGCCTTGCCGTGCCATCCTCAGCAATCATTTACCTGCCAACTGAAAATGCAATAAAAGTCAGCGTTGCTGAGTGAGTTCTAGTTTTATAATAAAACATACTTTACTTTCATTAAACCCTTCCTTTTATCATGCGATCATGCAACATACGTATACCATGATAATTCATTATTATCTTTCATCTCATTCATTATCTTCCATTCTTTTCGTTCATTCTGTCTTCCGAGTCTTTTGCGACAACATGGTCGCTCACCTCAATGGCAATCTCAATGATTGCTCGCTATCCGAGTCTTTTGCACCCCTAAGGTTGCTCACCCCAATTGCCCATCACGATAGCAAGCTATCCGAGTCTTTTGCAACAACAAGGTTGCTCACCCCAAGGCAACATCACGATAGCTCTTACTCGAGTCTTTGCACGGCGAGTTGCTCACCTCATAGGCAATCTAATGATGCACTTCATCCGAGTCTTTTGCAACCAAATCGCTCACCCCATAAATATGCTTGCAAGCCTTTCTTTCGTTCATTCATAGTTCATTCATGCATGCATTCTTACTTCATGTTCCTCTTTCATTATCTTTCGCTTTACATTACATAATACTTCATTCATTCATTCATTCATTAGCAGGACATGTAAAGCCACAAAAAGATAAGCATACATCATAATAAGGAACATTCATACACATTCATCATCATCATACAGGGCAACATCATACATTCATAATATGCATAAACATGCAACATCATCCTCATCATCATGCCCTACGTGCTCTCTAAGGCCATAACCATCCTCTTACATGCTCTTACGGTTTACTTTACGTCAACACTTACATCTGCACCTTTCCCCGAAGGCCAGAAGTCAAACTACACATTCCTTCGAGTGCAACAGCCCTATTCGGGCGTATGGACACTCTTCAGTCGCATGGCCTCCATGCGACTGAACATCATGCGACTGGACTCATGCGGATGATCATCTATGCGAATGAACATCCAATCGTGCGTATGGACCTTTGCGAATGGGATTACTTACTGCGAATGGGCCACCTATGCGACAACCTCATGCGAATGGACTCATGCGACTAAGCATCTATGCGACTGGAACCCTCAGTCGTACAACCCTCATGCGACTGGACTCCCAGTCGTGCGACTGATCCCAATCGTGCGAATGACCTTCAATCGCCCTCATTCGGCCGTATGGCCTTCATTCGGTCGCCTAGCCCTAGCTGATGCAGAATGGAGTTCATCCCGAACCCAATCTGCCATTTTCGGCCTCCAAGCTCATCCAAACCCATTCTAAGCCTAAATCACCCTCCTGGACCTTAGGAATGCATACCTTAACACCATACAAGCACACACAAGCCCGAAATCATACTCTAAACACATCATACACATCACACCCAAATGGGTCAAACACACACACACTAAAACGGGTTTTGCACACACTTTCCAGCCCCAAAATCGTTGAAAACAAGTAAAAGTGGGGTCCTAGAACTCACACAACGAGCACAAAGACAAGAGCTTCGATTTGGCTTGCTACTCGACGATTTTGACACTCGAATCACCCGAAACACCACTTTTCTCCCTTTTTCTCTTCTTTCTCTCTTCTCTCCTCTCAATCTGAATATGTGAAGTGTGGGAGAGTGGGCTGCCCTCTCCCTACACATATCCCACATACCCCCAACTTTTCTTCGTTGGCGAGTTTGGTCCTCGACTTTGGACTTTATTTCTTTTCTTTCTCTTCACCGGCTTCAAAATAATAAATTTCCGGGTGTTACAAAAGTGTTTTCGCTGCAGGGTTTTAGTAAAGTTAATGTAATTATATGTTTTATATGCGATGATTAACCAGCTGTAAGCGTCCCGGGAACGGGGCCTTACATTACGTTACGTACACATTGAAATTAACTCATGTTTAACGTGGTTACATACAGTTGTTTGTGTTTTTCTCAATTTATAGTCAATTAATTTAATATCCAAAATTTAGTATAATTTGTTGTTAAATTAAAAAAAATATTAGTATAACAAAATAAGATAGAGAATGAAAGGTTTTTTTATAATTTAATAGAGATGAATTAATGATTTTAGGGATTTAGTTAACTAAAAAAAATTTCCATGAAATTGTATGTGTTAATCTTATTATACACCTAAAACCTTTTAATTAAATCCTTTGAATACCATTTAATTACCATCATGCAACTAAACAATATCAATCATAGATTAAATAAATCAAGGGTTATAAAATGTTCTTCTTGGTTTTTAATTATAATGTGGTTTTAATTGTAACCCTCCCATATATATATATATAATTTATTTCAATTTTTTTCATGCTAATATGTTCTTAAAAATTTGTAATAATGAAAGAAAAATATTGTTAAACTAGTTTTGTGTTGCATGCTTGCGTTATCACGACATAGGCATGACGCATATTCGATGCAATTTGTGGTAGAAAAGTGGATGTTACATTTGTCTCCGGGATGGAATAGGCGTAGCATGATGGGACCATTTATTGGCAAACATGCATCATATCTTTTTGTCTTCGTCTTCCTGCCTCCTCCCCTAATATTCCACTCACCTCTGGTTTAATTAATTAGGTTTCTTTTAATATTTTTTTATAGTTTTTAATACTTTATTCTATTTTATAATGTCTATATAAAATTATATCGTAGCTTTTTAAATATCATAATATAAAATATAATAATTTGAATAAAAACATCAATATTGTTTAATAATGTAAATAACCACCGTCAAAGGAGATTATAAGAATTGAGGGAGAGGTAGTAAGAAAATAAAAACTCAAAAACAATGGTGGCCAAAACCAAAGGAATAGAAAGTTCACTACTCCTCGTTATTTTAAAATGACATAGAGTTAATGTAAATGTTTGTTCTTCAAGAAGTATTTATATTTTTAGTCGATACTTATCATATTGTTTTAAAATACATTAACCACGCATTGTAGCAAATATATATATTTCAGAGTGTATTTTTACTAATCAAAGTGGGCTAATTAAGAATTGGAGTAAACTACAAATTGTATCCTTTATATATACACGAAATTACATGATATGTCTTTTAGTTTTAATAATTACATAAAATTATGTGCACAACTATTGTCCTTTATACTAACTTTCAATTAAATGTACAGTTAACTTAGTTATGTATCTCTCACATGATATGCATTTTTGTTATTTTCTTTTCGCATCTAATATATTGAACAAATAAAAAAATTAATTATTTTATATGAAAAATAAAATTAAAAGATATCGAACCGTTGGGTAAGTAAGTGAACCCGCATTCCTCTTACGTTCAATACCATTATATCCATCATCCCCCTCTATTTGATAGCCCAATACCGGTCATCTTCACCACCTACAACATCTCACACACCATTAAAATCCCTTGAACTCGAACAACAACGATGGTAAGATTAAAATCCCTAATTCACTTTTTGTATTTTGTTGCTATTTGAATTTCTGGCTTATGCTTGTGATTAACGAGCGACTCATAGTTCATCTTCTTGCGTTTGCAATTATATAAGAAATTCAAAGAATCATAGGTAATCTTCAAGTTTGTGTTCCTTATTGATTTTTCATTATTTGTTGGTGTGAGTAGTTTATAAAGTATTTATGTGTATTTTTTTGGTGTTTATTGTTAATTTTCCGACCTTCTAAATGATTTGTTTCTTAGACTTCTTACTTTAGTAAATGTTATTGAAGGTTATTGTCATTAAAAGTTTTGACAATTAGTCAAATGAGCACACACCAAAAGTGATTGGTTTCACCGACTTACTTAATGGTCCGATATCTTTTACTTTTCTTTAGTCATTTAAAATTTTTATTTTTATAAATTTTTTAATATATTAGACGTGGAAAAGAAATGATAAAAATACCCTCATGTGAGGGGGCACAT
Source organism: Flaveria ramosissima (assembly GCA_025215565.1). Lineage (NCBI taxonomy): Eukaryota > Viridiplantae > Streptophyta > Magnoliopsida > Asterales > Asteraceae > Flaveria > Flaveria ramosissima. The sequence continues at coordinate 62,139,774 of CM046035.1, read as the reverse complement.
AACTGAATTAACTGTTCATTTAGATGATAGTTAGTGTAAAGGACAATATGTGTGCAAATCTTTTAATAAAAGGACATTGTATATAATTATTAAACTAAATGACATACCATGCAATTTTATATATTAATAAAGGACATAATTTGTAATTTACTCTAATAATTGGTTTCCATCAATGGACTTTTTATAGTAGGTGAGTTTCATAAACGATTAAGGAGAGCCTTATGGTGGTTCACATCATTAAATCCGCAACTTTGACTTCTTCGTACATGCAAGTAGGGGTGTTAAAAAAACGATATCCGAAAATATCTGAAATCTGATTCGTATCCGAATCCAAATAACCGACCCAAATTCTTGATCGGATATTCAGATCGGATATCATCCGAAGGACCGAATCCCAATTCATTATTCAGATTTCGGATATCATAATTTTTTTTATTTGGGTTATTCGAATATACGAATAATCCGAATAAGAATTTAACTATGTTTCTAGCTTAATACTCATTACCCAACTACCTATTATGTTCTCAACTTAATACTCAAAAATATTGACACATTTTAGTCCTCTAATCCTAAATAATTATCCAATAATCGATTTTTATTCTAAACTATAAATTCTAATTTTCGAGTTCTATACAATTACTTATTATGTTTTTACTTTGAAATTGTGTTCAAGTCAAATCTGTATTTTTTGGTCTTATATATTTTATTATAATCTTAAACTTATAAATAAGAACAAAAAAATAGGTAAATTTTTATTTGGTTTATTTCATTATTCGGATAAATACGGATTATTCAGATATATCAGAATCTGATCTAAATTGATCGGATTTCAGATAGGATCATGAAATTTTCAAATCCGAATAATCTGTTATCTGGTCCGATGAACACCCATACATGCAACATTTACATATATACCCTTCTATACTTGTGAGATTAAATTTTTCTTCAAACATAAGTTTTTAAGAATTATAAAAGTTTTGTTTTTAATAAAGGATATGGTTTTTAAGTTTATTATAATTTTTTTTAAATAGACTTCATTTTAAATAAATCTAAATGAGAAAGAGAGAAAAGAGAGAATGTATAGTAAATACTCAAATGGCTATCTTATCTTGTTGGAGAGAAAAATGATATGATAATCTCTAGAAAATGACACGTAACATCCTCAAACCTTTTTTTATTATAGGACAATTGGATTTTAGTAATCTAAATTATTAACTAAATCAATATTAAGCCTAACTAATAATTTTACCAGTATTAATCTCATCTTTCTATTGTGTTATTAATAACAACTCATTTCTAATTGTTCGTACTCCATTAGTTTTTTCATGAACTATCATGTGATGTGGCTTGTGACATAACATATAACGTAGTTATAATAAAAAATACAAATATTACTCAATTATTTCTTACAAAAGATCATTTTGTGGAGTTATTCAATGTAACATTTTTGTCGAGTGTTGAATAGCTTGGAGAAAAAGAGACGCAAAAATAAAGTGATATATTTATATTTTTTATTTTAATTATGTAATAAGTCATGTCACATGCCACGTCACGTGCCACGTCTTTAAAATTAATGGTGTTAACGAATAGGTGGACCAGGTTTGTTATTGATAACAATATCGAAAGTTGGGTTTAGTATTGGTCATATTGTTAGTTAGGATTATTATTGGTTAATAGCCAATAGCTTGATTTATTAAAATCCAATTTTTCTTTATTCTATAGTATAGAGTCCCAAATACATTATATATACATACAATTCACAACATGATCTACAGTGACCTACAGCTGTTATACGTTAGTGTACAAGTGCTTTTTGCATATGCTAAACTCACCGGTGGGTGACTGAAACCCATATGCATGGTACGAACCTTCAAGCACATAGTACAACTTTATCCATGTGTGATGAAACAGTCAAACAGATACTTTCTTTCTCTCTTGTGAAACCTTTCTTCTATAAAAGCATTCACATCCCACACTCTATATAGTTGTGAGTGTATTCTTTATATTATAAAAAATAATTTTGAGTTGTTGTGAGTGAAGAATAGAGAATATGTTACTGTTCATCTCTATTTTTAATAAAACACTGTTCATCTCTAATTTTGATAAAACATTGTTCAACACTATTAATTTTTTAATACTTTTTTAAAAGTGGTTGTGAGTAGAGCAGCGATAAAGAGTAATGATAAATGTATAAAAAATTATTATTTAATTAAAAATAAGATAGAAAAAATGGTGATTTTTAGTGTAATTATAGAGATGAATATGAAGAGTGGAATGTGAATGATATAATCAACAAACACAAAACTCCTTTTCTCTTTTGGATGAAGCTGAGAAGACGATGGCGGTAGCATTTCTTTAGCTTTGATTCATCAGCGATGATTGTGTTTGTTACCTCTGGTAGCACGGTGACTTTTTCTTTTGTGGGTTTTATCCTTCTTCAAATATTCATCTTCTTCAATTGAATCTCTATTCCAATTTGTTTCTGATGAAGCAAATGTTTGATTTTGGGTGATTTTGTTGTTAATTGTCGTTCATTGGTTTTGATTTTGCTCTATAATGTTGGATCCTGTTGATTGTTTAGCACTTTAATGGATCAGAAAATCGTTAGAAGATATGCTTAGGTCTAACTACTTTTATTCATGGGATTTCACCATCGATCCCTGCAATTTCGCCAGAGTTTACTACGACAACAATAGAGTTGTTGTGTTTAACCTCAGTGACCCATGCGCCGGAGTTCCTGGAATTTCCAGCCGCCTTCATCCATCCATCGAAAAGATAACCAATCTCGCAAAGTTCACCGTCGTTCCCAGGCGGCTAATGGGCACATTGCCGGCAACGATCTCTCAGATTTTATTATATTTTGGATTGCATTTGTAACTTAGATTTTGTTTGATTTCTTCTTTGGGTTTATAGTTTTTATAATATTTGAAACAAAAGCTAAGTATGTTGCTCTTGAAGGTTTCTTTCAATTAAAAGAGATTAGGTACAGACGCCGACCCTTCATCTCTCGTCGCCTACCACCACAACTCCTTCAAAGTTTAATTTCTCTCGTTTTATTTTGATTTATCTTGATTTCTTTCAAGATTTGCAATACAACACCTTATTTGTATTGTTTCTCATCTATTTGATTACCATCTTTGTTTACATACATGATTTCATAGATTTGATTTCTAGGGTTTCATAGTTTATGAAATTGGGCTTTTAAATCAAGTTTGATTGATTGAAGAAGTTAAAGTTGGGTTTGTTTTGATTTAAAAGTTCATAATTTATGAAATTGGGTTATGTTTGATTGATTGAAGAAGTTAAAGCTGGTTGGCTTGATACTATATGTTTTTAGTTTATGTTTGTTAAAGTTTGTCGTGATGCTAGTTTTTAAGAATTTTTGTTTTTTGCGTATTTTTATTATTTGAAGAAAATGACTCAAAAAAAGATTAGGATTAACTGGAAGCAAGATGGGGTTGAAAAACCTTTTCAAGAAACATGTGTCTATGAATTGACTCTTCATGGACGTGAGGGAAGCAGTCTTAAGTAACTTTCTTGGAAGAATGTAGCAGATAAATTGAAAACAGAACACAATTTTATAGCGGATCAAAGACAAATGAAGAATCATTACGACTATCTTAAAGCTAAATTTTCTGCTTGGACAAAGCTAAAAAATAAAACAGGCAATGTGTATGATCCCGTAACAAACACATTTAATTTGTCGGAAGAAGAATGACAGTTAGAGATGAAGGTATTGCATTAATATTTTTGAATAATAATAATTATTATTATATTTCAATAATCTTGTATAATATTTTCACACAGTCAAACAAATATGTAGAAGTTTTGAGAAGTATGCCCCTTTGTTATCCCGAGCTTTGTGTTCAATTATTTGAGGGTTCTACTTTCACTGGGTTTGATAGTTGGGGGTCATCTTCAACACTTCCTCTGTCCTTCTGATGAAGTGCCTGGTCAAAATTTAGATGGGTTTGATGATATCGATTGCACTCAACTAGAAGTATGTGTTAGTGAAAAGTCATCTGATCGGTCCAATAATTAAAGGAAAACCCCGACTACCAGCGTTAGTGAGGAGTCAACAATTTGTTCTAAAGCTAAAAAGAAGAAATGAAAAGACAAGAAAACATTAAACTCAAAGTTAATAGAAGTTAGGGATCAAATCTCTTAGGTTGCAAAGATGTTAATTGAAAAAAACAATTTGTCTAATGATATGGATGCATGTATAGCCAAGTTGGAGAGTTTGGGGTGGGGAATGTTTGATGCGAAATATCAAACGTCACTTTTCATTTTTGATGAGATTATGGACATAAGGAAAGTGTGGCTGCGACTATAGCCGTCGACATGTGAGATTTGGGTCAAAAATGCTGGAGCGAAATATGAACTATTTTAATGTTTTATTTTTTGGATGTGATGATTAGACTTTTAGATAATATGTTTATGGGTTTTTGGATATGATGCATGTAGGTTTTTTTGGATGGATAAGTTTTTAAATGATCTGTTTTTAATTGGATGATGGATGTAATGGATGATATGTTTATGGATGTTTTTAAATGATTGTTGTTTTTTATAAATATATGTTTATGGATGTCATGATGTACGGCCCCGATCCCAGGACACTCACAGTTGGGCCATCATCGCTTGTAGAAGCATCGTTGCGGAAACATTAAAACAACATTCCATTTCATCATAAAAGCTTTTGCAAAATAATACATCGTTATCAAATTACAAAATACTTGTTGCATTACATCACAAAAGCATTATAAATATGGATGCCATCCAAAATGAGCCGAGTAGCCGCCCCGTGCCATCCTCAGCAACCTTTACCTGCCAACTGGAAACACATAAAAGTCAGCGTTGCTGAGTGAGTTCTAGTTTTAAGTAAAACATACTTTATCTTTCGTTTAAAACCGTTCTTTGCTTTTGCATGTGGTCACACATCATACGTACACATAGGCAATATTATTATTATCTTCATCATTTATTCATTAACTTTCATTCATTCATGCTTTCTTACTTTCATTCAAACGTTCATCTCTACTTCTTTACATTCCATCCAAAACCATGAACTTTACCCTACCTTCATGCATAAAGCGGGTACTGGGCTGAGGTCTATCATAGACCCCCCGTCATGGCGCACAGCAGCTTGGCCACAGTACTAGGGTAAATTCAGGTGTAGCATTGTCATGTGCTATACCCACAGTCATGCATAAAGCGTGTACTGGGCCGAGGTCTATCAGACCCCCATACATTGTGCCCCGTGGCCTGACCGCAGTACTAGGTTAAGCGACAAAGGTCCCATCAAATGGTCAATCACAAAGAAGGACCCCGGTGTGCATCCTTCTGGGGTAGCTATCCCACACACCGTTGAACTAGCACCCTTCATTAGGCGTGTTTTCACATACAAGGCTTGCAAGACTTCGTTTTATTTCCCTCGTTCATTAATGCATGCATTCTTTCATTATGTTCCCCTTTTCATTATCTTCCACTTTACGTTACATAATACTTTTCATTTCATTCATCAGTCATTCAACGTAAAACCATGGAAAATAATCATACATAATAGGAACATAAACATAAACATACAACATCACCATACAGGGCATCATCATACATTCATAACATACACCATACATACCACATACATACCATCATGCATAAGCATCAATTATACATCATACATGCCCATCATATCATCTATGACCTCAAAAGTCAACTTACATAACCCCCGGGAATCTTCCAAGTCAAAGCCTACATTTACCCTTTTCTCCCAAGAATCAGATAATAAACTAAGTTCTTTCGGGCGCATGAGCCCTATTTGGGCGTATGAACACCCTTCAGCCGCATGGCCTCCCAGGTGACTGAACACTTAGGCGAATGGACATCAGGCGAATGAACCCTATACGGATGGACCTAATGACCTATGCGGATGAATACTATGGGCGAATGAACACTATACTAATGAGCACTCAGGCGTATGGACCTCAGTCGCATGACTCCCATGCGAATGAACCTCAGTCGCACGACTCACATGCGTATGGAACCTAGTCGCACGACCCACATGCGTATGGACCTCAGTCGCATGGCACCCATGCGCATGGACTTCAGTCGCATTTCTTTCGGTCGCATGACCTCCAGTCGCATGCCATTCGGTCGCATAGCCCTAACTGATGCAGAATGCAGTTCTTCCCCGAACCCAAACTGTAATTTTCGGCCTCCAAGCCCTCCCAAACCTGTTCTAAGCTCAAATCAACCATCCTAAACCTTAGAAACACCTACCACAACACCATTCAAGCACACACAAGCCCGAAATCAAACCCCACTCGAATCACACACAAACACGTACATACGGGTTCAACACACACACTTCAAAAACGGGTTTTACTATGTGTTCCAGCCCCAAATTAGTTGAAAACATGTAAAAGAGGGGTCCTAGAACTCACACAAACAACCCCGTCGAGTAGAGCTTCAATCCAACCCGCTACACCTCAACTTTTGCTCTCGAAACCAAGAAAACCGAAGCTTGAACCCTCTTTTCTCTCCCTTTCTCTCTTTGGCTGATTTTCACAAATGTGGGGGAGGGTGTGGGCTGCCTTCCCCCGCTTATACCCCCACTCATTCAAGGGTTTTCCCGTTTTGGAAAGTTTGGTCCCTCGACTTTGGATTATTTCTTTTCTTTTGTCGGCTTCAAAGAAAATAACCGGGTGTTACAAGTCCACCCCCTTATATAGGTTTCGTCCCCGAAACCTGTTATTCCTCGAACAAACGTGGGTAATGCTATCTCATCTCTTCTTTAGTCTCCCACGCAGACTCAAATCCCTTTCTGTGCTTCCACTGTACGCGCACAAGTGGGACCACTTTATTCCTCAATCTCTTCTCTTTACGGTCAATGATTGCCACTGGTTGCTCCATATAATTGAGCCGTTTGTCTACCTCGATATCTTCCAGTGGGACAACCATATCTTCGTCTGATAAACACTTTCTCACATGAGATACATGCAATGTCGGATGAATTCCACTTAACTCCTCTAGTAATTCTAGTCTATAGGCCACCTCTCCTACTCGAGCAGTGATTTGGAAAGGTCCTATGTACCTCGGACTCAACTTGCCCCGCTTTCTGAACCGAATGATACCCTTCCAATGAGAGAATTTCAACATAACTCTATCACCCACATGGAATTCAATCGGTTTACGTCGTTTATCAGCATACGACTTCTGCCTATCTTTAGCTGCTTTCATAAAGGCTTTGATCCTTTCTAGTTTCTCAGTCGTAGCCTCGATCACCTCGACGCTCCCTAACTCCTTCTGACCAATATCACCCCAACAAAAAGGAGTTCTACATCTCCTACCGTATAGCATCTCATAAGGGGGCATACCAATACTGGCATGATAACTGTTGTTATATGAGAACTCGGCTAACGGTAAGTGGTCATCCCAACTTCCTCCAAAATCAATGACGCATGCCCAAAGCATATCCTCCAGCGCAGAATCGTCCTTTCTGATTGACCATCAGTCTGAGGATGATAAGCCGTGCTAATATGTAACCTCGTCTCCATCGCATCGTGGAATTTCTTCCAAAATTTAGATGTAACCCGGGTGTGACGATCAGACACAATAGACACCAGCACACCATGACGAGTCACAATCTCCTTAATGAACAGATCCGCCAACCTCTCAGATGAATATGTCTCGCGGATCGGTAGGAAGTGAGCACTCTTTGTCAAACGATCAACAATCACCCATATAGCATCGTACCCTTTCGCGGTACGTGGCAGCTTCGTAATAAAATCCATGGTGATGTGCTCCCACTTCCACTCTGGTATATACAAAGGTTGGATCTTCCTATACGGCTTTTGGTGCTCGGCCTTCACTTGTAAGCAAGTAAGGCATTTACTCACATACTCCACCACATCACGCTTCATACCCGGCCACCAATACTCTTTCTTCATGTCTTGATACATCTTTGTGGCATCGGGGTGAATAGAGTATCGAGTCTTATGAGCTTCATCCATATTCTTCACGCTTAGATCCCCAAGACGAGGAATCCACACCCGCCGAATCGGGTTTTAACACCGAGTGTGTTTTCACCCAATTCTGCAACCAGCCCTCTCATTCTTTCCGAGTTATGATGATCTTCTTTCAATGCCTCATCCTGAAACTCCTTAACTTGCTTCATCACATCCAAGGTCATGATCAACTGGTAAGCTTTCACCCTAATCGGCTCGGGTCTCTCCTTTCGGCTAAGGGCATCCGCCACTACGTTGGCTTTGCCCGGATGGTAATGGATCTCGCAATCATAGTATTTTATGAGCTCCAACCATCTCCTTTGCCTAATGTTCAAATCTTTCTGCTCGAAGAAGTACTTCAAGCTCTTGTGGTCCGTGAAGATTGTGCACTTCGTCCCGTACAGGTAGTGCCTCCAAATCTTTAACGCAAAGACCACGGCTGCTAGCTCCAAGTCATGAGTAGGATAGTTAACCTCATGAACTTTCAACTATCGGGATGCATAGGCTATGACCTTTCCTCTCTGCATTAACACATACCCTAACACCGAGTAGGAAGCATCTGAATAAACCACCAAATCTTCACTTCCGTCGGGTAACGACAAAACAGGAGCTTGAGTCAATCTCGTCCTTAGTTCCTCGAACGCCTTGTCCTGTGCTTGACCCTATACAAACTTTACATCCTTACGAGTCAACTTAGTCAACGGAGAAGCTATCTTGGAGAAGTCTTGGATGAATCTTCGGTAACATCCCGCCAAACCCAAGAAACTATGAATCTCGAATGGCATCTTTGGAGACTTCCATTGCATCACCGCCTCCACCTTCGCTGGGTCCACCATAATCCCCTCCGGGTTCACCACGTGACCCAAGAACTGAACTTCACGTAGCCAGAATGCGCCCTTGGAGAACTTAGCATACAACTTCTCCTTTTTCAACGTCTCCAACACCTTTCGAATGTGACCAGCATGCTCATTCTCGCTCCTTGAATAGATCAGGATATCATCAATAAACACGATCACTGATTTATCCAACATCGGCCGACACACTCGATTCATCAAGTCCATAAAAGCAGTTGGCGCGTTGGTCAAACCAAAAGACATAACGAGAAACTCATAATGACCATAGCATGTGCGAAAAGCAATTTTAGTGATATCTTGCTCTTTCACCTTCAGCTGATGGTAGCCCGATCAAAGATCTATCCTTGAGAACCAACTGGCACCCTGAAGCTGGTCAAACAAATCATCAATCCTCGGTAACGGGTACCGATTCTTCACTGTCAACTTGTTCAGCTCACGGTAGTCTATACACATCCTCATACTACCATCCTTCTTCTTCACGAATAATATCGGAGCACCCTAAGGAGAAATACTCGGTCTAACAAACCCCTTATCAATCAGCTCTTGTAATTGCTCCATCAACTCCTTCATCTCCGTCAGAGCCAACCGATACGGTGCCTTGGCAACAGGTTGAGCACCTGGTATCAAATCAATCTGAAAGTCGATCTCACGGTCAGGTGGCACTCCTGGTAAGTCTTCGGGAAATACATCTGGAAAGTCACACACAACCGGTACATCGGATAGTTGTGGTGTTGGCGTATCCACATCCTTTACATAGGCCAAATAGGCACTACATCCACGCCTCATACACTTTCCCGCCACCGCCATTTAAATCACTTTCGGAATCGTAGTGACCCGATCACCATAAACCGTCACCGAACTCCCGTCGGGCGCTGTCAAACAAATCATCTTCTTGCAACACACAATGTTCACCTCGTAGTCCGCTAACCAATCCATCCCAAGGACTACATCGAAACCACCTAAGGTCATCACGAATGGTCTGACAGGAAACTTGTGACCTTCTAATTCCACGTCACAACCTTCGATCATCTCAGAAATCCTGGTCGACTTACCTATAGCAGTTTCTACATCAAAGGGTGCATCAACACTCCTACTACTAACAGGCAGTTTAGCACAAAAAGCAACAAAAATAAACCTTTTACTGGCACCAGCATCAAACAACACAGAGGCTAAAGTTTGGTTTACTAGAAACGTACCTGACACGACATCAGGGTCCGTCCTAGCCTCCTCCTGCGTCATTGTAAACGCTCTGGCGTTTACCCTCTGTCCTTCTCCTCCAGTCTTCTTCACCCACGAACTCTCAGCCCTCGGCTTCTTACAGGCTCTACTCATATGACCCTCTCCAGCACAGTTAAAACATTTGACCGCACAACAATCCTTCGCTATATGCCCCATCCTCCCACACTTGAAGCATAAATTTGATCCCATCCTACATTCGCCGGTGTGCTCCTTCCCACACTTGCCACACTTCTTCAACCCTGCACCGGATGTGACCACACGCGGTCATCCACCCGTGCACTCTTGTTACTCGTCGGGGCACCACCCCGACTAACCTCTTCCCGTTCCAATTCCGGTCACCACCACCCTTCTTGCTGCCTTCAGCCACCACCATAGTCCTCTCATCATACAACCTCCCTGCCAAGTCAACCGCCGACCTAAACGTGCTCAGTCGGGCAGCGATCATGTGCCTACGGATATCCGCCGGCAAGCCTTGGATGTACCTCTTAGTCTTTCGTGACAGAGGCGTCACTTGATCCGGCACCAGCCGTGCCATCTCATTAAACTTTATAGTGTATTGTTGATGACTCATCGTTCCTGCTTCCAGCTGCAGAAACTCCATTTCCACCTTATCCATTTCCCTATGAGGACAGAACTCCTCGATCACCAACTTTTTCAACTCAGACCACCTCATTCTCCCAAATGCCCGACTGCCCTCGGCTTGGACAATATTGTCCCACCAACACAGAGCCGAGTCCACAAACGAGTGGGCAGCAAACTTCACCTTCTGGTGTTCTCGGTACTCGCTGATATTCAGAACAACTTCCATTTCCCTCACCCATCGGTGAGCAGCAGCAGCAGTGCCATTTCCATCAAAAGTAGGGGGCTTACTCCTTTGAAATGCCTCGTAGTTACAGCCTCGTGCCGCCTCCGACGCAGGCTCTTCTTCTTCTTCTTCTTCATCGGAGAGAACCATTTCGGTCTCCGGCCCCTCCTGTCCTCCCGCGGACCTGTTCCTTTCCTTTATCTCTCCTTCTCATACAGCCCTTATCACTTCGGTCACCACAGACGGTAGGATCGTCTGCATGACTTGATGAACCTCCTCTACAACTGCCTCTTTCACTGAGGCCCTCAAATTCGCACTCTTATCTCCAGCCTCCGGATGAGGGGTCTAGGGTTCTTCAGGAACCACCTTTTCGACTCTAGGTCTTCCTCTTTTGGGTCGCGGTTCAGCACCACCTCCACCATGACCTCCTCCACGCGAAGCTTTAGATGCTCTACCACCGGCCATCCTCTAACACACTGAAAGATTCAAACACCAACACGGTCATTCAAGGGAACAACTGAGTTTATGTCAAGTATAGTAAGTCCCTAGTTACAGTGGCCAGTTGTGATTAGCCACTTACTTTACTCTTCATACCCCGAGCATTACCTATCCTGACTACATCAGTATCTAAATCTACAAGCAGCACATAAACCACATAACATGCGCACGTAATACCGATAATCATTAAGAAAATACCTGATGGCATGCAGCTACACAGATTGGCATCCCTTCCCTTTCTGTCCCATTTTCAACTTAAGTTGAGGTTTATTGTGAAAATTTACCCATTTCACTTATACTTTGGCTCTGATACCAACTTGTAAGGCCTCGATCCCGGGACACTCACAGTTGGGCCATCATCACAGATAAAACATATAATTTTATTAACTTGAAGAAACATCGCATCGGAAACATTAAAACAACATTCCATTTCACCATAAAAGCTTTTGCAAAATAATACATCGTTATCAAATTACAAAATACTTGTTGCATTACATCACAAAAGCATTATAAATATGAATGCCATCCAAAATGAGCCGAGTAGCCGCCCCGTGCCATCCTCAGCAACCTTTACCTGCCAACTGAAAACACATAAAAGTCAGCGTTGTTAAGTGAGTTCTAGTTTTAAGTAAAACATACTTTATCTTTTGTTTAAAACCGTTCTTTACTTTTGCATGTGGTCACACATCATAGTACACATAGGTAATATTATTATTATCTTCATCATTCATTCATTAACTTTCATTCATTCATGCTTTCTTACTTTCATTCATACGTTCATCTCTACTTCTTAACATTCCATCCAAAACCATGAACTTTACCCTACCCTCATGCATAAAGCGGATACTGGGCTGAGGTCTATCATAGACCCCCCATCATGGCGCACAGCAGCCTAGCCACAGTACTAGGGTAAATTTAGGTGTACCATTGTCATGTGCTATACCCACTGTCATGTATAAAGCGTGTACTGGGCCGAGGTCTATCATAGACCCCCATACATTATGCCCGGTGGCCTGACCGCAGTACTAGGGTAAGCGACAAAGGTCCCATCAAATGGTCAATCACAAAGAAGGACCCCGGTGTGCATCCTTCTGGGGTAGCTATCCCACACACCATTGAACTAACACCCTTCATTGGGCGTGTTTCCACATACAAAGCTTGCAAGACTTACTTTTCTTTCCCTCGTTCATTAATGCATGCATTATTTCATTATGTTCCCCTTTTCAATATCTTCCACTTTACGTTACATAATACTTTTCATTTCGTTCATCAGTTATTCAACGTAAAACCATGGAAAATAATCATACATAATAGGAACATAAACATACAACATCACCATACAGGGCATTATTATACATTCATAACATACGCCATACATACTATCATGCATAAGCATCAATCATACATCATACATGCCCATCATATCATCTATGACCTCAAAAGTCAACTTACATAACCCCCAGGAATCTTCCAATGAAAGCCTACATTTACCCTTTTCTCCCGAGAATCAGATAATAAACTAAGTTCTTTCGGGCGCATGAGCCCTATATGGGCGTATGGACACCTTTCAACCGCATGGCCTCCCAAGCGACTGAATACTTAGGCGAATGGACATCAGGCGAATGAACCCTATGCGGATGGACCTATGCGGATGAATACTATGGGCGAATAAACACTATACTAATGAGCACTCAGGCGCATGGACCTCAGTCGCATGACTCCCATGCGAATGAACCTCAGTCGCACGACTCACATGCGTATGGAACCTAGTCGCATGACCCACATGCGTATGGACCTCAGTCTCATGGCACCCATGCCATGGATTTCAGTCGCATTTCATTCGGTCGCATGACCTCCAGTCGCATGTCATTCGGTCGCATAACCCTAACTGATGCAGAATGCAGTTCTTTCCCGAACCCAAACTGCAATTTTCGGCCTCCAAGCCCTCCCAAACCTGTTCTAAGCTCAAATCAACCATCCTAAACCTTAGAAACACCTACCACAACACCATTCAAGCGCACACAAGCCCGAAATCAAACCCCACTCGAATCACACACAAACACATACACACGGGTTCAACACAAACACTTCAAAAACGGGTTTTACTATGTGCTCCAGCCCCAAATCAGTTGAAAACATGTAAAAGAGGGGTCCTAGAACTCACACAAACAACCCCGTCGAGTAGAGCTTCAATCCAACCCGCTATACCTCAACTTTTATGCTCGAAACCAAGAAAACCGAAGCTTGAACCCTCTTTTTTCTCCCTTTCTCTCTTTGGCTGATTTTCACAAGTGTGGGGGAGGGTCTGGGCTGCCTTCCCCCTCTTATACCCCCACTCATTCAAGGGTTTTCCTGTTTTGTCAAGTTTGGTCCCTCGACTTTGGACTTTATTTCTTTTCTTTTGTCGGCTTCAAAGAAAATAACCGGGTGTTACACATGAATGATTAGTGATCTGTTTATGGATGTTAATATGTAGCATATGGATTCGGAGGACGAGATTATCGTTTTCATTTAACTTTGTTGGCAATGGTTACGGTTAGCCACAGGAAGAATGAAAGGAAAAGAGACTTGAATTCAGCATTGTGCAGTCATGCGTATACGCAAGAGTTGTTTCATGGATCTTTTACACATTGTCATGAGATGATGCGTCTTTCACGTGAAGCATATGTACTATTGTGTAATCATTTTCAACAAACAAATTGGTTGCAAAGTAGTAGGTCGATAAACTTTCAAGAGAAGGTGCCAATGTTTTTAATCGTCATAGGACATAATGAACAATCTTGGGCGGTAAAACAAAGAGTTCAACTCTTAACAGAAACGATTCATAGATGTCTTCATGAGGTCCTAAATGCAATGATGAATTTCGCAATAGAAATTATAGTTCCAACATCTTCTAACGCAATCACAAATACTTTGAAAAGGCATAAAAAGCTAAAATAAATATGCTAAATCAATATTTCAGATTCATTGAGCTTGGATCTTAGGATTCATCTTGTTCAGATATAGAAATCAAAATTAAGATGGGTGGACGTGTGTGAATCAAGAACAAAGAGATGGATAATAATAATGTTATGATTTCATTGATGTTGAGAAACAAGTTACAATAAGAATCATAGATGGCTGATGAAATCAAACCCACCCAAAGGAGAGGATTTCCTCCTTGGGTGGTGATTTACACCATGAGAAACACACACATAAAAACCATACTTTCAAAATTGCACTAGTGGGTCTATTTATATTATTATTACAACATGACCTAATTTTGACTTTTCTTGTTGTCTTGATGTTGACTTTGTCTTGTTTTTGTTTTCTTCTGATAATCAATTTGGTCTCTGAACTTGTACAATGGGATCTGCAGTCGGCTGTGATTATCATTTGGTAAGCTTCAGTTTATTACATTGTTGAACCCCAACAATACTCCTCCTAAACTGATGCTTGCCAAACTTTGAACATGAAGATCTTCTCTTTCACATGTCTTCTTGATCAACTGATGTTCTGGCACAATTCACTGATATTCTCCCCCTCAGATTAAGCTCCTCCTAATATATTTCTGACAAAGGTTAGAATCTCTTGAGAATACATCTTGGTATTGGATATGGGTTGTATCACTTTTGGATTACAGTTCATATCACAACTCAAGGATTAGAATGTATTAGGCATATGGTGAGGCTTTGAACTTCAATAAACCACATGAGGAACATGAATCAATGTTGAACACACTTCCACTCTTTTGAAATAACTTGATAAATGACATTCTTCAGATAATGAGTACTCCCTTGATTAAAGTCTGGCTAACTGTCCGCTCAGTAGTCAGACACGGGTGCAAAACTTCATCAAAAAATGTGAGCTCAAGTACTTCAAAAAGGGCATATGATAGTTGTACAAGTCCCTGGATGAATCTGTGAAAAAATGACCAAAGTTGATTTCTATACTTTTTTTTGCTTTCATGATCAAAATAGATGTGCTTGTTGGTTGCAATCATCCACATTCATATTTTTCTTTTCTTTTTGAAGTCCTGTCCATCAGCTGTTCATAAGCATTTCTTGCAACACATCCGCATTTCTTTGCTAACTCATCCGCATTTGTTTGCAAAGCATCCGCATTTGTTTGCAAGGCATCCGCATTTGATTTCAATGCCTCCGCATTTGATTTCAATGCATCCGCATTTGTGCTTAAAGTACCCGCATTTGCTTACAAGTCAACCGCATTTGGTGACAAGGCATCCGCATTTGTTGCCAAGTCATCCGCATTTGGTGACAAGTCATCCGCATTTGTGTATAACACATCCGCATTTGTGGATAACACATCTGCATTTGTGTATAACACATCCGCATTTGTGGATAACACATCCGCATTTGTGTATAACACATCCACATTTGATCAAGCTTCATCCGCATTTGTTTTCAGACTTGAACAAAAACGATTTCACACTGCAGTTCAGGTCGGGAAATCAGCAGTAGCTTCCATTTCTTCATCTTTTCTTTGTTTTTAATGATAATCTTGTTCAATTGCGTTGAATTTTGAAGGAATAATCCAGTGAATGATTATATTTCTTCAAATCGTACCATATTAGAACAGATCTGATGATTTTTCTTCTTGATTTTGAGATGAACAGATGGGTTTTCTTCTTTTTTGATGATAATCTTGTTCAATTGCATCAACTTTTGAAGGAATAATCATGAACATGTTCACGATTCGTCAAATCGTACTATAGTTGAACAGATTTGTTGGTTTTTCTTCTGATTTTGGGTATGAACAGATAGGTTTTTGATGAACAGGGACTTTCTTCTTCATTTTTCTTCTTTTCTTC
Source organism: Flaveria ramosissima (assembly GCA_025215565.1). Lineage (NCBI taxonomy): Eukaryota > Viridiplantae > Streptophyta > Magnoliopsida > Asterales > Asteraceae > Flaveria > Flaveria ramosissima. Next base: position 62,123,565 of record CM046035.1, on the reverse strand, counting down.
ATTGTTCTTGACATCATTAAAGATGAAATCAGATCTAAAAACTAGATAAATCCAGCAACCAACAGCTCTGATACCATTTTGCTAAATCAATATTTCAGATTCATTGAGCTTGGACCTTAGGATTCATCTCGTTCAGATCTAGAAATCAAAATTAAGATGGGTGGATGTGTGTGAATCAAAGAACAAAGAGATGGATAATAATAATGTTATGATTTCATTGATGTTGATAAACAAGTTACAATGAGAATCATAGATGGCTGATGAAATCAAACCCACCCAAAGGAGAGGATTTCTCCTTGGGTGGTGATTTACACCATGAGAAACACACACACAAAAACCACACTTGCAAAAATGCACTAGTGGGTCTATTTATATTATTATTACAACATGACCTAATTTTGACTTTTCTTGTTGTATTGATGTTGACTATGTCTTGTTTTTGTTTTCTTATCAATTTGGTCTCTGAACTTGTACAATGAGATCTTCAGTTGGCTGTGATTATCATTTGGTAACCTTTAGTTTATTACATTATTGAACCCCAACAAAATATTTCTAGGAGCAATAGGTGCGTCAGATGGAACTCTTATACATGTCGTCATACCAGCCGATCAAGAAACTTGTTATAGAGGAAAAGGAAAAGGTGAATGCTACCAAAATTTGTTAGGAATTGTGATTTTGATATGATATTCACGTTCGTATAGGGTGGATGGGAGGGCATTGCACATGATTCTCAAGTTTTGAAAGATGTTGCGTTTAACCTCACCTCTAGCTTTCCTTTCCCCCACCAGGTTCTAAATAATTCTTTAAACTTTTTTATTAATTACATTAGTTTTTTTATTTAATACATTCGTTATTAACGTTACAGATAAGTATTACCTTTCCTACGTTGCGTACACCAACACTCATGGATATATGACTCCATACCGTAATAAGAGGTATTGATTAGCTGATTTTTGATGAAAACATGCATTAACTAAGGAAGAAGATTCAATCATGTTCACGTACAACTTAGAAATGTTATTGAGCGCGCATATGGTGTGTGGAAGGTAAGATTTTCAATCGTAAAATAAATGGCTCCCTTTTCTTTTTAAATTCAAAGAGACATAGTTATTGCTTGTTTCACTGTCCATAATTTTATACGAAAATACAACATTCATGTTCAGTTATTTTTTGCATATGACGAGAACACAATGTTTGCAGAACCACAAGATGGTAATAGTGATGGCCAGTTCGTTCATGATATAGAATGGGGTTCACAAGGCATTGATTATATGAATAATTTACGTGATGCGATAGCTACCCAATTAGTTTCAAGTTATTAAAATTTGGATTTTAGTACGTTGTATTTAGATTAATTTCTATTTGATTTTTAATGTGTTGTATTTGGATTAATTTGTATTTGGATTTTATTATGTTGTATTCAGATTTGTATTTGGATTTTATTATGTTGTATTTGGAATAATTTTTATGATGTTTTGAATTTTTTATAGTTATTTATTATATAGTGTAGTCATTCAGATACATAACCAAACAGATACATTTCATTAAACACAAAATAGTTTAGAGGGATAAAATAGTCATTCTGCACATTTGTTTAGAGATTTAACTAAACAACCACTTATTGGTTCAGCACTTAACCATTCAGACATCTTAATTATTTAAAGCTTTTATTCATTTAGCACTTAATGGTTCAGATTCAACCACACAACCCCTAAGAGTGCCCCACGTTGTAGGGTGGTAATGTGGTTTTATTGTTTAAAAAAGCAATAAAAATAGATTTAAAGTTTTAGTATCAAAGGGGAAGGGAACTAATACACTTAACTAAAGACATTCAATATCTACACACACACTTAACTCAAGACATTCAATATCATTTGATCCCTCCCCTATATAGGGAAGGGATCCATTGAAAATCATATAATAAATGAAAACCATGAAAACTAGTGGTTACATATATGTAAGTACGTGTTACAAAGTGTACAATTATGAGTTACATACATGTATGAGTTATTGACCTTGAAAATATGGATGAATTTTACTTAAATATACTTTAAACAATTAGAAAGTTAAATTAATTATAAATTAAGTGATTGGGTAGTGGTGGTTTTTAATGGTTTTTAATGGTTTTTAATTATAAACATGGTTTTCATTTGATCGCTCCCCTATATATATATATATATATATATATATATATATATATAGATAGAGATATATATAGATATATATATATATATATATAGATATATAGATGTAGAGAGATAAGAGAGATAGAGAGAGAGAGAGATCTAGAGTCTCTGTATCTCTCTCTAGAGAGAGTCTCTCTCAGAGAGAGATCTCTCTCTCTCTCTTCTCTCTCTCTCTAGTCTCTCTCTCTCTAGAGAGAGAGAGGAGAGAGAGAGAGAGAGAGAGAGAGAGAGAGAGAGAGGAGAGAGAGAGAGAGAGAGAGAGGAGAGAGAGAGGAGAGAGAGAGAGAGAGAGAGAGAGAGAGAGAAGAGACCGAGAGAGAGAGAGAGAGAGAGAGAGAGAGAGAGACAGAGAGAAGAGAGATAGAGAGGAGAGAGAGAGAGAGAGACAGAGAGAAGAGAGAGAGAGAGAGAGAGAGAGAGATGAGAGAGAGAGAGTGGAGGGTAGGAGAGAGAGAGAGAGAGAGAGAGAGAGAGAGAGAGATAGAGAGAGAGGAGAGAGGTAGGTAGAGAGAGAGAAGAGATGATAGAGAGAGAGAGAGATAGAGAGATAGAGATATAGAGATAGGTATATATAGAGAGAGACTAGAGATGAGATATATAAGATACAGAGAGTAGACCCTAGAGATACATAGAGATATATATACATAGATATAGACATATATGTATATATATACATATATTATACATATAGGTATATATCTATATATATATATATATATTATCTATATATATATATATATATATATATATATATATATATATATATATATATATATATATATATCCTTAAAAACATAAGTGTCTGAGATAAGAATTTAAGCTTCGGAAGATAGATTTAGACTTCTTCCGAAGGTAAAAATTTCTTAGACAGTTATTTATTTTGAAGGCATGATTTTCTTCCGAAGGTAAAAGTATATCTTCCGAAGGATCAGAAAATTTTTCAAGAGTCTAAGGAAAGTCTTCAAAAAGGATTTTATATCCAAAGAAAACATGAGCTTATGAAAGTGATGAACTAGACAACTTAGGACACACATATTTTAAGAAATAATCAAAATTAGTTTTAAGAAAAGATCTACTCAAAGTTAATCATCCCAATAGCTGATATTAGATACTTAAATCTCTGTTCATCAAAAGCTTTTGTAAACATATCAGCATATTGTTCATCTGTATGAACTTTGACTAGTTTAATTAATCCCTTTTTATAGTTATCTCTTATTAAATGATACCTGATATTGATGTGTTTGGTCCTTGAGTGCTGCACAGGGTTCTCAGTGATAGAGATAACACTATTGTTGTCTATGTGGATAGGAGTCTCCTTGAAGTTAAATCCATAGTCCAGCATCTGATTTTGAATCCAAAGCACTTGAGCACAGCAGCTTGCAGCAGCAATGTATTCAGCCTCAGCAGTTGATGCAGACACACAGGATTGTTTCTTGCATTGCCATGAGACAACCCTTCCACCAAGGAATTGACATCCCCCAAATGTAGACTTTGCAGTCATGTTGCAACCACCATAATCACTATCTGTATAAGCATACAGATTGAAGTCAGGATTCTTTGGATACCACAAGCCAAGTGTTGAGGCACCTTTGAGATATCTTAAAATCCTTTTGACAGTGATTAGGTGAGACATCTTAGGGTTGGCTTGATATCTTGCATAAATACATGTAGCAAACATGATATCAGGCCTGCTAGCTGTAAGATACATAAGAGACCCAATCATAGCCCTGTATAAATGTTCATCTACACACTCCCCCTCAAGATCAGGTCCAACGGAGTGGTTTCTGGCTATGGGTGTCTTAGCAATCATACAATCAGTCATGTTGAACCTCTTGAGTATGTCTTGAACATACTTTGACTGACTTATGAAGATGCCATCTTCAACTTGCTTCACTTGAATTCCCAGAAAGAAATTGAGTTCTCCCATTGCACTCATTTCAAATCTGTCTTTCATCAACTTCTCAAAGTCTTTGCAGAGCTTTGGATTAGTTGAACCAAAGATGATGTCATCTACATATACTTGAACTAGCAATAAGTCATTTCCCTGTCCTTTGATGAAGAGAGTTCCATCTATAGTACCTCTCCTGTATCCATGTTTACAAAGATACTCAGACAATGTCTCATACCACTTCCTGGGTGCCTGATGCATCCCATAAAGAGCTTTGTCAAGCTTGCAGACATAATCATGGTGATCAGGGTCTACAAAACCAGGTGGTTGTTTGACATAAACTTCTTCATCAATCACTCCATACAGGAAAGCACACTTTACATCAAGTTGAAAGACTTTGAAGTTCTTGGATGCAGCAAATGCCAGGAATATCCTAACAGCTTCTAATCTTGCTACAGGAGCAAAGACATCAGTGTAGTCAATCCCTTCTTCTTGTGTGTATCCTTGAACAACTAGTCTTGCCTTGTTCTTGATGATAATTCCTCTATCATCCTTCTTATTCCTAAAAACCCATTTGGTTCCAATGGTAGTCTTCCCATAAGGAAGAGGACAAAGGTTCCAAACTTTCTGCCTTTTGAATTGAAGCAACTCTTGTTGCATAGCTTCAACCCAACTTCCATCCTTTAGAGCTTCATCAACTTTCTTTGGCTCTATCTGGGATAAGAAACAAGAGTGAAGACAAACATTTGCTTCATGGGTTTGTCCTCTTGTTCTTACCCCTGTGACAACATCTCCAATGATGTTTGTGGTGGGGTGAGACTTGTGGATCCTTAGCTGAGGGATCACAACAAGTTGCTAAGAAAGATTCAAATTTGGGAAATTTAGATCTGGCATAGATGATTCACCCTCCACATCACCACACTTATCAAGATTAACCTGATCCAATGAGTGTGTGACATCATTGATGTTGTCATCTATGGTGTGGTTATTATCATCAAGTAATTCCTGATCACTTTCACCATCACCATTTTTGTCTTCCACAATTGAGGTATCTTTATCTGGTTGTGGAGCCTCTGAGCTGGAATTTGAAGGCACCCCAGATGTATCAGCTGAATTTGTCATAGTAGTGCTGATAGAAACCTCATTTGCTGAAGTTGTTCCAACTGGAGCTGAAGATGTATGAGTTGAGGGTCTTTCTAGCTCAAATCTTGGATCAGGATCACCTGTATTTAAATTTTCTGCAGATCCTGAAACATTCTCACAAGATTTGTTAAAACAGTTGGTAACTAAATCAAGATCAAATAGCCAATCAGGACTGAACCAGCCACACAGGGTTTGTGTTCATTGAAAGTCACATTGGCTGACTCCTCAACAATTCTAGTTCTGAGATTGTATACTCTATAAGCCTTGGCTTGGGAGGAGTATCCAATGAAGTGTCCATCATCTGATTTCTCAGCAAACTTGGCAATTTGATCCTTGGTATTCAAGATGGTGCAGGGACATCCAAATGACCTGAGAAAACCAATGAAAGGTTTTCTCTTGTGCCAAAGTTCATAAGGAGTCTTACCATGTGTCTTAACCACTAAAACTCTGTTTTGCACATAACAAGTAGTATTTACTGCCTCTGCCCAGAAGGTGATGGGCAGTTTAGATTCAGACAACATAGTTCTTGCAGCTTCAATTAGTGTCCTGTTTCTCCTTTCAGCAACTCCATTTTGTTGAGGAGTCGTGGGAGCACTATATTGTCTTGTAATACCTTTTTCATCACAAAATGTATCAAGGATTTGATTCTTGAATTTAGTTCCTTGATCACATCTTATGGTTTTGACCTTGTAATCACTTTGATTCTCAATTTTTAAGATAAAATTCTTCAGAATCTCAGGAGTTTCATCCTTAGTTCTAAGAAAGAAAACCCAAGTGAATCTTGTAAAATCATCTGTGATCACCAAACAATAAGAAGTCCTTCCTAGACTTATTACACTGGTGGGGCCAAAGAGATTCATATGTAATAAGTGTAGGGGAGTAGTGATAGAGTTCTTTTCCTTAGGCTTGTGAGATACCTTATGTTGCTTCCCTTTCAGGCATGCAACACAATGATCATCACTTGTAAACTCTTTCTTTGGCATTCTAGTTACCAAATCATGTTTAATTAGTTTATTCATGTTCTTAAAGTTTACATGGCACATTCCTTTATGCCATAGGAAAGACTCATCACTATTTGCTTTAGATAGAAAGCATGAAACTTCTCCAGAGGGAGATGTTTCTTGCAAATCCATCTTGTACATGTTCCCTTTCCTGGGGGCTCTGAGCAGGATATGCTCATGAGGAATGACCACTCCAGGCTTGAGAACAATGCACTCATGCTCAATAAAGAGCATGTTATGACTTTGATCACAAAATTGGGATACACTCAGAAGATTGTACCCAAGCTCCTTGACAAAGTTTACCTTTTCAATGTTGAGCTTACCATTTGTGACCTTACCCCTTCCTGAAATGTAACCACCTTCATCTCCTCCAAAAGCAACTGGTCCTCCATCAATTTTCTCAAAGTTATGGAGTAGTGACCTATTGCCTGTCATGTGCCTGGAACAACCACTATCAATTATTCAGACATTCCTGTTTGTCTTGAGATGTTCCTGCACAAAGAAAATGATTAGTTACATTTGGAAACCCAAGCCTCATTAGTCTTGGGCTCATCAAAAGAAGTTGAAGACAATGCAACAGTAATTGATCCTATAATCATGCTAGAAGGATCATTTGCTGATGTTGATGAAGAACTTTCAGCCACTTGGTCTTTCTTTGACTTCCACACCACCTTTGGAAGCTTAGACTTGACCTTCAATACATCAGAAGTTTTGTTGACTTCGGAAGTTTTGACGACTGGACCTTCAGAAGATCTTGCTTTCACTGCAGCAGGCTTCAGTGCTTCGGAAGTATTCCTTTCTTCCAAGACCAAATTTTCTTCCGAAGGAAAGTTTCCACTTGTCTTCTTCTTCATTTTGGAGCTTTCGAAGGAAAGAGATTTTCCTTACGAAGCTTGTTTCTTCTTCTCCAAACTCTTAGAAGTTTCTTCCTTGGTCATGTGGAGAGAACTCTTTGGATTGTAAACACAATCCTTAGCAAGATGAGAGGTACTCCCACACATAACACAGTCCATTTTGTTCCTTCTAGGAGTTTTCCTTTGTGAACAGGGCTGAACTTGATCACTTTCCTTCTCCATCTTCATCTTTGCGGATGATGTGGCAATTCTTGTGGGGATAGAACTACCTTTAGAGCTGGATGGTTCATGTTGTACAGTAGTGATGGACAAATGATCAGCCTTCTTCTTGATGATGGGATGATTTGGACATGGACCAGAACTCTTGTTGATAGAGTTCAAGTTGGTGTCTTCAGCCTTCACCACTTCAAATACTGCAGAAATGAAGACTTGTTTTTATGCAGTGTTGAAGGTGGCCTTGATCTCTTAAGCCTTCTTGGACTTTTTTTGGCCTTCCTGATCAAGTTCTTTCTTTTGGACTTAGTCATCCCAATAGTTTTACTCTCCTCAGAGCAATGGTGACCCTTCTTAGAATGCTCTTCTTCACTCTTCTTAGATCCATTCTTCACTATCTCCTCTTCATCCTCTTCAGTCAAAGGGTTTATGAGGGGAAGCTCATCTTCATAAGTTTCACACCTAGGAGATCTTATAGGCAAGATTCTATGTGGAGGAGCTATCTCATTAGATCCTAGTCCCTGCTTATTTTGATAACAAACTTTTGCATGCAAGGATGATGATATTATGTTCTTGAAGGTCTCTTCTTCAAGAACACATTTTCTGCCTTGGCTTTGCTGATCACAAGCTGAGCCTGGCATTCAGTTAACTTAGTAATGAGGTCTTTGATTTGAGTCCTGTAGTTTGTGTACTCATGTTTAAGAGTTGACAAGGTTTTCTCTAAGTTCTCTATCTTTAGTTTATAATCATTTTCATCTCTCTTAAAATCAGCTTTTAATATATTTAAGGACTCAAGATCAGATCTCATTTCAAAGTTATAGGACATGTATCTATTAACTTTAGCAATACATTCAAGAGTACAAAGATGTTCCAATACCTTGGCTTCAACATGGTTTGCCATGAGTGCTTGGTTTGGAGATGCATCTTCTACCTGAAATCTCCAGTCAAAGCCTCCTTCTTCAACAGCAACTGCAGCTTGCTGCTTTGGCTTCTTATTCTGGGGAGCTTTGTCACTGTAGTTTGGTCTGGTTTGTGTTTGGCCACCATTTGTCCTTGGTGCCTTACACTCCTTTGCAAAATGTCCCATTTGGTTACAGTTGTAACACTTTACTTTGCTTTTATCCAGCCTAAACTTTCCACTGGCTGCATTGCTTGGAAACTCCCTCCCTATCCTCTTGTAGAGCTTTTTGGCTCTGTGAGTGAGAAGAGCCATCTACTGAACAATCTCCATGTACTCCAGATCATCTGGATGGATACAGTCCAGATCTTCAAGGGTGAAGAGAAAATTGGTTGTAGTTTCATCAGCAGAGACAAAAACATGAGAAGAACTTGTCTCTTGGAAAGGACTTCCTTAAGAGTAGCTTTCTCTTGGAGTCTCTAGGAAGGTGATGAAAGGGCCCTTTTGTGAGTTGTCAAGGTAGCATATAAGATGATGTTGTGATTCAATGCTTTCCCTTTCAACCACATGGAGGGCTGAACTCAGTTGATTGTTGGAGTTACCAGATGAGTTTTACATAGTCATCTCCATCTGGTAGCCACTAAGAATACCATACAACTATGTGAGAGTAAGAGTCTTAAGGTTCTCAGTCCTCTTGATAACAACACAATAATATGTCCATTGTCTAGGAAGAGAGGACATAAACTTCCTTACAATGTCCCTGTTCTCAAGAGTTACTCTAACATCCATTAGAGTATCCACAATCTCAACATACCTGAGTATTATTGAGTCATGGTTTCACTTACCTTGAAGGTGAAGTTTTCAAACTACTGCTTCAGGAGATCCTTCTTGTTCTCCTTTGCTTCAGTTGACCCCTCATACATCAGCTTCAGTGCTTCTTATAGCTGCTTGGCAGTTTTGCACTTCTTAAGCCTCTATAGATGGAGTTTGGAAGAGCAGTTTGAAGGGCTGTCATGGCTTTATGATCAATCTCTATTCTCTTCCTATCTTCTTCAGAATAATCAGCCATAACCTTTGAAATCATACCACCAGCAGTAGCAGAAGTGGTAGAGTCTCACATCCTGGAGTCTTGAGACTTGATGAAGCCTTCCATTCTTTGACACCAAGTATCAAAGTCTTCAGGAGTGATCAGTGGAGACTTTGTCATAGTTCTAGTTTCCATATCAGCTTTGGTAATAGCTGCCATTTGAGTTGTTAAGTATTTTATATGTGTGATGGATCTTAAGATGGTGAGATCTTATATCAAGAGCCCGAATGCTCTGATACCAAATGCGAGACCGGTGAAGGGTATGCAATTACAACACAACAACACAATAAGAAGAGTTACTTAGAACACTTAACAGATCAAATAGGGAACTGGTTAACTTAAGTGAAAGATGCTAGAACACAAGTAAAAATGAGACAGAACAAGATAGTAAACAACACAAGTATTTGGTTTTCAAATATGTTGTATATTGCTCCTCCAGTTCTTTTACAAATGTTACAAAGCATACCATAGAAGTTACAAGTACTTGAGATACTTTATACTACATCCTATAGCCGGCCATACTTCGAAGGCCAGCTAGATACATAAGAATAGACAACAAAATCAAATGTAGAGTCAAAAGGCAGATTGTCTTTTGACTAGTGACTATGACATGCCATAGCTCACATCCTAATATATTACAAAAAGGATAAAAGTACACAAAGTAGAAAGCACAGACTCAAGACCTTAATGTACAGTTACCAAAAGCATGGATCTTTTCACCAACTCATGTAAGTTGGTGAGTAAACAGAGTTGCAGTGGAAAGGTGGTCCAGCTTTATGGTAAAGTACATCAGATAAAAGCATGTCTCTAAAAGTCTTCGGAAGAAATCAGTCTTCACTCTTTGGCTTTGGAAGACTTTGTCTTTGAAGCTTCGGAAGACTTCAATTTTGGCTTCAGAAGATGTTGGTCTTGGCTTCGGAAGATTTTACACTTAGAATATTTCTAATGCAAGGTGTAAAACTTCCGAAGCATTTCTACTTCTGTTCTTTAGTGCATGCATGCAGAGAGACTTTGGATGTTTTGGCTGCATCAGACTTATAGGAATCCTTACAAACTCCCCCTAGGCTGATGCTACCAAAAAATTTGAAGATCTTCAGCTTTTGACAGTCCTCATAATGGTGATGACCATTCCCATCTTCATTAGATGGTCAGGATCACTCACACTATCATAGTATCTTCTCATCTCAAAGAGATCATGCAGAGGTAGGTTGAATAAGTCTTGCCATGTGTAGACATCTTCACCACCTTGATCTCTGATCATATGCCATTTTTCTGGATTAGTTGTGAAGGTCCAGGATAAGATGGGTCTCTCAGATGCAAGAGGAGCCACTTGGATTGGAGTTGATTAGGCTGCCTCTTCATGCACTTCCTCGGGTTGATCTGACTCAGCCTGAGGTATAGAGGTGGATGATTCAGGCTTTTTCTTCTTCTTTGAATTTGGTTTATAAACCATCCTCTTCCTCCTCTTTGAGTACTTTAACTGAGAAGACTGGTCTGCAACACCTTGTTGATCAGTCTTGTCTTGCTTAGTTGGGTATCCTTACCTCACTGGTTCAGAAGGATAGGGAGTTTGAGCCTGCTGTGGATCAGAAGATGAAGCTTGTTGAGGCTCAGTAGGAGATCCAGGTTTTGTTGTCTCAGGTTGTTCAACCTTAACCTCTACTTCAGGAGGAGCTTGACTTGGAGGGGAGTGTAAGCCAATTAGCTCTCCACTTTTGATTTCCTGCTTGACTACCCTAATGTGCTCATCCATTGTAGATAGAGACATAGGGCCAAGTCTCCTTCCGGAGAATCCATACAGCTTTAAGAAGCTCATCATCCTTTGTCTGTCATCAGACTTCTTCATGCTCTTTTGGATAATGGCTCTTGACTTTGCAGCCTTTCCCCTCATCTTTCTTTTTGTTGCCTTTTGTTCTTTGAGTACTTGAAGTTCAAGTTGTTTGAGATACTCAAACTCAATGTACTCAAAGGACAAGGGAAGAAGTGCAGATGCCTGGTAGAGACCTGTGGCACTCAGGTAGTTGATCATGTTTTGCCTATCTGTTTCCTTGTCTACCTGAGGTTCTTGTGTAGCTGCCACAGTCTCTTGCACAGGGCTTTCTTGAACTGGGGAGAGAGTAGGAACATGCTTGTATAATCTTTTCTACCTCTTCTCCTCTTTGATTTGGAAAAGTAGCCTTGCATCCTCTGCTTCCTTCATCTGACTTGACACTTCCATGTCAGCCAGTTCATTAAGTTCCTCTAAGGGGAGAGATATAATCTCATTAATGTCATAGTTCCTCGTCTGCAAGTAAGTAATCCTGACTGCCCTCAACTCATCATCTTGAGTGTTTGGTCTGGGGGCAGCCCTAATTGCAGCTTGCATGAAGCCTAAAGACCCAAAGGAACTTTCTTCCCTTTGCTTACTCTTCCTCTCTCTCTCCTCCTCCTCAATATCCTCAGGAGTTAGAATCCATTTCCCTTTGTCACCCACGGACCTTTGTGACACAGGGTGGAGAGAGCTTTGGCCTTCATTGCTTGGTGTAGCATCCAAGCTCTGGCCAGAGAGAGGTTGTGATACATCTTCACCAGTAGGTGTTTCACTAAGGGAGTTAATTTCTGAAGTAGGTGTTGGTCTGACAGGGCTCTCTGGCTCTATCAATGGGGCTTCAGCCAAGGTTTTCCCTTTGAAGCTAATCTCAGGGTCTGCCTCAACATCCAGTTGACCAATGACAATACCTGATTGTTTTTGTCTCCTTCTTAGAGTGAACTCTTCAATAATTCTATTTTGAATCCTTTGTGCCAGCCTGTCAGCTTGTCTAGATTGACTTGGGTTGACAAGTGGCATGCAGGTCAAGACCTTCATAGTAGTTCAAGGTCGGAAAGTTGAACACCTCTTGCTGCCCTTGAACTCTTTGAAGAATGAGGGTTCTTCTATCAGCGTCATACCTCCACCCAATAATGTAGTTTGAAGTTCCTTGAGGTGGGGATGATATAGCCCTTGGAATGCCTTCCTGAAAGAGACTCTGAATGAAGGAGTCTATAGAGTCCACATCAATGTGAACTTGAGGAAGTTGCTGAGTATGCATAACTGCAAGTGAGGATGGTGAGTCCTCAATGTCCATACTCCCTGAAGAACTCCCAGGTTCTGTGACTGTAATGACTTTTGGTATCAGAGTCTTCTAGTTCTTCTTTGCTTCAGTTCACCCCTCATACATCAGCTTTAGTGCTTCCCATAGCTGCTTGGCAGTTTTGCACTTCTTGAAGCCTCTGTAGATGGAGTTTGGAAGAGCAGTTTGAAGGGCTGTCATGGCTTTCTGATCAATCTTTATTCTCTTCCTGTCATCTTCAGAATAATCAGCCACAACCTTTGGAATCATACCACCACCACTAGAAGAAGTGGTGCTTGGTATGTAAGGTCCTTCAACAATAGAGTCCCACATCCTGGAGTCTTGAGACTTGATGAAGCCTTCCATTCTTTGACACCAAGTATCAAAGTCTTCAAGAATGATAAGTGGAGACTTTGTCATAGTTCCAGTTTCCATATCAGCTTTGGTAATAGCTGCCATTTGAGTTGTTAAGTACTTTGTGTGTGTGAGGGATCTTAAGATGGTGATCTTATATCAAGAGCCTGAATGCTCTGATACCAAATGCAGGACCGGTGAAGGGTATGCAATTACAACACAACAACACAATGAGAAGAGTTACTTAGAACACTTAATAGATAAAATTAGGAACTGGTTAACTTAAGTGAAAGATGCTAAGAACACAAGTAAAAATGAGACAGAACAAGATAGAAAACAACACAATAATTTTGGTTTTCAAGAATGCTGTATATTGCTTCTCAAGTTCTTTTATAAATGTTACAAAGCATACCTTAGAAGTTAAAAGTACTTGAGATACTTTATATTACATCCTCAAGCCGGCCATACTTTGAAGGCCAGCTGGATACATAAGACTAGACAACAAAATCAAATGTAAAGTTAAAAGGCAGATTGCATTTTGACTAATGACTATGACATGCCATAGCTCACATCATAATATATTACAAAAAGAATAAAAGTACATAAAGAAGAAAGCACATACTCAAGACCTCAATGTACAGTTACAAAAGCATGGACCTTTTTACCAACTCATGTAAGTTGGTTACTAAACAGAGTTGTAGTGGAAAGGTGGTCCAGCTTTATGGTAAAGTACATCAGATAAAAACATATCTCTTAAAGTCTTCGGAAGAAATTTGTCTTCACTCTTTAGCTTCGGAAGACTTTGTCTTTGAAGCTTCGGAAGACTTCACTTTTGTCTTTGGAAGATGTTGATCTTGGCCTCGGAAGATTTTACACTTAGAATATTTCTAATGCAAGGTGTAAAACTTCCGAAGCATTTCTACTTCTGTTCTTCAGTGCATGCATGCAGAGAGACTTTGGATGTTTTGGCTGCATCAGACTTATAGGAATCCTTCCACGAGTTTATACCAAAACGATTCAAGTTTTATATACTTATTATGAAAACAAAGTAAAAAGAGGGATTCTAATAAAAACAATAAAATTAAGAAAAAAATATAAAAGTAAAAAAATTACAGCACACTGATACGGTGATGTCAAAACTGCAAAGGAAATTGTTTGTGGCAGTGTTAAGGTTCTGTCAAGATACTTTAAGTTGTTTTTTTATGACGAAAATTTATTGAAACTAATAAAATGTGAAGAAAACTCAAATTTTATAAAATAGTTTTAACACAAGGATTATTTCTTGACTTGATCCGGCTTACGATCATTAACGATTATGGTGCAATAATCATTTATGTAAACGATGTGTATCGATACTAGACATCACGCCGTTCAGACATCCCCTCCATCTAATGTCTAACCAAACGCAGTTCGTTGATTAGAGCCAACCCGCTACTCTAAGCTCATGTCGTTCGGATCTCAGCGTGCGGGTTGCAATGACATAAATATTGATTATAGTTAAACACTCACGTTGTTCAGAAAGTTTAACTAGATTGAATGACTCTATAATGAATTTGGGCTCATAGACAAACACAAAACATTATTTGTTCTTTGTACCAAAATTTAAAACTTGATTAGGGTTTTAAAAATTGAAAAACTTTATTAGAAAAATTAATAAGTTGATCAGGTTTATTAACAATCTAATATATACCGGAATAGATCCGGGTTTAAGATCAAGAATCATGCAAACAAACCATTCAAATAAACAATCACACAAACGTTTAACATAAGTTACGAATCAAAATCAAAGAAACAAACCTAAGTGTCAAAACCTAAAATTGTACTAGCCGGACATGATGGTTAAAACAATCTCAATAAAGAAAACTTACGAAACTATAAAGAACGATAGAAGATTGTTGAATTCAATGAAAATCTTCTTCACCAATATTAATCCAAAATTACTTTTTGCCTCCTTGCCTGCGTCGATCCTCTCCCCAGGAAAAAGATTCCTTCCCCCAAGAAAAGATGGCTCTCCCCTTTTTTGATTTTTATTTATATCAAGAATATAATTATTAAAATTCTTAAAATATGGAAGTTAGTTGGATCCTTTTTTTCCTCTTCGATCATATGTATAGAAATAATATATATCCTTTAATTTCAAACCAAGATTGAGTTTTTGTAGGAGATAACTTTTTTTAATTTAAATTTAATGATCTTTTTTTAACTTCAAAAACCACCCCTTGTCTTCAACATTCTTCCAAATCTTTTCCAATTTCCACGTTCACCACTCATGAGTGTTTCATACCTACAAAACAATTAAAACGAACCAAAGTAGACTCTATTCTACCAAAACAACCATTACACAAAATAAACGAAAATACGTCTAATAAATGCATGATATGAAATAAAAACATATGCAAAAACAATGATTAATAATGCTTAAAAATACTATTAACAAATCTCCCCAAACTTTAAGCCATCCTTGTCCTCAAGGAAGTCAAGAACAAGTATAAACGGGGATGTAAAATGAATTAGAACAAAATTCATAACTACACCTTTTTTCATCTCGTATAAGAGTTATGAGCATGAAATCATATTATTATGCTAACTTTCAATTGATATACATAAGTAAGGCCTTCAAGATATTTATTAACAACACATACCCAATTTGCTAGTTATGGTCCTCTAACCCTTTAGTTCTGGACTTATCGTTTTATATAAATAAATCCATGTTATATTTATCGTTTAAGTGTGTCAACACCTTTCTTCACATGGTGGAAACCTTCCTAACCTCAAGGACTATAGATAACAAGTGGTCAATTTTTCACCACGCGAGATCACATATGATTTGGCACTAGTGTGGTCAATTTTCACCACATAATTTTTTTTTATGTTATTTTTTTCTTCTTTTTTTTGTTTCTCTTTTTTTATTGAATCAATTAAACTCGGTTCTCAACCTATTTTTCCTAGGTCTGAGCTTCCTTAAAATCCATCATCGTCCTCGAGGCTTGAAGAAGAGAGTGGAATAAGCCTACTATAGTGGCTGATGTCGGCAAGTGGTGGTGAAATAAGCAGAGGTAGGGTATGGTCGTGAAGTCGAGATTATGAAAGAAGCCAAATAGCAATTATGGTTGGAGATTGGGTTGAGCATCTTTTAACTCAAAAGGCTTACGCGGCCGTGTCTGGCTTATAAAGCAATCGTTATGCGGCCGTTTCACAATTCTGTATTTTTCCATTCCTGATGTGACCGTTCCATTTTTATGAATAGTTTTCAACACGGTCGTTTTAACCTTGTGCTTGACACAAAACAAAACAAAAAAATTATCTCAATGTAAAATAAGATAAAAAAATAAAAATATATAAAAAGATAATGAAAATACGGGTTGCCTTCCGCATAGCGCCTTTCTTTAACGTCTTTGGCTAGACTTAGGCTTCATTTCCTTTAATCTGGTGCCTGTGGAATAAAAAAAACTTTTTCATTAGTAATTGGTAATTCTATTTTTTGATCTTCATACCTTGTTTTCTTTTGTGCACTCATGAATATCAATACTTCCATCAACACCTCCCCAAGCTTGGACTTTTTCGCCATTCCTTCAGTCGTATCATCATCAAAACTTTTATTGAGCACTTGATCTTTGCAATAGTAAGGTGGTATTTTCTTTACCTCCGTGAATGCCTCCACGATTTCTTTATCTTCTCTTTCTCTTTTTGTGCTTCGTAGTCGTGAGGAGAATGGAGGGCGATGAGCGATATTTACTTCACTTTCAACCGGTCCTAGCACCTTCTTCTTTTCTTTGTCTTGCTTTTCAAAAACCATTTCTTCCCCCTTATCCGTTTTCTCAACAATAAGTTCTTCTTCTTGTGTAGTACTTATCATGGTAAGGGCACTAATATTTTGATTTGGGTAATTCTCGGTTTGCAAGGGTAATTTTCCTTGAGACTCTATCTTGCTTATCGAACTACCAAGTTGAGTCATTTGGTGCTGCAAGCTTTTTATGCTAGCCTTGGTATCTTCTTGGAATGATTGGGTGCTAGTGGCTAACATGTTAACAACGTCTTCCAAGGACATTTCTAAGCTATCCACTTGTTGTTGTCGACAAGGCTGGTAATTGTGTTGATCTGTTGTTTGGAACGAAGGTAGTGCTTGATTGTGAAGGGCTTTGTTGGTAGCTTATATTAGAAGGATATCCCCAATTCAGATTGTATTGGGATGTCGGTATTTTCTTGAGTTTTGTCCAAAATAGCTTTCCATTGTTTATTCTTGTTCCTTTTCCTCTCCCAACATATGACACATATCTGTGCGGGGCCCCAATTTGTAAACATACCTCGCAAGCTTGAAAAGATGGTTCCACACCTTTAGACTTAGCAAGTTGTATCACTACTTTTGTCAATTCGACAAGTTTAGTTTTGATTTGAGGTGTGCTATGTTCTTTGACCCCATGTGATGTGTCGACATACCACTCTTCTTCTTGATCCCAATGCTTTGTTTCTTCTGCTATAGATGTGATCAAGGCTCTAAGCTGACTTGATGTGTTGTCAAATAAAGTTCCCCCACAAGAAGCATTTATAAAACACCTCTCTAATGGTGCTATACCTTCACAAAAGTATTGAAGCAGTTGGTGTTCGGATAAACCATGTTGTGGGCATCTAGCACACAACTTCTTAAATCTCTCCTAGTAAGTGTGTAAAGCCTTATTTTTTGCTTGTTTGATCCCGATAATCTCTTTATGTAGCATGGAAGCTTTCAATTCCGGAAAATGCTCGTTAAGAATAATTTTGCAAGATCATTCCAAGTGGATACCGACCCTGGTGGTAGGTAATAAAGCTATCTTTTGCCGAGTCTTGCAAAGCAAAGGGGAATGCCCTTAGCTTGATTTGGTCTTCAATAATATTATGTGGTTTCATTCCAGAACACACAACATGAAATTCCTTGAAGAACTTGTAAGGATCCTCATTATCTAGACCTCGAAAGAGAGGCAATAAATGAATGAATCCGGATTTAAGCTCGAAGTTCTCCATAGCAGGATAATTGATGCAAAGTGATTGTTGGATAACATCATGAGTCGCCCACTCCCTAAGTGTTTGTTCAGCTGCCATGGTGTTTATGAAAATGTGTACTTGTAATTAAAGATCTTGGAATAAAACGGTTAGAATCAACGTATCCTTGACAACGGCGCCAATTTGTTGGGTGCCGAATCTAGCAAATAAAATATTGTCATGCGAACCTACCATCACACACACTAAGAATAGTATAAGCTGAAGTAGGGTTCGTTTCCTCATGGATACGGGTTAATTAAGTTTATACCAAAACGATTCAAGTGTTAGGGACCGTGTACGTACGGAGTACTAACTTATTCTGTGTTTAAACCGGATCAAATAGTGCGGAATCCTATTTAATTGGCGATCCAATCAGTGAGAACGATAACCCGATCGATATAAGATTGAACCAAACGTTAAGAACGAGTAGGAATCGATCAGGAACGAACTATGAACTTGGACAGGCTGTTTGGGACGTTCTGGACAGCTAGGGTTTATCTGTATTCGCAATATCTCTTCTAGTGTTCTGTTTTTTCATGAATTAGGTGGTATTTATAGGTTAGGGGTTTTCATTCGTACGACTGAACCTTTAGCATGGTTCAGTCGTGCGACTGAATCATGCGATTGAGTCATACGCACGACTGAAGGTTCAGTCGTGCGACTGAGTCAATCTTATGTCTCAATCATATGACTGATATAAGCATGATGTATTCATGCGTATGGTCCATAAGTATGGTCTATTAGCATGAATAATAACCCGACTAGGTTGAACATAATACTCAATCATTATTGACTTAAAATTATGTACAACAACCTCAAACCTATATAAGAAGTTCATACATATGAGTCAAAGATAAATAAACATCAAATCATATATCATATTTCATTGCTTCGTCAAATTACACATATGTAAGACATGAAATACTTTTACATTTAAGCATATAAACTAGGAACACATGTATCTACAAACTCCCCCTTGGACCTAGTTAAACCTATCATCTAACATTCTTCACATGTTCTTGGAACTTCTTGTACTTCTCTTCTCTTGTGACTCCTGCATGTATATCAAATGCAAAACAAAGCCGTACGACGTGTTGGAATTGAAGAGCTTGTACAATGTCTTGCGTGTCATAGAATAGTGACCACTTGTATAAAGTATAGACATCTTCAGCAGACAAGTTAGTGAGCCACATTGGGTCAAATACCCTGATAGTCTCTATCTTACCATCTCTGTTCAAAACTATGACCGCTTCCCCTGTCCTCCAGTCATAATACCACCATTTGAAGTGGGGAGTGAAGTCCTGAGGCATTTCCCATAAGGGAATCTTGGACATTGTGCGTGGGGGACTTCACTTATATATACACACATATATATACATATATATACATATATATACATATATATATAAACACACACACACACATATATACATATATATATATATATGTATATATATATATGTATGTATATATATGTATGTATATATATGTATATATATGTGGGGGTATGTAGTTTAAAAAAATGAATATACATTAATATAAATGAAAACATAAATATGTTGATACATGCATTTTAGAAATATATTAATGTTCTTGGGTTTGAAGTTATTACGAGAAGTAGACGAGTTTACTCGATACATATATGTGCATGTATCATACCTTTAAGAAAATATATAACTTAGTTTCTGTTGTAGCTTTACATTGAAAATAATTTAGTTTGCAAGTTTAAATTGAATTTTAACTTGACGCATGCAAATCATGCGCATATATGTGTAAAATTTTGTGTGTGCATGTATTTGTGTGTAACACTCTAAGCAAATCATACATCGGTCGTGTACAACAGAGATTGTTGGTTCATAAGAAATGTCTGGCCTCTAATATCACCAACATGTTTTGGGTGTATTGACTATGGATGAGAGGAGAACTCCACAATTAAGCGTGCTCATGTGGCAGAAATCCAAGGATGAGTGACATCCCTGTGAAGTTTTCAGCAAGACAACAAAAAACAAATCCGTGAGCTACTCATGGGCAAAGGGGACAATATTAGTGGTATGAGGGTGTTAGATTAAGTAAGGCTGGTGCAACCAAAACAAACACTTAGAACATTTTTTGGTGCAACTGATACAGAGCTTCCAAAGGCAAAAGCTAAACTTTAGAAGGTCAAGACTGAAAGAGCTTCCGAAAAGGAACTACAACTTCCGAAGACAAAGTCTTCCTTCTTTTTGAAGTTCAACACTTAGAAGATTTCAAGACGATGACTTCCGAAGTATGAAGTTCTGAAGATCATCACAAGCCTCGAAAGAAGTAGACTCTTCCGAAGTATAAGTGGCTTCGGAAGAACTTGTTCTTTCGAAGCCAACTAACCTTCGGAAGAACCTGCTATGAACCAGTGGACATAAGTATGTTCCTTCTGACAAAACCGCTGCAACCTCTGAGATACTGTATGGTGCTTTCCCACGCCCATATAGTTCATCATACTTTATTCCACTGTTCATTCTTTATCGGTTAGTACAGTTACCAACATTAGTTGGTGACAAAAGGTAAGTCTTGGACATGTCATGACTACCAAATCTTAGATAGTATTTTATCTAGGATACATTACCATTAGCAATATAGTATTTCCTTTAGACGTAAGTTTCAGCTGGTATCAAAGTATAACCGGCTGTAGATAGTAGTATATATAGTTTCTCATTGTAACTCATTTAACATGCTTGTAAGAGTCTTGTCACACTTTGAGTTGAGAAGTAATATATACAAGTATCTTGAAAAACCTATCTTGTTGTGTTTGATTACTTAGTATATTATTATCAACTCTTAAAGGGATTCTACATCATCAAACCGTATGTGACTTAGTGAGTTTGAGAGACAATATTTGGGTTGAGAGACAAAACTCGATCCTGCAATTGGTATCAAAGCTTCTTAGGCTCTTGATTGTGAGATCTTACCTTCCAAATCAACTTTTTTCTTCACTCATACACTAACCTCACTCAAAATGGCCCTCAACCAAAAATCATTTGAAAGTGAAATGGGGACGATGTCTAAAGCTCCTATCATCACCCCTGAGAACTTCAGATCTTGGAGCAGACATATTAAAGGTTTCATTAGATACAAGACAGCATGATGTGGAAGTCTATCACCAATGGTCCTTACAAACCAAAGGTTGCAGCACCGGCTGGAAATGGTGCTATGATAGAGAAGGTTATTGAAGACTACTCTGATGAAGACCACAAGCGGCTAGAGATTGATAGGAAAGCAATGTTGTTCTTATGACTGCCATACCCAATTCCATCATGGTGGGATTTGAGCATTGCCAGTCAGCCAAAGAACTCTTTGATGCTTTGTCTTAGATGTACGCCAGCTCCAATGACTTCAAGAAAGATTCCCTGAAGCAACAGTTTGAAAACTTCACTTATATTGCTGGAGAGACCCTCAGCCAGCAATACTTCAGGTATATGGATCTTATTTCATTACTTCAGTCTGTGGGAGTGACTCTTGAGATGAGAGATCTCTCAAGAAAGTTCATGAGTGCACTTCCGAATGAGTGGACTTTCTACTATGTCTCTATTAAGAGGACAAAGAACTTAAACTCTCTCACAGACTGAACTATATGGCATCCTTGATGGATACTATGTAGAGATGAAAACAAGAGAGGCCACCGGGTGAGCAGACCCTCAAGCCTTCCTGCTAGCAACGCTCTAATGGTTGCTGAAGGCTCAAGACCCCCCCCCCAACCTTAGTAGTACCTGACTTACTCCCAGCAGCCATCATGTTCTTCTGGGCCATACATCACCTTTCCTGAGACTCTAAGGTCTCAACAGGCTCAGTCAAGTCCCTTCCAAGATAGTTATACCTTCGTCTCAGGAAATGGACATTCTAGTGACTTTCAATTCTGCTTTGATGATCTAGAATGTTTCATCCCGGATGATGTTCAATACATGGAAATTGTCCAACAGATGGCTCTGTTAACTTACCGAGCAAAGAAGTTCTTCAAGAGAACTGGAAGGCAATTTTCCCAAAACCCAACTAATAGCAAGTTTGGGTTTGACAAGAGCAAAGCCAAGTGTTACAATTGTAACCAGCTAGGCCACTTTGCCAGAGAATGCAAGGCTCCCAAATCTAATCCGGGAACCACTCAAGCCTCCACACATCCTACCACACCCAAAGCTGCCGGAAAGTCAACTGAACAACACACAGCTGTTGTTGCTCAAGAGGTTGACTGGAGCTTCATGGTGCAGGATGTGACTCCTGCTCAAGTATTGATGGCTTGAACTGATGACAACAAGGTATTTGAACACCTCTGTACTCCAGGTTGCATTGCTAAAGTTAAAATGTATCAGGACTATAATATGGAAATTAAATCTGATATTGAGTCTTTAAATATCCTTAAAAGTGATTTTAAAAGGGCTGAATCTAACTATAAAATGAAAATTAAAGAGTTAGAGAAAATTGTGTTCTTTTTAAAACATGAACATACCAACTATAGGACTCAATCCATATATTTAATCTCCAAATTGACTAAGGCTCAAGCCTAGCTGGTCACAGCTGAGCCTCAAGCCAAGAAGCATTCTATTTCTGAGCAAAACTTTCAAGCCATTCTAGTATCATCCTCCCACTCCAAAATTTGTTATCAAAACAAAGAAGGGTTGGGAACCAATGAAATTGCTCCACCACACTCTTATGAGTCTATAAGACAACCAAGATGTAGGACTAAAGAGCAAGAGGTTCCAACTGTAGACCCACCACCCCATGAGTTGAAGAGTGATGCAACTATGGAGACCATCATAGGGAAGGACCAGGTAGAACAACCTATTTCCACCGATGATGATCAACCCCTAACCACCAAAGCCAGAAGAAACAGAGCTATAGCAGCCAGAAAAACTGCCAAGAAAGTGGCTGTCACGCCCCAACTGACGACGGAATCATCGTGGCGGACGAATGTGAAACGATTGTTCATAGCTTATGGAATTAAATAAGTTGAAAGAATATCAATTGCCATTTTTCATTGAATAATACTAGACAATTAAGTCATTATAATACAACAAAGATATAAACAACAATATAAGATATTTAATTAAACTAAGTCCAAGTCCTATATGAGCAAGAAAAGTTCCTCAAGTAGCAGTCCTGAAGCATGTTAAAAAAAGGATCAACTTTAAAAGTTAGTGAGTTTCCATGGGTTAAACTTACATATATATATATATATATATATATATATATATATATATATATATATATATATAAAGATTTACAAGTAGCAATTCATGTCAATGGTTATGAATTATGCAAGTTTATAGAACACATATAGCTACAATCAAACCCTGACCAAGAATAAGTTTACAAGTTTATAACGATTAGCTAAGTGTACTTGGTTCCCATGATGAACAAGAATACGTCATCAGGATCCGGCAATACATCGGCTTTAGCACCAAATAGGCTTGTCAAGCCCATAGATCTATGACATCGTCAGGCTAGCAATAGTTAATGATTATCAACATATAATGTATCTCATATAACACTCACAATAATACCAATAACCATAACAAAAAGTAAAGATGAATTGCATGTGTATTTACAAGTATCAAGATGTTTACAAGTGTAAGTTTATAAGGTTAACATGTTTCACCCCAAAAGGTGTGAAATAAAGTAAAAAGGGGCATGGAGAACTCACATTGTATAATGATGGTTGTAGAGTACATAAGGAAGCTTAGATGTTCAAGAGTCAAATGTGATGTCCTAAAGGATAAAAAAAGAAACAATAAATTGAGGTCGGAATTCATTACAAGAAGTTAGGTCGTTTAGAGAATGTCAAAAAATGAAAGGTAGATTGAAAAAGGATTATTGTACCAATTTTAGATTCTGGACAGAATGTTTGATAGGTGTTTGAACAGGTTTTAAAAAAAGCAAACGGTTTCATAAAATTATAAAAATTTACACTTGACTAGTTCAGAGTCTTCCGGACAACTTTTGTTCAGAAACATTTTTAAAAAATATCCGTAAATAGGTCAAAACAGCAGCACAAGACAGAAGGTGCTGAAATGCGCACTTATCTTGTGAAGGCTATTGTTGAGTCGTCGATTGATTTTGAAGACGTATAAACTATCATTAAAAAGGTAATTCAATGAACTTAATATTGGAGTCAGAGTTTACTCAAATTAGTTTGTTATGATCAAGTTATGGTCAGTTAAAGTCAGACTATATTCTGCCAAATATGTAGTAAGGCACTTATGTGCACTTTTAAAATTGCTAAAGCATGAAACGGGTTAGAACAAATTTATTATGTCGATATATGGTATATTAGACTTTATTTGAGTTATAAAAAAATATTTCAAGACTTTAGAATAGTCATCTTTTAGAGAAATAACCTTGTGGAATAATCGAATGCGGCGGCATAGTCGTCCATATGCAAACGGGATTCTTTGTTTACGTTAGCATTTTCTTAGTTTGATTTAGGAATGTTAGTGATTGTTATAAGGTTAGTGAAAGTTAGAATGTTAATGATAAAATGATAATGATTAAAATTAAAAGAGATTTAGTAGAACAATATAGATATACATAATATAAAAGCAATTATAAGGTTACCCTAGTATTAGAAACTTTTTGAAATTACTTGTAAAATAAAATTCTTAAAATTAATCATAACCAATGGATGAAAGAAAGATATGAGAGTGAGATTTTTAAAGAATGAGCAAATGAAAAGTGTGGCCTAAAGCTTGCTTTTATAGTTGAGGTTAGGAGGGGGTTATGAATGGTGTTAATGGTGAGTTACAAGTCTTTCAAAAGGGGGTTATGATTGAATTTGAAATAAATATAAAATTAAATAATTTAAATAAATAAAAAATAATTACAATTTAAATTCTAAATTTATAAAAAATCTAATTTTAATTTAACAACTTCTTTTTTTTATTAAATCTTTGTAGACTTTAAATCTCATAAGAACTTGCAATTTGATTATTTATTTTAATTGAATATTTAAATCTTATAAATATTAATAATTTTTTATAATTTATTTTATAAATTATAAAAATTATTAAAAGTTGTTTAAATGATTTAATATATGGAAATTGAATAAAACAATTGTTAATATTGGTTAAATTACATATTTTACGTATTTGATTCATTAAAATTATTAAAATAATTTAATAATGGAATTACAAAATGGGTTCGCGTTTGGATTTTAATTTGGAAAATGGCAGATGTTACAGTGGCTAAATCCAAGTTGAATATAGACCCAAAGCTAAAAGGTGTGTTTATTTCAGCCGGATTCCAGGTGGTTGGAAAATCTTATCCGGGAAAGGAATGTGGTACCAGCACTCCTGTCCTGCTCAAGGATCAGAAGTTGAAGGAAAAGACTGCTGATGAAGACAAGAAGTCCAAGAAACAACAGTCTTCACTTCTCACAAAAGTTAACATTATATGCATAATATGTGGTTTGCACAACTACATGGTTAAAGATTGTTACTACAATCCTGCAAGCACACATTATGCAAATAATGTTAAGAAAGAAGAAGTCAAGGAAGGTTTCACATTTGGACCTTATCACATGGTCCAAGTGATGAGAAAAGGAAAGCTTGTTTCCGAAGCAAAGTTGCCTTCAGAAGAAACTCATTCTTCCGAAAGAAAAATAGCTTCGGAAGATAAGGCAAAGAAAATTCAAAAGAACAAAAGAGTTCCTTTGAAACCTTCCAAAAACAAGACTGATTCGTAAGAAAAGGTAAGGAAAGCTTCTTCCGAGAAGAAAGAAGCCTCGGAAGTATGCCATGTTGCCCAAGCTTCATCAAGCTCATCTACACTGATCAACCAAGGGATGGAATGGAAGATCAAACAAGATGCTGCAGCCCAAACCTCTTCTTCACAGACATCTATTGAACACTCATGCATACACTTTGGTTCAATTATGTCATCATCATTGGAAGAGCCCAAGAAAAACAAGGCTTGGGTTTCCAATAAAAAATAACTTCTCCACCTTATGTGCAAGGACATCCACATGACAAGAATGACAATGTGTGGATTGTAGATAGTGGATGCTCCAGGCACATGATTGGGAATAGATCTCTTCTTCAACAATTTCAACATTTTGATGGAGGTCCTGTTCAATTTGGAGGTGAGGCTGGAGGATACATTTCTGGCAGAGGAAGTGTATCCAACGGCAAGTTAAGGGTCGACAAAGTAAACTTTGTCAAACAGCTTGAACACAATCTTTTAAGTGTTTCTCAATTCTGTGACCAAAAGCACCAAATGCTTTTCACAGAACATGAGTGCATTATTCTCAAACCCGGGATGACAATTCCTCAGGAATTGGTGCTTCTTAGATCTCCCACGAAAGGGGATATGTACAAGATGGATATGAACAATGATTCCCCATTGGGTGAAGTATCATGTTTTCTTTCCAAAGCTGATGGTGATGAGTCAACTCTGTTGCATTAACGAACGTGTCATGTAAATTTTAAAACCATGAATAAATTGGTTAAGGATAACTTGGTACATGGTTTGCCTAAAAGGGAATTTTTCTGCAAAGATAACTGTGTTGCATGTCTGAAAGGAAAGCAACACAGAGCATCTCATAAATCCAAAGTAGTTAACTCTATCACCACTCCATTACACTTATTACACATGGGTCTATTTGGTCCCACAAGTATAATGAGCATTGGAAGAAAATCATATTGCCCTGTGATTGTAGATGATTTTACTAGATTTACATGGGTATTCTTTTTAAGAACTAAAGATGAAACTGCTGAAACTTTAAAACCTTTTATTCTTAAAATAGAAAATCAAATTGATCATAAGGTTAAGATTATTAGAAGTGATCAAGGGACTAAGTTCAGGAATCAAGTTCTTGACTCATTCTGTAACTCTAAAGGGATTGCTAGAAAATATAGTGCTCCTAGAACTCCTCAACAAAATGGTGTTGCTGAGAGGAGAAATAGGACACTTATTAAGGCTGCTCGAACCATGTTAGCTGATTCAAAACTGCCTCTAACATTCTGGGCAGAGGCAGTCAGCACTGCATGCTATGTGCATAACAGAGTTCTTGTAGTTAAGCCACATGGAAAGACCCCTTATGAGCTATGGAACAAGAGGCCACCGATCATTGGCTTTCTTAGGTCCTTTGGCAACAGGTGTACCAAACTTAACACAAAGGACAATTTGGCGAAATTTGCTGAAAAGACGAATGATGTTATCTTTGTTGGAACTTCCTCTAACTCTATTGCCTATAGAGTTTACAACATTAAAAATCAACAATTTGAGGAATCATCCAACATTGTTGTTAATGAGCACACTCCTTGTGTTAGGTGGAATGAACCTAATCATATCTTTGATTTAGAATTGTTTCCAAACCAATCTAAACCTACTTGTGAGAATGTTTTAGCTGGAACAGGTACTCAAAGTGATTCTGATGATGACCAACTGTTTGAGTTACCCAGACCTCTTCCAAGTTCTCCAAGAAATGCTAAAAATCAAGCTCCCACAATTGGAAGATCTGATAGTATATCCATCTCAAAAACCAGTGGAGCTTCAACAAGTTGTCAACAAAGTAAGCCTCAAAACTCATCTAGTGACAATGCACAACACCAAGTTGATGAAAGCAGCATTTTAAAGGAACAAGCAACTGTTGATGCTGCTCCACAGCCAATTGATACTGATGTTGTCTCTCCTTCATTCAATCAGTCCTCATTGATGAATGTGAGACATCAGCAGGACCAAGTGTTCAAGTCCTTGAGAAAAATCTCTCTAATTTGGATCTATCCATGCAACTGGATGTGATTCCTAGGCTCAGGATTCACAACACTCATCCAGCTGAGAACATCATTGGAGATGTTTCTAAAGGCGTGAGAACAAGGGGACAAACTCATAATTGGAATGTCTGCTTGTACTCATGTTTCTTATCACAGATGGAGCCAAAGAAGGTAGAAGAAGCCTTGAAGGATAGTAGTTGGGTTGAATCAATGCCAAAGAAATTGCTTCAATCCAAGAGACAAAAGGTTTGGAACCTATGTCCACTACCATCTGGTCAAGTACCCATTGGCACAAAGTGGGTATTCAGGAACAAGAGAGATGATAGAGGCTTGATTATCAAGAACAAGGCAAGACTGGTAGTTCAAGGATACACATAGGGGTGAGCATCGTTCGAGAATTCCCGAAAATTACCTATTACCGAACCGAAATGGTACCTTCTCCCGAACCGATCTTAAATATAGGTATAGGTATTCGGTACTAGCTTTTAGTCAATTTCGGGTTCGGGATCGGTATCGGGTATGTACCGACAAAAACCGATTAGAGAAATACCGAACCGTATTACGGCAATACCTGCATATACAAAACAATCACATGAGACTACCATTTCCTATTATTATTGTTATTATTATTATTACTACATGTTCATTTTGACCTATCAAAAAAACTCCCACTTTAACGATTTGTTACTTGATCAAAGATCTCCATAAAATCAGTTCTAAACTGCACATTCGATTTCATTTATGCTTCCCACTAAGGCACCAACTTAGGGCGCACATTTTAACACCACACTTTATATATGAACCCTTTTATAAAATTCATTAAATATGTAAGAATGTATGTAATCTAACTATCTAAGTTAAAACAATTAGTCTCATTATAATTTCATATTAGTGCCCGATACATCATTATCAATCGAAAATGCTACTTCCAATAGAAATGCAATTATCAAGTAGTTCAATTTAAAACAAATCAAGCTGTTCAATATGGTTTAACAAATAAATACAATCAGCAGAAACCAACATCCATGTGAAGATAAAATTTGTTCAACTCAACTCAACTCCAAATCAAGTTGTTTACGCAAGTATCAAATTAATTTCAGACATAAAAGACTAAAAATCAATTTAACAATATGATATTGGAAATTTATTTACCTCTATCCTTGTTAATTCATCAAGGGTATGGTAGGAAGGTTAATGAATCATCAAAGTTGTGGCCAGAAAGTTAGGGAATTCAATTAGTCTGTGACGAGAAATTAAATTAATCCTTCACAGATTCATCTGATTCATCACTATCGTTAACCAGGTTGAAGATTGAATCATCGGTATCGGTTGCGGTACCGATCCCGTTTTTACCGATACCGACATAACCTAATTCCCGATGTTTAGAAATAGGTACGGTAATCGGTCCTGGTCTTCTCTTCAAATCGGGTTCGGTATCGGTTCCGGGTTACCCGATATCAGTCGGGAAAACCGATTTGATCACCCCTAGATACACACAAGAGGAGGGAATTGATTACACTAATGTTTTTGCACCTGTTGCAAGACTTAAGGCAGTGAGGATCCTTCTTGCTTATGCAACATCCAAGAACTTTACAGTCTACCAGCTTGATGTCAAGTGTGCTTTTCTATACGGGGATATAGATAGGGAAGTCTATGTGTGCCAACCTCCAGGATTTGAAGACCCACAGCACTCTAACTATGTGTGCAAATTGAATAAAGCTCTCTTGGGTTGCACTAAGCACCTAGGTTGTGGTATGAGACTCTGTATCAGTTTCTCCTGAAGAATGGCTACACCAGAGGTACCATTGACAAGACTTTATTCATAAGAAAGTCTGGGAAAGACATTTTGCTCGTACAAGTCTATGTTGATGATATCATATTTGGTTCCTCAAATGACCAAATGTGTAAGGACTTTGAGAGCATTATGAAGAAGAAGTTTGAAATGAGCTCCATGGGAAAAATGGACTTTTTCCTTGGAATTCATGTAAAACAAATGAAAGAAGGGTTCTTTATAAATCAATCTAAGTATGTTCAAGACATATTAGAAAGATTTGATATGAAAGATTGTAAGCCAGCAAAGACTCTTATACCCAAAAATCACAATCTTTGTCCTGACTCTAAGAGGGGGATACTAATCAACATCAGTATAGGGCGATTATTGGATCTCTAATGTATCTCATAGCAAGTAGACCGGATATCATGTTTGCAACTTGCATCTGTGCAAGATATCAGGCTGCTCCAAAGGTGTCTCACCTAGTTGCTGCCAAGAGAATCCTTAGATACCTCAAAGGAGCACCTAAACTGGGTCTCTGGTATCCAAGGAACAACAACTTCAATCTCTATGGCTACACTGATAGTGACTATGGTGGTTGCAACATCAACAAGAAATCAACATTAGGAGGATGTCAATTTCTTGGTGGAAGGATAATCTCATGGCAATGCAAGAAGCAATCATGTGTCTCAACATCAACTGTTGAAGCTGAATACATTGCTGCTGCTAGTTGTTGTGCTCAACTGCTGTGGATTCAAAACCAAATGTTAGATTATGGATTCAATTTCATGGAGACTCCTATCCACATTGACAACAAGAGTGCCATTTCCATTACAAAAAATCCTGTCAAGCACTCCAAGACAAAGCACATTGACATCAGGTATCATTTCATTAGAGATATTCATGAGAAAAACCTGATTAAACTAGTCAAAGTTGACTCAAATGAACAATATGCTAATTTGTTCACCAAGGCATTTGATGAACAAAGATTTAAGTATCTTATTACGGCTATTGGGATGATAAACATTGACTAGTCTATCTCATTTGAAAACCTTTTCAAAATATGTCTTGTCTTTGTCAATACAATCTAATCCCTGTTACAAAAAGATCTTTCTTCAAAATTTGACTAAGTGTGAGTTCTTCCGAAGAGAAATTAACCCTGGAAGATGTCTTATGTATCTTCTGAAGGAAAATCCCTCCAAGGTTAATCTTATCTTTCGAAAAGTTTTTAGCTTCGGAAGAAGCATTTGATGAAATATCAAATCTATTTCCGAACCTTAACAAGCTTCTTCACTCGGAAGGCCTTCTTACTCTCGGAAGTAAATTTCTCTTTAGATAAAATTTACCTTCGGAAGAAAGTTTGGCTTCGGAAGAAGATTACCTTCGGAAAAGCTTTTACACTCGGAAGAAAGCTTTACTGTGTAACGGAAATCTTTTGGGCCCCACTCTAAAAAATATAAAGATTTTATTAATGATGTCAAAATATTTTAAAAGGTTTTATCCTTACCGCAATTGTCACATCATACCCCAAACTGTCATTTCACCTTATCCATCTGCCATTTCACCCATTTAAATACTTCCGACCTATTTCCTTAATCTTTTAACCGATTTCACAGCCCTATGTTTCCTTCGTCTCCGGTTTTACTCCAAAATCAAACTTCACTTCCTCTGTAACTTTTTCAACAATGATACTAAACCCTCAGCACAACCAAGTCGCACTCCTTGACTCTTCAAAGGATGCTGACTTCTCCGAAATCATCCACTTCCTTACTCAATCCACCTACTACACTGCCCTCATTGTTAACCCCACTGTTTACTCAAACCAAATGGCAGAGTTTTGGGGGAATGGATAGATTGTAACCCTGAACGGAGTTAGGGTTATTAGGTCAAGCATTTGTGGCCAGGAGTTAATCATATCCGAACAAACCATCAGGGAGCACCTAGAGCTCCATGATGAGGGTTCTCCTATGGAATTCCCTAAAACAGACCTAGATGACACATATATCCAAATGGGATATAGTGGTGATGTGAGCAGGTCAACTGTATACAAGTTTAATTTCTCCTACAACTGGAAGTTCCTGCTTCACATAGTCCTCCACTGCTTGTCAAATAAGTCTGGGGGCTGGGATCTAATAACCTATGAACTAGGATGCCTAGTTCACGGGTTGGTAAAAGGCCTCATGTTCAACTACTCAAGGTTTGTGCTGACCAATCTTATGGGAAACCTTCAAAGGGAAACATTTTACATGTATCCCCAGTTTATTCAGCACATAATCAACTGTGAGCTGGATCAGAGTAAGCTTGTCTGTGCAGCTGCTCTACCTATCCCTCACATGAGGCCGACCATCTTCAAGGTGCTGAAGAGGGTGTCTACCAACTTCACTGGAAGACACACTGAGCTCCTTCCAGGTATGATTGAGCCAATGGCTCCTGGTGACATCCTTGTCAACCCCACAGGTCATGAACCCACACCAGCAATAACCACCACAATACCAAATCTTCCTTCCCATCCCATCAAATACACATATCAGAGACGCTTCAAGCAAACCCTTGTTCAATCTTCTCTGATTGAACAAGTTCCCCTGTTCTATCCAAAAAGGCAAGAGTGAAAATATGGGCTGCTACTCAGTCTGAGGTCCCACCATCCTTCATATTTGACCTTAATATGGGTATGGAGTCTCCTCAGTCTCAATCCCATGAGCCCCAAACCCAAACCGAAAGCCCTCAGGGAGAGTCACTATACTCCCCTGAGCAGCCAAAAAGGGACAACCCCATTATAGGCTCAATGCCATTAGACATTGATCAAGGTCCCAGGTCTCTAGGCATAACTTCCATATCCTTTACCGGCCTTCTCATAGGTACTGATGAAGAAATTATGTCTCTTCAAGGCCATGATGTTGATCCACAACACCTATCTAAGGATCAACTGAGCCTAGAGAGATCTCTGATTTCTAGCCCCCATCAGCGGGGACTCGTGTGAATTCAGCTGCCACTACTGAAGGTGCCTCAATGGGTCCTCAGGACGATGGTAACATCTCTGAGACTGAATCTACGGCAACCCTGCCTTTTGATGACTTTAAAAGAGACATCATTAAGCAAGGGAAACCAGGGCGCCAAGAAACCACAACTGGTGGTGAGGATGAACATACTAGGAATGTTACCTCATCTCCCCGTGATTCTTCTAAAGAAGATGAGGGAAATATGCACTCACCATAAAAGACCTACTTTTTAAAGCCTCAAACCTTGAATCCAGGGTTAAGACTTTAAAAAATAGGTCTGCCACTCAACAACTTGAGATTGAAAATCTCAAGGCTCAACTAGCTGAGAAACATACTGAGGGATCTGTTAGGCATGTACCAATTCAAATCTCTCTGACTTCCTCCTCCAGCTCATCAAGATCTCAAGATGATGCTACCAAAAAGGGGGAGAATGTTCAAAGAGAAACACATGTGGAGCAGCCAAGCTTAACCCTTTCTACACTATCTTCAAGATATACTGCTCAGAACTCAACTGCTTTCCCTGAGCCTCCTCCTATCATCCTTCAAGTGGACCCAAGGATGCTCATCGATTTGAATAGGTTCTTAACCAAATTTCTGATGAGCTCCTCACTTGAACAACCAAGTCCAGATGTTGTAATGGCATACTTTGGAGCTGAAGAGCTTCAGAGGTGGAATACACCATCTACCATGGTCAAGGGAGTTGGTCAAGCTAAGGTCCACATTGAACCTGAGATTGAATTCGAAGGGGATATGGGGACAGATAGCCTAGCAACTGAAACAGTTGGGACAGATAGTAGGATGCCACTAACTTCCGAAGCTGAGATCCAAGCTGTGGAAGGGCTATACTCTCTGTCTGATGATCTAATTATCACAGATGCAATCCTTGAACTGGTATCTGAGGTAAATAATGAAGACTTTCTCAAAACACCTCTCACTCAAACATCATTATCATCACAAGCTCAAATTACCACCCTCCAACCTGAAACCTCTGCACAAGAACCTCTAAAGTCTCAAGCTTCCAAAGACATCAAGGGTAAAAGGAAATTGACTATGGAAGAACTGCTAGAGGAGAAAAGGTTGGAAAAGCTTAGAAGAAAAGGTAGACTTCCCTCTGAGAAGCTATTAGCTGCTAGTAGCAAAGCAGCTGTAGTCAATCAGGAGGCTATCAACAATCAAAGAAGGATGGAGATTATTGACAAGCTCGTCAATCTGGGTGCAGCTAGTGAAGATGTTCTCCTCTTACCACTTGAGGAGTTGGTGGAGTTAGAGAAGGCAACCCTGCTGTGGAAAGAACAAGAAGAGGCAGCAAGGTTGGCCTTAGAAGAGGATGAACAGAGAAAGAAGGAGGAAGCTGAGCAACAGCTAAGGAATGAAAGGTTAGCTTTTCTAAGCTCTAGGGGATTCTCTCTTGAGGAACTTACTCCTCGTAATAATGACACGGTCTTGTGGCTTTTCAACAAAGAACAAGACCAAATGAACAAAGAGAGAAAGAGGGCTTCCATGGAAAAGCTTAAAAAGAAGAAGAAAGAGGAAGAAGCTCAACTTGCAGTTGTTAAGAAGATGGGAGATTAAGCCTGGATGAAGGATTATCTCAGGGCCCATGGCTTCTCTGGCAGGCAGGTTGGTCCCATGTCTGAAAATACCCTGTAGCGACATGTCAGCGACATCAAAGCTGACATTCACTCAGGAAGAAGAAAGGAGATGTAGAAGAATACACGGGATGACTTCTAAACCAGCACCACAACCACAACCACAACCAGCACCAACACCTTTCTCTTTTCCCATCAAAATCAAACCAACCATTGAGCCTTACACCCTAGAGCCCACAACCCCACACCATCATCCATACCCTCTCCCACACCAATTCCATCAAAACAACCACCTCCACTACCTATCCTTAAACCCAAAACACTCCCCAGAACCCAACCATCATCTACCCAACAGCCACCTAAGTCATCCTCTCAATCATCTAAACCTCTAACCTTAGAAGAATTCAAGGAGATCAAGATGAAGCTCATCAAATGTACTACTCTGAGTGACATCTCTTGTGAGGAGGGGCACATCAAACTGACCTTCATTGATGGCTCCTCATGTTCCCTCACAAGAGAACAATTCCTTGATCTGCCTAGAGGAACATTGGACCAGGCTCGCAAACTCTTGGCAACTAATTCTGATTCTCTTGAAGAAGAAGAGAAGAAGCTGAGAGAAAAGCTGGTGACTCTACTGGACACTAGGAAGGAAGACAAGCTACCATCTCAACCTCCTGTTCCTAGAAAGAAAATAGTCCAGTGGAGGTTCGAAGACTCTTCTCACAACTTTGTTGTGGAAAGAGAGAATGGTGAGATCAACAGGCTTAATGCATTTTCTCTGCTACACTCAAGCAGGTTTGTTATTGTTGAGTTAGCAGAGAAACCATTCTCCAATCCCTCCAACTCTGAGATAGTTTCTCACATCAGAAATCATCTGAGCAGTCTTCATCTGGCTGAACTGACTGCAAGGGCCAAGATTGAAAAAGAGTTGAAGCTAAGAGAGAAGGATGAAAAGGAAGGGCCAGTCACCAAAGGCAAAGCCTTTTTACAAATGGTTGAAGGCCCTGAATTGGAATCCATAGTTAGATGGGAGTATGACTACAACTCCCGGCAACTAACTTTCTTCAGAGGGTCACAACAAAGGGTACACATCATTCAGAGTGACAGACTTGATCTGCTGTCCACGAACGATCTGTACAAACTTCTCAGCACCACATCTGGAAAGAACAAAGAGACAGATAAGCATTTTCTTTCCTTGGTACTGAAAGTTTTAAGAAGTAGAAACAAGTGAGGTTTTGGTAGCATCAGCCTAGGAGGAGTTTGTTGGATCAAGTAAGGCTGGTGCAACCAAAACAAACACTTAGAACATTTTTTGGTGCAACTGATGAAGAGCTTCCGAAGGCAAAAGCTGAACTTCCGAAGGTCAAGACTGAAAGAGCTTCCGAAGAGGAACTCCAACTTCCGAAGATAAAGTCTTCCTTCTTCTGAAGTTCAACACTTAAAAGATTTCAAGACAATGAGTTCCGAAGTATGAAGTTCTAAAGATCATCACAAGCCTCGAAAGAAGTAGAGTCTTCCGAAGTATAAGTGGCTTCGGAAGAACTTGTTCTTCCGAAGCCAACTAACCTTCAGAAGAACCTGCTATGAACCAGTGGACATAAGTATGTTCCTTCTTACACAACCGCTACAACCTCTGAGATACTGCATGGTGCTTTCCCATGCCCATGTAGTTTACCATACTTTATTCCACTATTCATTCCTTATCAGTTAGTACAGTTACCA
The DNA here is from genome assembly GCA_025215565.1 of Flaveria ramosissima. Taxonomy (NCBI): domain Eukaryota; kingdom Viridiplantae; phylum Streptophyta; class Magnoliopsida; order Asterales; family Asteraceae; genus Flaveria; species Flaveria ramosissima. The sequence goes on along the minus strand of CM046035.1, from coordinate 62,088,021 downwards.
ACTTTAGTTGGTGACAAAAGGTAAGTTATGGACATGTCATGACTACCAAATCTTAGATAGTATTTTATCTAGGATACCTTACCTTTAGCATTGTAGTATTTGCTTTAGACGTAAGTTTCCAGCTGGTATCAAAGGATAACCAGCTGTAGATAGTAGTATATATAGTTTCTCATTGTAAATCATTTAACATGCTTGTAAGAGTCTTGTAACACTATGAGTTGAGAAGTAATATATACAAGTACCTTGAAAAACCTATCATGTTATGTTTGATTACTTAGTATATTATTATCAACTCTTAAAGGGATTCTGCATCATCAAATCAAGTGTGACTTAGTGAGTTTGAGAGACAATATTTGTGTTGAGTGACAAAACTCGATCCTGTAGAGGGGCAGTATGTTACAAATTGTAACAACCTAGGAAAATGCTACATTGGCCGTAGACAGAAGAGATTGTTGGTTCATAAGGAATGTATGGCCTCTAATATCACCAACGCGTTTTGGGCGTATTAGTTGTGGTTAAGAAGATAACTCCACAGTTAAGCGTGCTTAGGTGGCAACAATCTAGTGATGGGTGACCTCTCTGGTAAGTTTTCACCCAGGCAACCAAAATCAAATCCGTGAGCTACTCATTGGCAAAATGGACAATATTAGTGGTATGAGGGGCTAAATGTTACAAATGGTATCAAAGCCATTCCTGTGTTGTTCGGGATGGTGGGGCAAACCTCATCAAAGATGGTGAACCTGTAAGATCAAGTCTTTTATCTTAAAGGCTAATGTTAACCAAAGGTCTCTCAGCATGCACTGAAGTACAAGGAAGTACTTCGGAAGATTTGACAATGTACAAAGAAAAATAACTAAGTGTCAAATCTTCCGAAGCCAAATACAGAAATCTCCTAAGCCAAAAGTGAAGTCTTCCGAAGCTTGAAAACAAAGTATTTCGAAGCTTAAAGACTTAACTCTTACGAATACTAAGAAGACATGTGTCTACTTGCACACTTTTGGCAAAAGCAGAAGACCTTTTTGCTGTCAGTTCTGAATACTCACCAACTTATATAAGTTGGTGAAATTATTTTTACTTTTGTCAACTGTACAATATGGTATTTTATATGTAACTTACTACTTTAGTACTTTTATCCTTATTATAATACAATAGGATGTGAGCTATAGTCACATGTCAAAAGGCAATATGATTTTTGACTTTATATTTATCTTGTTGTCTAGATTAGTGTCCAAATGGCCTTCAAAGTATGACTGGCTAAAGGATGTAATATAAAGTATCTCGTGTATCAGTCTCTAGAAATAAGCTTTGTAACACTTGTAAAATACTTAAGAGCAATATAAATCATCCTTGAAAACAATCTTACTTGAGTGTTCTTACCTGTTACATTTATTGTTTTTTGTCTGATTCCCTATTTGATCTAGTAAGTATGTTATCTCCAACTGTAAAACTATTGGTGAAACATTACACAGTCCTACAATTGGTGAGGAAAAGAAGGTTGAACCATTGTGTACCACTCCTGCACAGGCTAGACCATCCAATAACAAAGGCAAGATTCATCCCCAGAAGCATGTTGTATCATGCAAGAAGATAAAGAAGTAGCTAGAAAATGATATGAACAGGCCTTCTCCTCAAGATAAGACCCTCAGAAGAAAGGCCATGGAATGTATCATGTGTCGTGGTACAACTCATTATGCTAAGTAAGGCATTTACAATTCTAAGAGTACCATCCACATGCATAAGAAGAAGACTTCTAGTAAGAAAAAGAAAATAGCTTCAAAACAAAAATCATTTTCCTTCGTAAGCATCAAGGTGACCCAAAAGAAGATAGGTGGAAACTATCTTCAGAAGCAAATTTGGTCTTGGAAGAAATGAATGCTTCCGAAGAACTGAAGTCTGATATAGTGGATACAAAAGCTTCTAAAGGTTCAGTCTCCAAAACTTTCGAAATCATAAAAAATTTCGAAGTTTTGAAAGCTAAGTCTAATCTTCCAAATATGATGTGGAAGATGAAGTAAGCCCATGTGACTGAAGTTTTTTCATCAACAACAGCAAATGATCCCATAAGCTTGCATATAGGATCAATGAGTGTAAAACAATCTTTAGTTCATCTTAATAAGCCCAAGACCAGTAAGGCTTGGTTTTCCAAATGTAACCAATCATCTCTTTTCATGTGCAGGAACAACTGAAGACCAAAAGAAATGTATGGATCATTAATAGTGGTTGTTCCAAGCACATGATTGACAATGGCTTTTTGCTTCAAAACTTTGAGAAAATTGATGGAGGCCAGTTCCTTTTGGTAAGCTCAGCATTGAGAACGTAAACTTTGTCAAGGAGCTTGAGTACAATCTATTGAGTGTGTCTCAATTTTATAACTAGAGACATAACATGCTCTTTAGTGAGCATGAGTACATTGTTCTCAAACCTGGGGTGATCATTTCTCAAGAGCATATCTTGCTGAGAACCCATAGAAAGAGAACATGTACAAGTCCTTCTAGAGAAGTTTCTTGCTTTCTATACATAGTAAATAATGATAAGTCTTTTCTTTGGAATAAAAGAATATGCCATGTAAACTTTACAAAAATTAATAAACTGATTAAGAATGATTTGGAAACTGTAATTCCAAAGAAAGAGTTTACTAGTGATGATCATTGTGTTGCATGTCTAAAAGAAAAGAAACACAAAGTATCACACAAGCCAAAGAAAATAAACTCCATCACTACTCCCCTACACTTATTACACATGGATCTCTTTGGCCCTACAAGTCTAATGGGTTTAGGAAGAACTTTATACTGTCTTGTCATCACAGATGATTTCACAAGATATACTTCGGTCTTCTCTTTTAAAAGTAAGGATGAGACCCCTGAAATCTTGAAATCGTCTAAAATTTGAGAATTAATGTGATCATAATGTTAAGATCATAAGATGTGATCAAGGAAGTGAATTCAAGAACCAAATCCTTGATGCACTTTGTGATGAAAAGGGTATTTCAAGACAATATATTTCTCCTAGAAGTCCTTAACAAAATGGTGTTGCTGAAAGGAGAAATAGGACACTTATTGATACTGCAAGAACCAAGCTCTCTAACTCTAAACTTCCCGTTACCTTCTGGGCAGAGGAAGTCAATACTGCTTGCTATGTGCAGAACAAAGTTTTAGTGGTCAAAACTTATGATAAGACTCCTTATGAGTTGTGGCACAAAAAAGAAACCTTTTATTGGTTTCCTCGGGTCATTTGGATGCCCATACACCATCTTGAATACCAAAGATCACATAGCCAAGTTTGATTAGAAAGAAGATGATGAACATTTCATTGGATACTCTTCTCAAGCTAAAGCTTATAGAGTATACAATATCAAAACTAGAGTAGTTGAGGAGTTAACCAATGTAACATTCAATAAACATACTCTTAGTGTAAAAGAGTGTAAAAGGTTTTGGTCTTGATTGGCTATTTGATCTTGATTTAGTTACCAACTGTTTTAACAAATCTTGTGAATATGTTTCAAGAACAACAGGTAGTATATTTGCAGAAGATCCGGATCCAAGATTTGACTGAGAAGACCAAATGATAGAATCCTTCAACTCCAGTGGTAACAAGCACTCCAAGTGGAAATCCTATCAGACAAATATGACAACAAATTATTCAGCGGATACATCTGAGATGCCAATTAATTCCAGCAATAGAGGTCACTGGTTCATAAGAAATGTCTGGCCTCTAATGTCATCTGAGGGGCAAACTTTGTCGAGGACGATAAGTCCAAAGGAGGGGTGATTGTAACACCCTAGGCAAATCCCATATCATCTATGAACTGTAAAGATTACTGGTTCATAAGAAATGTCTGGCCTCTAATATCACCAACACATTTTGGGCGTATTGGTAGCGGATAAGAGGAAAACTCCACAGTTAAACGTGCTCAGGTGGCAGCAATCTAGGGATGGTGTAACACCCGGAAATTTCCTTTGTAGCCGATGAGAGAAGAAAAAGAAATGAAGTCCGAAGTCGAGGGACCAAACCCGCCAACGAGAGAAACTTCGATGCACGGGAGTATAAAAGGGGGAAAACACCCCTATTCTCCCCATATTTCAGCCAAGAAGAGGAGAAGAGAGGAGAAGGAGAAAAGAGGAGAAAAGTTGGTTCGGGTGGATTCGAGCGTGGAATTCAACGTGGAGCGAGTCAAATCGAAGCTCTACTCGACGGGATCGTTAAGGTGAGTTCTAGGACCCCTCTTTTACACGTTTTCAACTGATTTTGGGGCTGGAACACGTCCAAAAACCTATTTTTGAGTTTTTGGGTGAAGACCCGTTTTGATGTATGTATGTATGTGTATGATGCGTTTGAGGCTTGATTTCTTGCTTGGTTATGCTTGTATGGGGTCATGGTATGTTTCCCTAACCTTTAGAAGGGTTGATTTGAGTTTAAAAGAGGCTTGGAAGGGGTTGGAGGTCGAAAACCCGCGGCTGCAGTCGACCTAACTGCACTCTGCACCAGCTTGGGCTAGGCGACCGACTGGAGGGCGACTGGAGGCCATTCGGCCGATTGAAGTGCGACTGAGGTCCATACGCACGTTTGCTATGCGACTGAGGTCCATACGCATGATGGTCATGCGACTGAAGTTCATGTGCTTGGAAGTCATGCGATTGAGAGATGGTGCGACCGAGGCTCATTCGCACGAAGGTTATGCGACCGAAGTCCATGCGCCTGGAGACCATGCGACTGAGGTTCATTCGCATGAAGAGGATGCGACTGAAGCCCATACGCCTGAAGTCATGCGACTGAAGGCCATACGCATGAGAGTTATGCGACTGGGAGTCCATTCGCATAAAGGTCCATTCGCCCATAGTCCATTCGCATAGGGTCCATTCGCCTAAGTGTTCAGAGATGATACCGGGATGAAATTCCTCGACGAAATGATGGGCATGGATGATATAAGGTGATGCAGGATGGTGAGATTATGATGATAATGTTGATGGAGATGATGGTAATATGTATGATGATATGTGTTATGTTAGACATAGTGGTGCATTTGTTGCATCGTATGTATGATGTGCGTGATGTGATGTATGATTGATGCGTATGTTTGATGATGCTGCATGATTATGTTTATGTTCCTTATTATGTATGTTTATCTTTCTATGGCTTTGCGTTGAACGTGAAAGAATGAAATGAAGTATTATGTAATGTAAAGTGAAAGATAAGGAAAAGTGGAACGTAATGAATAAATGAATGCGTTAATGAATGAATGAAATGAAGTGTTATGTAACGAAAAGTGGAAAGAAATGAAACGTCTTGCATGTGTCGGATAACGGGTCCTTCTTTGTGATTGACCATTTATGTAGAACCTCTACCGCTTACCCCTAGTACTGTGGCATACGTTTAGCTGTTCATTTATTGACTTCGGCCCAGTGGATATGACTGATCGGTTACCCTTAGTACTGTGGCATACGTTTAGCTGTTCATTTATTGACTTCGGCCCAGTAGCTAAGACTGATCGGTTACCCTTAGTACCGTGGCATACGTTTAGCTGTTCATTTATTGACTTCGGCCCGGTAGCTAAGACTGACCAGATACCTTTAGTACCGTGGCATACGTTTAGCTGTTCATTTATTGACTTCGGCCCGGTAGCTAAGACTGGTCGGGGTGTAGCACATGGTATTGGTACGGATGATGTCCGATGCGCAAGTAAAGTTAATTGGAACGAATGAATGAAAGAATGAATGAAGAAGATAATAATGATATTATCTATGCGTACGTACAATGTGTGAGCATGTAAAAGTAATGAATGGTTATTAAAGAAAGTAAAGTATGTTTTATTATAAAACTAGAACTCACTCAGCAACGCTGACTTTGATGTGTTTCCAGTTGGCAGGTATGTTGCTGAGGATGGCACGAGGCGGCTACTCAGCGTATTTTGGATGGCATCTTTATGTTTAATGTTTTTGTAATAGATGTAACCTGATAGTGTTAAAGGAACGATTGTACTATTGTGCAAAAGCATTTTGATGGAAGGAATTTATGAATTTTAATGTTTCCGCTGCAACTATTTAAGAAAGGAAAAATGTAAATGTATGTTTTATTTGCGATGAATGACCAACTGTAGGCGTCCCGGGAACGGGGCCTTACAAGTTGGTATCAGAGCCAAAGTTTAAGTGAAATGGGTAAATTTTCAAAATAAACCTTAACTTAAACTGAAAATGGGACGAATGGGGAATGGGATGCCAAACTGAGTAGCTGCGTGCCATCAGGTATTTTGTTAAAGTTAACTGGTTTATTTGCGCATGGTATATGTTATGTGTTGTATGTAGATTTGAATACTGATGTAGTCAGGACAGGTAATACTTGGGGTATGAAGAGTAAAGTAAGTGGCTAATCACAACTGGCCACTGTAATTAGGGACTTACTATACTTGACATAAACTGAGTTGTTTCCTTGAATGACCGTATTGGTGTTTGAATCTTTCAGTGTGAGTTAGAGAATGGCCGGTGGTAGATCGTCGAGGGCTGTGTCAGGTGAAGGTTGTGGTGGACTTGGTGCTGGATCGCGTGTCACGCGGAGCATGACAAGGGCTGCTGAGATGGCACCCGAAGAGCCTGAAATCCGTCACCCGGAATGCGGTGATGATAGTGCTAGCCTGAGAACCGCAATGAAAGAGGCTGTGGTTGCGGGAGTTCAACATGCGATGCATACGATTCTGCCGTTGATGGTGACTGAGGTAATTAGGGCGGTGAAGGGGACGACCGCGATTGAAGTAAACAAGGAGGGTAGCGATGACAAGAATTTGAAGGGGAAACGGGTTGAACGTGAGAGTTTCACCCCAAAGAACAAAGCTGCGAGGGTAGATGACCGACGTGTGGTCACATCCAATATGGGGGTGACGGGTTGCGGTAACTGTGGACGGAAACACCCCGGGGAATGCAGATTGGGAACCAATGCATGTTTCCGTTGTGGGAAGGCCGGCCATATGGCAAGAGAGTGTGGGGTGGCACGGTGTTATAACTGCCGTGGAAAGGGTCACATAAGCAGGGACTGCAAGGCACCAAGGGCAGAGAGTTCGGGAGCCAAGAAGACGACCAGAACTGGAGGGCAGGGAGCAAGTGCCGAGCTTCCATGAGGACTTAGGAAAAGGCTAATACGGACCCCGATGCGGTGTCAGGTACGTTTCGAGTAAACCAAACTCTAATTTCGCTGTTAGTTGATTTTGACGCGAGTAAGAGTTTCATTTCTGCTGCCTTTTGTGCTGAGTCGCCCATTAGGGGTAGGGGTATTGATAAGCCCTTCGATGTAGAAACTGCCATAGGTAACTCTACCAGGATTTCGATGTGATAGATGACCGCGACGTGGAATTAGAAGGTCATAAATTTTCAGTTAGACCATTCTTGATGACCTTAGGCGGTTTCAAGTAGACCTAGGAATGGATTGTTGACGGAATACGAGACGAACATTGTGGGTCGCAAGAAGATGATACGATTGACAACGTCTGACGGGAATTCGGTGACGGTTTTTGGTGATCGGGTCGCGACGATCTCGGAAGCAATATCAATGGCGGTGACGGGAAAGTGTATGAGGCGTGGATGTAGTGCCTATTTGGCCTACGTAAAGGATGTGGATGCGCCGACACCGCAACTGTCTGATGTACCGGTTATGTGCGACTTTCCAGATGTGTTTCCCGAAGACCTACCGGGAGTGTCACGGGACCATGAGATTGAGTTTCAGATTGACTTGATACCAGGTGTTCAACCAGTAGCTAAGGCACCGTATTGATTGGTTCCGGATGAGCTAAAAGAGAATTGGCGGAGTAATGGCAAGAACCGTTTGATAAGGGGTGGGTTAGACTGAGTATCTCTCCTTGGAATGCTCCGGTCTTATCTGTGAGGAATGAAGATGGTAGTATGAGGATGTGTGCAGACTACCGTGAGTTGAATAGGCTGACAGTGACGAATCGTACTCCTACCGAGAATTGATGATCTGTTTGACTAGCCCTAGAGTACCAGTTGGTTTCCAAGGATAGACCTTCGATCGGGATATCATCAGTTGAAGGTGAGGGAGTAGGATATTCCTAAAACAGCTCTTCGCACGCATTATGGACACTATGATTTTCTCGTTATGTCTTTTGGTTTGACCAATGCGCCAGCTGTTTTTACGGATTGGATGAATCAAGAATGTCGACCCATGTTAGATAAATCAGTGATTGGGTTTATGGAAGATATCCTGATTTATTCGAAGGGCGGGGAAGAGCATGCCGATCGCGTTTGAGAGGTGTTGGAGACGCTGAGAGGGAAGAAAATGTATGCCAAAGTTCTCCAAGTGCGCATTCTGGTTGTGCGAGGTTCAGTTTTGGGTCAGGTAGCGAACTCCGACGGGATTATGGCGGAACCGGCAAGGGTGGAGGCGGTTATGCAATGGAAGTCACCAAAGACGCCATCCGAGATTCGTAGCTTCTTGGGTTTGGCGGGTTACTATAGAAGGTTCATCCAAGACCTCTCCAAGATTGCTTCTCCACTGACCAAGTTAACCCGGAAAGAGGTGAAGTTCGTATGGGGTCAAGCTCAAGAGAAGGCGTTCGATGAATCGAGGGCAAGACTGATTCAAGCTCTCATTCTGTCATTACCCGATGGGAGTGAGGATCTGGCGTTTTATCCAGATGCTTCCTAATCGGGGTTGGGATGTGTGTTAAGGCAGAGGGAAAGGTTATAGCCTTTGCACCCGACAGTCGAAGGCTCACGAGGCAGAAAGCCTAAAGATAGGCAGAAGTCGTATGCTGATGAGAGACGTTGACAGAATAAATTCCAGGTGAGTGATAGAGTATTGCTGGGAGTCTCACCTTGGAAAGGTATCACTCGGTTCAGGAAGCGGGGCAAGTTGAGCTCGAGGTACGTAGGGCCTTTCTGAGGCGCGGCTCGAGTGGGAAAGGGTGGCTTATAACTTGGAGCTACTAGAGGAACTAAGTGAGATTAGCCCGATATTTCACGTATATCATCCGATGAAATGTTTGGCGGACGAAGATATGGTCGTCCCACTAGACGATATCGAGGTAGATTACGGTTCAATTAGTTGGGGCAACTAGTGGCAATCATCGATAAAAAAGAGAAGAGGCTGAGTAATAGAGTGGTTCTACTTGTGCGCGTACAATGGAAGCGCAGAAAGGGATATGAGGATACGTGGGAAACTGGAGAAGAGATGAGCCAGCATTGCCCACGGTCGTTTAAGGAGTAACAGGTTTCGGGGACGAAACCTATTTAAGGGGGGTGGACTTGTAACACCCGGAAATTTCCTTTGTAGCCGATGAGAGAAGAAAAAGAAATGAAGTCCGAAGTCGAGGGACCAAACCCGCCAACGAGAGAAACTTCGATGCACGGGAGTATAAAGGGGGAAAACACCCCTATTCTCCCCATATTTCAGCCAAGAAGAGGAGAAGAGAGGAGAAGGAGAAAAGAGGAGAAAAGTTGGTTCGGGTGGATTCGAGCGTGGAATTCAACGTGGAGCGAGTCAAATCGAAGCTCTACTCGACGGGATCGTTAAGGTGAGTTCTAGGACCCCTCTTTTACACGTTTTCAACTGATTTTGGGGCTGGAACACGTCCAAAAACCTATTTTGAGTTTTTGGGTGAAGACCCGTTTTGATGTATGTATGTATGTGTATGATGCGTTTGAGGCTTGATTTCTTGCTTGGTTATGCTTGTATGGGGTCATGGTATGTTTCCCTAACCTTTAGAAGGGTTGATTTGAGTTTAAAAGAGGCTTGGAAGGGGTTGGAGGTCGAAAACCCGCGGCTGCAGTCGACCTAACTGCACTCTGCACCAGCTGGGCTAGGCGACCGACTGGAGGGCGACTGGAGGCCATTCGGCCGATTGAAGTGCGACTGAGGTCCATACGCACGTTTGCTATGCGACTGAGGTCCATACGCATGATGGTCATGCGACTGAAGTTCATGTGCTTGGAAGTCATGCGATTGAGAGATGGTGCGACCGAGGCTCATTCGCACGAAGGTTATGCGACCGAAGTCCATGCGCCTGGAGACCATGCGACTGAGGTTCATTCGCATGAAGAGGATGCGACTGAAGCCCATACGCCTGAAGTCATGCGACTGAAGGCCATACGCATGAGAGTTATGCGACTGGGAGTCCATTCGCATAAAGGTCCATTCGCCCATAGTCCATTCGCATAGGGTCCATTCGCCTAAGTGTTCAGAGATGATATCCGGGATGAAATTCCTCGACGAAATGATGGGCATGGATGATATAAGGTGATGCAGGATGGTGAGATTATGATGGTAATGTTGATGGAGATGATGGTAATATGTATGATGATATGTGTTATGTTAGACATAGTGGTGCATTTGTTGCATCGTATGTATGATGTGCGTGATGTGATGTATGATTGATGCGTATGTTTGATGATGCTGCATGATTATGTTTATGTTCCTTATTATGTATGTTTATCTTTCTATGGCTTTGCGTTGAACGTGAAAGAATGAAATGAAGTATTATGTAATGTAAAGTGAAAGATAAGGAAAAGTGGAACGTAATGAATAAATGAATGCGTTAATGAATGAATGAAATGAAGTGTTATGTAACGAAAAGTGGAAAGAAATGAAACGTCTTGCATGTGTCGGATAACAGGTCCTTCTTTGTGATTGACCATTTATGTAGAACCTCTACCGCTTACCCCTAGTACTGTGGCATACGTTTAGCTGTTCATTTATTGACTTCGGCCCAGTGGATATGACTGATCGGTTACCCTTAGTACTGTGGCATACGTTTAGCTGTTCATTTATTGACTTCGGCCCAGTAGCTAAGACTGATCGGTTACCCTTAGTACCGTGGCATACGTTTAGCTGTTCATTTATTGACTTCGGCCGCGGTAGCTAAGACTGACCAGATACCTTTAGTACCGTGGCATACGTTTAGCTGTTCATTTATTGACTTCGGCCCGGTAGCTAAGACTGGTCGGGGTGTATCACATGGTATTGGTACGGATGATGTCCGATGCGCAAGTAAAGTTAATTGGAACGAATGAATGAAAGAATGAATGAAGAAGATAATAATGATATTATCTATGCGTACGTACAATGTGTGAGCATGTAAAAGTAATGAATGGTTATAAAGAAAGTAAAGTATGTTTTATTATAAAACTAGAACTCACTCAGCAACGCTGACTTTGATGTGTTTCCAGTTGGCAGGTATGTTGCTGAGGATGGCACGAGGCGGCTACTCAGCGTATTTTGGATGGCATCTTTATGTTTAATGTTTTTGTAATAGATGTAACCTGATAGTGTTAAAGGAACGATTGTACTATTGTGCAAAAGCATTTTGATGGAAGGAATTATGAATTTTAATGTTTCCGCTGCAACTATTTAAGAAAGGAAAAATGTAAATGTATGTTTTATTTGCGATGAATGACCAACTGTAGGCGTCCCGGGAACGGGGCCTTACAATGGGTGACCTCCCAGGGAAGTTTTCACCCAGGCAACCAAAATCAAATCTGTGAGCTACTTGTGGCAAACAGACAATATTAGTGGTATGAGGGGCTAGATGTTACAGTGTGCGTGTGCGTTATATATATATGTATATAATTTAAAAATAATGAAGACATTTTTCATTTATATTAAAATATCTTCACTTTTTTTTAAATCACACACATATGTGCTCGCGAGTGGGGATTGCGGCCATGAAGGTTGGCATGGGTGTTTGTGATTTAAAAAATGAAAATAGATTAATATAAAAGGGAAATTAATTACGGTATAATTATTATACTGATATTCTACTCATTTTAAAGAAAAAACACTTGTAATTATGGTATAATTTTTATAAAAATTAATATCGTATATAACAGTTGTGAAAAGTAGCAAACTTTATAAAAAAATATCAACAAAAGTGGTCAGTCTATAATACTATTCTAACAAACTACTTTCCTACAATTTGATATTAACCATTGACTAAGAAGATTGATAGTTAAGACTATTTTATACACTTTAAGTTGTAAAACATAATGATAGATTAACTACTTAATCTAATACATTAAAAATAATAACAAAAACAATACAAAATAATATAAAAGATAAAACACAATGATAAATTTTTCATTGTGTTTTTTGATCGTAATTGTGTTATTTTAAACATTAAAAGTTCTGAAAAATACATTACTGAAATAATATAATTGTTTACTTATAATTATAAAGCACAATGATAGCTAACAATAAGTTTATAAAATCTATAAAAAAATAATGATTAAAATAACACATTGTGTTATATTAAACACTATGAGTTTTAAAAAATACATTGGTTAAATAATATTATTGTGTACTCCTAATTGTAAGACACAATGATAGCTAACAAGTTTATATAATCTATAAAAAACAATAATAAAAATAACACAACATAATATAAAACGAAAAACATAATTATTAATATATACAATAAATGATGAAAAATATTACACAATTAACTGATATTTGACACTATGAACATATTAGACACAATGAGCTGACGTATTTAACACAATGACATAAACGTCATCACCTTTAAAATAGTAGAAGGACAATTCACAATCATTTTTAAACTTTTTAGATTAAATATTTTTCTAGTATAACCCTACCCATGTATTATATTTATTTAGTTACTTATGTCATTAACTACCAAAAATTTAAATATCTAATTTACCGTTATAAGTGTTTTAAAATATTAGTAAAAAATTACCATAGGGGTGATATCAATGGTACATATGCTAGAGAGATTAAGTTATAAACAAGAGAATTATCAACTAACACTTGAGAAGCAGGTTATTGAGAAACTTTATGAAGCATGTGCTGGGCCACTCATGATAACCAGTACCCTACAATTTGAAGGGACTATTTTTAATAATCTGAAACTCAATGGAATTTGTTACCTGATCGTGTTGTATTTATTAGAGTGTTTTCGGCTTTCATCCACTCAATTAATGTTTTATGACTACGGTGCCATACCTGAAATCTAGCATTACTCTTGTCTTGTTGATGCTTTAGGTCGAGGTTGACATGTAAAAGAGGTTGAGAAATGAATTACAATAATTCAATTCAAACTAAAGTTGTTTCATATAAAAAATATGTGCAACAAAGCTTCTTGTGCTAGAGTTGTTTTATTTCTCTATTTATGTTCTTTAACATTTACACTACTTGAAATTAATGGAGAAGCAAAGTTACAAACAATCTTAGGCTATATGAACCTTAATTTCAAATTCAAATCTCTACCAAACCTTAAATTGAATGGTTAACAACCTCTAGCTTGCAATCAATACCCATAGACAAAAATTCGAAGAAAGAAGAACACCATGTAGCATTGAACAATTGTAGTTGAATTTAGAAAAAGATCAAGATTCAAAGAAAGATTGAAGAGTTGGTTAGATGATGTACAGGTACAATTATGATGTAGAATTACATTGACCGATTGAGATCAAACTTTTGATAAAGACTTATCGATCGAAGAAGACTTAACGTAGTTGATGATAGGTTTGGAAGAAAAGAAAACGATGGAGGTGTGAACTTGCAACACAAGTCTCTTGATTAATTGAGGGATTAATTAAGATAAGTATATAAACAAAATATAATATATTTTAAATGATTTTAAACAAAACTATGTCGTTTTGGAAGATTTCACAGTAAGTTTACACGCATGACGGCCTCGTATTCTCTTTCCTCAAATATATAATAAGTAGTCCTTATTATACTCTATATAATAGATCATTGTTAGCTACAGTAAAGCTATTTTGAGTTTGCATTTTAGCACTAAAGTTTTGTTGTTTGCTTGGTTACACCTTTTAATCTCCCTGGCGCTTGACACGTATTATACATGTGTATTTCTCCCCTGCAAACAACTATTTCTTTCTATTGGACCACACTCTTTATACAACTCATGTTGCGTTTAGTACAACCACAATATACTCTCCTATTCTTTTGACAGGCTTAAGGGTTAGAAAGAATTTATTTGTGTTCTACTGTTCTTCCTTAAGGATTTTGGTATGTTTTCCAGCGGTAGAATAGGCGTAGGGTTTAGTGGGAGATTGAGTAGATTCTGGGTATGGAGTTAGCATGAACTGAGCTGTCTGAATCTTTCAATCGTTTGTGATTTTAGTTAGGGTTCCCTTATATATAACTGTTAGGAACTTCTGCATGTCCTCCGATGGTGATGGTGATGGTGATGGTGTAGGCATGATACATCTGGTGGTGGTGAATATGATGTGATGCTTCACGGTGAATGCTTTGATTGGAACTGGCCTCACCGCCATGTACTGGTAATCTTACTTTTGTTGCATCTTCATTCTTCTTCATTTATTTTGTTCATTTGCTCTATTTTTTATCGATGATTTGTTCCGACGTCAAATCTATGTGTGTTTGTCATTGATTGTTCAAGAGCAGATCTTTTATATTACTAATTTATTTGGTTTAGGTTGAAACATGTATATATGAACCATACGTGTATGTGTGGTTCTACGTCACATTGTTGTGCACTGCTTGATATATTTGAATGTACATTTTCACACAAAGCCATATGGCTATGTGGTGTACTTTTCACATATTCATGTTTGTATACGTGATTGTAGCCCTCCTTGGTTGGAAATGAAGGCTGGCACAAATAAGCAAAAATATGATAAGAAGATACTAAATTGAGGTATTCTCAAGATCAGACATATTTAGGTAGTCTTTTTTATTATGATTTAGTGACACTGTTGTAAATTTAGATTGGTAACATCTCAAATTAAGTGACTTATAAACAATGATTTCTACGGGTGTTAAGGTTGCACCTATTATATCTTCATTGACTTAACTACCTATACATTCACTCCAGATACCCAGACTAGCAATCTTACCACTGCTCAGTGCCTTCTTTTGACTATGCAAATCGCTTGAAATGGTGCTTTTGATCATTACTGACGTCGTTGGTACAACTTATTTAAAACACATAAAAATTAAGATTTTGACTCACCATGCATCTAGGCCACAAAATATGTTTGACATTATGCAATACGCATCCAACCTGTTGAAAAGATAAACTTTTGTGTACGCTTCGGACTATCCTATCCATGTTGCAAGCTTCATCCCGGCGCAACGCGCCCGCGAACAATTCTAGTTAATGTAAAACCTAATATTTATGTGTGTATATAATATTAAATATTAGAAAGAAACAACATTGTATTTGCAATTTGAAATTTTGAAAGTTTAGAAAAAGATGGAGTATGGAGAACCAATCATGTTAAGGTGATTACCCCATCAAATCAACACCCAAAAAATAAGACATCAAAAAAGGAGCAAAAACAACCATAATTACAATGCCACCACCAATTCGTAATCAATGGCTACTATCACTCAATCAACATTTCAAGCCCCACGATAGAATTTCTACAGGAGAAAACGTCGATGCATATTGTTAATTGTTATTATCAGAAAAAAAACTATATGATATAACACAAAAATTTGAAAAAAGAAAATAAAGTAGTTATTTTTTAGCGTATTTACAAGATTATGTGATAGTTATTTTTAGACGGCGTGTCTTGGCAACAAAGTTACTGCTTTGCGGCATAGGTGTCATGAGTTCAAGTCATGAGAAACGACCTCATTCACAAAGTGTGGGATAAGATTGCGTATATCGGATCACAAAAGGATCTAGCACCCCCGGCTCCTGCGTATAGCAAGAGATAAGTCAAGTATCAAGTACACCATTTTATAATGTGATAAGATATTGAAATCTGATTTGGGTGACAAGAATTATTATAAGACGAATAGATATTTCACATGATGCACATACAAGCATAAAAAGTAGACCCTTAAAATCCGATTCGTATAACATTAACCTTTAATATGTTTTGGGTATTATTATCAGATGTTTAAGTTTTCTGCCATTGTTGGTGGCCATTAAAAGTGAGAGGCAGGGAGCAATACATATATATTTTCCTTTCTTATATTTACATATTTTAAAATATCCAGCTTAATGTAGATACAATCATAATTATAGTACAAAAATTTATAAACCTAACAACTGGATGCTTACATAACAAATCAAACAATAATCTATATTTGTACTTAACTAGATTGATATCATTAGCTTTAAAATCTAACAATCAAATGATCTTTTGCTTGTATACCATAATCATAAGGTAATCTTTATGTATTGTATGAACATTGATATAATAATATAATCTAATACAATGATTAAGTTTAATATCTTTTTGATCTTTATGGTAATAAAGTGAAAGTTAGATCAATGTAATGTGTGTAATTGAAGAGATCATTAATCATATTATATAGGTTAGTTTGGGACATGAAAGAAATGGTGGGTAGATGTGGGGTTAGGAGGAAGTGTGTGACAAAAAGGGTGTAGAAAAGGTTATTGGCTTTTTTCTTCACCACTTTCACTTTTTTATGCCAAAAGTCAAATGCCTCCATCCATCATAAGGTGATATCTTTCACCACATAAGAGATTTGCAATCAAGATTTATTCATCATTGCTCTATATATTTCTTTCTTTCTTGTGACTGAAATGCAACATACCCTACAAAAAATAATAATAAATATATGTATAGGATTCCAAAATGCAATTAATATCCAAAATTATAAATCTTTAAGTGCTTCTGTAAAATGTTACTCATGTGGATTTTCGTGGATAGGTTCATGTTGCTTTTTCTTGGTTTACTAATTACTCTTTTCATGCGCACAAGACTAACCAAAAGTGGAGGTCAGAATAGCTTTCTGGTTTGGAGCTAAAACTTAACATTGTTTTAGTTTTAAGATTTTCATAACAGATTGTTTATGGTTGTTGAAAAACAGTACGATTATTCTAATTGGTTAATGATTTGACGAAATGGTGGTTTTGTGCTTGTGCCAATTCATATCCATTTTTTGGTTAACAAATCCGGTAAACCTTAATTTTGAGCCAAATAAATGGTTAACTTTGAAGCCGACTAATAATAGTAATATATTATACTAATAAATGAAAATCTTTACCGATGATCTTTAGATGATGTACTCATAATATGTAGTATTGGAGGTCATGGGTTTAACTCTCACTCTGAGCAAAATGCTCAGAGTTGAGGCATGAGGTTTTCTTATCAATGAGTTTTCTCTTGAGGGAGTTGGGGGTGCGGTCCCGGCTGGGAAAAGATAGGTGGACCCAATTAAGATAACACATATCCTTCGAAAAAGGATCACACATTTGCCGTTTAAAAAATAAATAACTCAATTAAAATCTTTAGAAGTCACGTATTATTATTCTAGGTTGTCCACCTAGTCTCCACTTGGGATTTTAAACACATGTCCTCGATATAATGAAAGTTACAAATTAATATATAGTTATAGTTTCCTTAATAAATGTTTTTTTTACTATTATGTTAATCAATTAACCTTTTTCTAAAAATAAATAAAATGTTATTAAAAATATTAAAATAAGGGTTAATTTTGTTAAAAATTAATTTAATTTCTAGCTAATCATTATTAAAATTAATATACTTTAAAGATCATATTTTTTATAAAACATTTCTAAAATATCAAGATTTACGAAGTCAAACACATTTACAATTAGCGATTACTCACTATAAAACATCTACGCTTTAATGTACATCACAATTCAACTTCTCAAATGTAGGTATGTTTTACTAACTCACAATCTCATATGCACTATTTCATATTCATTATTTCGACCCTTGTAGCACGCGGATATCTAACCTAGTATGATATAAAACGTATCCTTATATCTAATAAATACAAACATTTTTCAATTATCAAGCTAATCTAGTGGTAAAAATAAAAATGTATGTATTTCATTCAAAATTGTCAGCCTCAAGTCAAATTTGAGATAGTAAGTAGATTTAAACTAACGAAGTGTAGAGATAGAGTGGTGTCTTTAAAAAAAACATAATAATAATTTGACACATTTGTAACTATTCTATTGAATCTTTGATTTTGTTAGTCTTTATCTTAATATTAAATAAAATAATATTAAGATAATATATTTTTAGTTATTTAATATAGTTTAATTATGGATACTTGTTATTTCACTTTGGATAGTTATTATAATATTAATTAACCAATTAAATTTAATATGAAGTTAAATATGAATTTTTAAGTTTACGCATAATTTTCCAACAACAAAAACCACCCAAGTTTCAATATTATTATAATTTAGTGATTTTTTATAAATGTCAAATTTCTCTAAGCTTTCAGTGATTTAAATAGAATATACTAGCGCGTTGCGCGAATACTGAACGTGCATTGAAAGAATGGTGTTTTGTATAAAAAAATATGTTTAGGCTCAGAATAGGTAACCCGTTGTGGGTGCAATCTAAAGGACATGTCACGCCAACCAGCGAATGCCTTTTTCGGCTTCATCATCGCCCAATTGCGTATCACATTACCAGAATAAAAATACAAGTTAATCGGCTCCAGACGTATGTCAATAACAAAACAAACTAAATTGTGTCATGTACATCAATGACTACACAACCACACTTCCTACATTTCAAATGTACAAGGGACATAACATGTCTCAGATGCACAATCGTTCATCATCATCGACAAATAAAAAGCAGACCACAGATTTAACAACATAGCCATGGCGGCGGCGCGCCATCAAGGAGCCAGGAGGATCTCGTGGCCACATCTTTCTCTGTCTACAAACAAATGGAAAATCAGAGGCAAGGCGACACACGAAAGGTGGTAAACGACGGCCATGCCGGAGCAGCCACCGCCTCTTCCACCACTGGCAACGTCCCCCAACACAAAACCTCACTACAAAATATATGTGTTTATATATAGCAGTAAGAGGACTAGAATACAAAAGATGAGAAATTATGTGGACAAAACTCAAAACCTATAAACTTCCTTGCTTGTTCATTTGCTTTATAAATACATAGGGAATGTGAAGTTTGTTATTAATTAAATGAATCTTTATAAATTTAACCTAAAATAGAAATTAATTGTGAAAAAATTCATTTGATAATAACCAAGTTTAATAATTATTTTATTTAGTTCAACTTAAAAAAAGCAATAATCAAGTTTCATATTTCATCCATATAGATCACTTAAGTCTAAAATAACTAATATTATAAAAGGTTTACAAGATTAAAAAAGGTTTTAATATGAAAAAAGGGTATTAATGACTTTATTAGAATAGTTTTCGAAATCGGTTATTATTTCAAAATTTTAAGTTTATGTATTTATGCTTTGACCAATAATCCTTAGCCCAACTTGTTAAGGTGGGTTAATCATGACATATAAATATTAGGAGGTAATCGGTTCGAGTCTCATTATGAGCATAATGCTCAGAGTTGGCCAGAGAGTTTTCTCAGCAATGGGTTTTCTACTGAGGGTTGAGGGTGTGATACCGGCTGGAAAACGGATAGGTGGGCCATTAAAATAACACATATCCTACAAAGGAGGGTACAAAGCAGGGTCGCACATTTGTCGTTCAAAAAGAAATATGTTATGGAAATTGTGAAATAATCTTTTTATTTCATATTAATTTTTATATTGAAAATAAATATTTTGTCTTGATTATGAAAATAATTCTCGTGATAAAATAACAACAATGATTCCTGATTTAAAGTAACAATCAAAGGATTCGCTTGTATGTTTTGTCTTAGGATAGAAACTCGCGCATTGTTGTGTTATCTTCTCCTCATTCCATAAAAATGATATTACAAAAAACGTTATGTGATAATTACATCGTTATGTGAAGTAAGGTTTAAGCCTTCTAACGTGATACAAAAAGAAATTAACACATAACGTAAACGTATTAAAGACATAAGAAAAGTGAAAACTAATAAAATAGATAAAAATAAGTAAATCGTAATGATATATTCAAAATTTCTAACAAAACTTTTAAAATAAATGATTTTAAAAAAAGAGTAATATTATATATATATATATATATATATATATATATATATATATATATATATATATATATATATATATATATATATATATATATATATATATATGTATATATATATATATATATATATGTATAATATATATATAATATATATAGAGGAGGGTTCAAATGAAAACCCTCTTTTAGTAGAAAACAAAAAAACCCCTTTTTCAACCATCACATAATTTTCTAATTGTTTTTTATTTAATAACTATAAAGGTGTTTTTGGTAATTTATATATAAACTAATTATGGTATTTATATGATGTTGACCCACTTTTATCTCCTTTGTTATTTTTTAATTGACTTTGATTTAGTCTTCTTAAATATTAGGGTTTATTATTTCAAAATCACCAGATGATCAATCATCAAGAATTCTACAAGTTCTAGGGTTTGCAATTAATCATGAACCAGGAGCCAGGTTGATGGAGAAATCACGAATCAGAATGAGCTGATGAAAGAAGAACGAAACATAAAAATAGATACAAAGACGATGAATCAAGAACCAACATTAAGATTGATCATGTATGCAAAATGCAACAATTCGAGTATCAAGATTTACGAGTTAGAAAGAAGAACAAAGCATCAAGGTTTGATCGAGCAAGAAAAGGGAATAGGACAACAACAATATGGCATGTGTTTGATTGGTTATTTTTGCCATTTGATCTGTAGATAAAATAATTATGAAGACGATGATACCAATAGAAATATATAACTTGGGTTACGTATACATAACTTGGCTACGTATAAGTAACTTGGGTTACATATATGTAACAATAATCTTCTTCATTCGTCTTCTTTTTTTTGTTGAATACATACATATAAACGTGTGTTTACATGAACATTACACATGGTTACATATACGTAAGCATATATGTAAACATTGTTACTTATACGTATCTTATATGATGTTTGATGAGAACATACCATCTATATGTAACACCCCAAAAAGTCGAAACGAGTCATTAAGATAATGGGCTTAAATAATGGGTATTTAATAAAGAAGGAAATGGGTTATGGCCAAATTGGGTTTATGGACAAGAGCCTAAGTGATTAAGGGCCCATAATCAGCCCTTAACCCACCCAAATCAGCTCCATCTCCATCATTACAACCCTAGCCACCAAAATTCATAGAGAGAGAAGTAGAGAGAGAGAAGTGGAGAAAACTCAAGATTTGAAGATTTTAAGGTGAAGAGATTGAAGATCGGTGTTGGAGCATCAAGATCTAAGAAAGAAGCAACAAATCCAGGTAAGAATCGACCTCTAAACCCTTCTGTAGATCAAACCCGGATTCTAGGGTTTTGGGTTTTGAAAAGTTGCAAAGAATCGCATAAGGTACATTTTTACGTATGAAACATGTATAAAGCTTAGATTTAGCTCATGGATGATAAACTAAGGGAATTGGACGTAAAAAGTTATGATTTTGGGTTAAAAATGGTCTGGTCCGTAATTTTTATGGCATCTGCGAAACTGTGTGTTCATCCAGCGAATTTGCATATTCAACCAGCGAAACTGTGGATCTTCCTGCGAATTATTGTTTCGCAGTAGTTTCGCAGACATGTTTTTCCAACGAAAGTTGGGCGAAACTGGCAGCAAAACTGGCAGCGAAGATGCCAGCGAAACTGCCAGCGAAGGTGCTAGCGAAACTAGCAGCGAAACTGCTGGTGGAAACTAGCAGCGAAACTGTTGGCGAACCTAGCTGCGAAATTGCTGATCTTGCAGCGAAATTAGCAGCGAATTTAGGCATAAATTAACCCCTTTAAGTGTTAGCTATTCTGCAGGCTGTGTAGAGAGATCCTAGCCTTGTAAGCTTAGCTTAGAAGTTATTCGTGGTATCCAGGTGAGTTCTAGATCCCCTATTTATAAGTTTTTCCATGTTTTGGGGCTATTATGCATACTAAATTTACGTTTTTAAATGACCAAGATTTTAAGGTGTTTTAACAGGAAGAACGATTTTTCTATAAGTAAATATGCTATATAAATCCTTAAATATAAAAATTTTCGCGCTGACCTGGCAGCCCGGCCCCAGCCAGGGGCGTTGCCCCTTGGACCCCACTAGGGGCTGCTGCCCTAGGACCCCGCTGTCAGGGGCTGCCGCCCCGAACCCCCGCTGTCCCGCGGCGGGTCGGTTATGTTTTATGATGATTGTACTTGGTATGTTGTGTACTTAATAAGATAAGTATTATATATACTAAAGTGGAAGATGATATTAATGAAAAGCGAAACTTAATGAATGTTACCCCCGGGCCCGTTTGATGATGAAAAGTCTTGCAAGCACTATGATAGACTTCACTTATGTGAGTCTGATGTATGATGATGGATCTGTATTCATGAGCGGGCTATGTGCCTTGCAGTGTGGATCAACTGTCGGGGGTTAGCTACCGTTTTCATGTGTACCGACAGGGATTGGCATCTGTTGTCGATCAACATGGAGCTCTTGCTTTGTGCAATCTCGTTTATGATGAAAGTGAAAGATAATGAAAGAATGAAAGATAATGAACATGCTTATTATGATGCAAGTAATGTTATATTCTATGATGTATGCATGGTCATTATATGAAGGATAAAGTTTATATTTCTTAAATATTTAAAACTAGAACTCACTCAGCGAAGCTGACTTTTATGCATAATAGTTGGCAGGTAAACGCTGATGCTGAGGATGGCACATGGAGCTACTTGGGGAGCTATGGATGGCATTCAAGTTTATGAAAATCTTTATTGTAATTTAAGGACAAGTAATATGTTTTGTTTACAATTAAAATGTATGAGTACGATGGTTTCAAAGTTTAAATGAATGTCTAATTATTTCCGCTGCAATGTTTTATTATTAAACTGTTTTATGCTATGATTAACCAACTGTGAGGCTTCCGGGAACGGGGTCTTACAAGTTGGTATCAGAGCCAAAGTTTAAGAGAATTGGGTAAACTATTTTCAAAACCTAAACTTAAACTGAAAATGGGACCGAATGAAGGATGCCAATCCAAGTAGCTACGTGCCATCAGGTAAAAGTTTCAAGTAAACCGGAATTATGTGCGTGTGCTATTTGTTTTATGTTTGTAGATTTGAATACTGATATGTGTTAGGATAGTGATTGCTTGGGACAGGAGGGTAAGGTAAGTGGTTAATCACACTTGGCCACTGTAATTAAGGACTTACCATACTTATAATGATCTGAGCAATTATCTTGAATAACCACTTTGGTGTTTGAATCTTATAGGAATTAGTTATGGCTGGTAGAAAATCTGGGAAGGCAACCGAGGCGGTGCTCGTGGCGGGCGTACTACTGTGCCACGTGTCACCCGGAGCAAAGCTAAAGCTCCCGAGACTGTTCATGAGGAGTCAGACCTCCATAGTCACCCGGAGGGGGAGGGATCAGCCACCCTCAAACCCACTGTGAAGGAGGCTATCGCTGACGAAGTCTACAATGTCATGCAAAATGTCTTACCCTCGGTGGTGACCGAGGTGATCAAAGCAGTCAAGGATGGGGAGAAAGAGAAGAAGAGGAAGGGGAAGGAAAGTGAGAAGAATTCAGGAAAGTCCACTGGGAGGACTGAGGAGTCTGAAGAGGAGCCATCAAACCCTAAGGTGGTAGTCCATGATGACGATAGTGATGAAGAGTCCGAGAGAGAGAGACTACTAGAGGGTGCAACTATGGGGCATTTCAAAGGTGCAAGCCCCCAACCTTTGACGGTAACGGCACTGCTACTGCCGCTCATCGTTGGGTCAGAGAGATGGAAGCGGTACTGGAAATTAGTGAGTGCCGCGAGGATCAAAAAGTTAAGTTTGCCACTCATTCCTTCGTTGACTCAGCGTTATGCTGGTGGGACAATATTGTCCAGGCTGAGGGAAGCGATCGATAGCCAAGATGAAGTGGTCTGAGTTGAAGGAGTTAGTGTGCTGGAGGAGTATTGTCCCCATCGGGAATTGGACAAGATTGAAAAGGAGTTCTTGTATTTGAAGGCTGGGAACATGACTCATCAAGAGTATACCTCCAAGTTCAATGAACTTGCAAGACTTGTGCCCGGACATGGTGACACCTACGTCCGGAAGATCAAAAGATACATACAGGGTTTGCCTGTGGACATCAGGAGGCACATGATTGCAGCCAGACCGGGTACGTTTAGGTCTGTGGTGGATTTAGCTGGGAGGTTGTACGATGAGAGAGACCCAGTGCCTGTACAGAGAAGAGGGTGGAGAAATGGAATGGGAACAAGAATGGAAATGGGAAGAGGTTCGGAGGTGATAACTTCCGGAGTGGAGAGAGAAGAGGATGAGGGTGGAGGATCAGTCAGGGAGACAGGGAAATACTGGTGAAGGAGGTGCTTGTAGGAAGTGTGGAAAAGGTCATTCAGGGGAGTGCAGAATGGGACGGGAAAATGTTTCAAATGTGGAGGCGAGGGCCACTATGCTAGGGATTGCAAGGGGGGAAAGTGTTACCAGTGTGGTGAGATGGGTCATGCGGGAAGAGACTGTAAGAAAGGAAAACCAGAAGGATCAGGAACAGTTAAAGCTGGAGATAAGGGAAGGGGTGACGGTTCAAGGGCGAAGGCGAGGGCATTCAACATAACTCGCGAGGAGGCCAGGGCAGACCCAGAAGTAGTTTCAGGTATGTTTCTGGTAGACCATGAATATGCTTCTGTGCTCTTTGATTCTGGTGCTAGTAGGAGTTTTGTGTCTGCTGCCTTTTATCGTTTGTTGCATGATAAGAGTAGAAAGTTAGATGAGCCTTTCTATGTAGAAACAGCCATTGGTAAGTCCACTAAGGTAACTGAGGTGGTTGAGGATTGCCTGATTGAGTTAGAAGATTGTAAGTTCCCTGCTAGGTTGCATGTTATGGCCTTAGGAGGTTTCGATGTGGTGTTAGGCATGGATTGGTTAGCTACCTATGAAGCCAACATAGTATGTAGTAGAAGATAATTCGTCTAACAGCGCCCGATGGTAGTTCTGTTACGGTTCGTGGAGATAAGGTGTGCTGTGTACCGAAGGTCGTGTCGATGATCACAGCTGAGAAGTACTTGAGGCATGGGTGCAGCGCTTACTTGGCCTATGTAAAAGATGTGGATGCGCCAGAGCCACAATTATCAGACGTGCCAGTAGTGCGCGAGTTTCCTGACGTCTTTCCTGAAGACTTGACCGGTGTGCCGCCTGACCGCGAAATCGAATTCCAAATTGATTTGCTACCGGGAGCACAACCTGTCGCTAAAGCACCGTATCGATTAGCTCCTTCGGAGATGGTTGAACTGAGGGACCAGTTGCAAGATTTATTGGATAAAGGCTTCATCCGACCGAGTATCTCTCCATGGGGTGCTCCGGTGTTATTCGTCAAGAAGAAAGATGGTAGCATGCGGATGTGCATTGACTATCGCGAGCTCAATAAGCTGACCGTAAAGAATCGGTATCCGTTACCAAGGATCGACGACCTGTTCGATCAACTTCAGGGTGCCAGCTGGTTTTCAGAGGATAGACCTGCGGTCTGGTTACCACCAACTGAAGGTGAAAGAACAAGACATTCCTAAGACAGCGTTCCGTACGCGTTATGGACACTACGAATTCTCGTCATGTCCTTTGGTTTGACCAACGCGCCAGCTGCCTTTATGGATCTTATGAATCGGGTATGTCGGCCGATGTTGGATAAATCGGTGATGATTGTGTTCATTGATGATATCTTGATTTATTCAAAAAGTGAAGAGGAGCATGCCGATCATATTCGAGAAGTATTGGAGACGCTCAGAAGTGAGAAGCTATATGCTAAGTTCTCTAAATGCGCATTTTGGCTACGAGAAGTTCAATTTCTGGGTCATGTGGTTAATCCCGAAGGATCAGGGTGGACCCTGCAAAGGTTGAAGCAGTGATGCAATGGGAACCTCCAAAGACGCCATCGAGATTCGTAGTTTCTTAGGCTTGGCAGGCTACTATAGGAGGTTTATCCAGGATTTCTCCAAGATAGCTTCTCCTTTGACTAAGCTGACCCGGAAGGACGTAAAGTATGAATGGGGTACTGATCAAGGAGAACGCCTTCCTAGAACTGAAGATGAGGTTAACTCAAGCCCCTGTCTTGACGTTACCTGAAAGGAACGAGGATCTGGTGGTCTACTCAGATGTCTCGTATGCAGGATTGGGTTGCGTGTTGATGCAACGAGGGAAGGTGATAGCCTATGCTTCTAGACAATTAAAGGTTCATGAGGCCAATTATCCCACCCATGATTTGGAGTTGGCTGCGGTGGTGTTTGCATTGAAGATTTGGAGGCACTACCTGTATGGGGTGAAGTGCACCATCTTCACTGATCATAAAAGTTAAAGTATTTCTTTGAACAAAGGAACTCAATATGAGGCAGAGGAGGTGGTTGGAACTGATCAAGGATTATGACTGTGAAATTCATTATCATCCAGGCAAAGCCAATGTGGTTGCTGACGCCTTAGCCGAAAAGGACGACCCGAACCAATTCGGGTGAGGGCTTGCCAGATAATCATGACGCCTGATGTTATGAAAAAGTGAGGGAGTTCCAGGATGAGGCACTAAGAGAGGATAGAGTCAACTCTGAAAGGATGAAAGGACAAGTTTCAGACTTGGGGGAAAACACCTTGGTGTTAGAACCCGATCTGGGAGAATGTGGATCCCTCTCTATGGGGATCTAAGGGAGAAAATCATGGATGAGGCTCACAAAACTCGATATTCCATACACCCCGGTGCCACGAAAATGTATCAAGATCTGAAGAAAGATTACTGGTGGTCGGGAATGAAGCGAGATGTGGCTAAGTACGTGAGCAAGTGTCTGACTTGCTTGCAAGTGAAGGCAGAACACCAAAAGCCATATGGGAAGATCCAGCCTTTGGATATCCCTGAATGGAAATGGGACACATCACAATGGACTTCATCACGAAGCTGCCTCGCACGGCGAGGGGAAGCGATGCAATCTGGGTGATTGTTGACCGTCTAACAAAGAAAGCCCATTTCCTACCAATTCGTGAGACGTATTCCTCTGAGAGGTTGGCAGAGCTATTTATCAAGGAGATCGTGGCTCGTCACGGTGTGCCAGTGTCTATCGTTTCGGATAGGGACACGCGGTTTACGTCCAAGTTCTGGAAGAGGTTTCATGACTCAATGGGGACTAGACTGCATATTAGTACGGCTTACCATCCCCAGACAGATGGTCAGTCGGAAAGGACGATCCAAACTTTAGAAGACATGCTACGAGCCTGTGTAATCGACTTTGGAGGAAGTTGGGAGGAGCACTTACCGTTGGCAGAATTCTCATATAATAACAGTTACCATGCCAGCATTGGTATGCCACCTTACGAGATGTTGTACGGTAGGAAGTGCAGAACGCCCGTGTGTTGGGGTGACATCGGGCAAAAGGAATTGGGGAGTCTTGAAGTGATTGAGGTCACGACTGAGAAGTTAGATAAGATTAAGGCGTTCATGAAAGCTGCAAAGGACCGCCAGAAGTCTTATGCGGATAAGAGGCGTAGGCCGATAGAATTTGAGGTTGGTGACAAGGTTATGCTCAAGGTATCGCCCTGGAAAGGGATCATCAGGTTTCGAAAAAGGGGAAAGTTAAGCCCAAGATTCATAGGGCCATTTCGTATTATTGCAAGGGTAGGAGAAGTGGCCTACAGATTAGAACTACCTGATGAGTTGAGTGGAATTCACCCTACGTTCCATGTATCTCATCTCAGAAAATGTCTGGCAGACAATGATGCAGTCGTACCACTTGAGGACATTGAAGTCGATGAACGGCTTAATTATGTAGAGCAGCCGGTGGCCATCCTTGATTGGAAAGAGAAGCACTTACGGAATAAAGTGGTTCCACTAGTACGGGTACAGTGGAGACACAGAAAAGGGTCAGAATCTACGTGGGAGACCGAGGAGGAGGAGATGAGGAAATTTTATCCTCAGTTGTTTGATGACTGACAGGTTTCGAGGACGAAACCTAAATAAGTGGGGGAGACTTGTAAACCCCGAAAAGTCGAAACGAGTCATTAAGATAATGGGCTTAAATAATGGGTATTTAATAAAAGAAGGAAATGGGTTATGGGCCAAATTGGGTTTATGGACAAGAGCCTAAGTGATTAAGGCCCATAATCAGCCCTTAACCCACCAAATCAGCTCCATCTCCATCATTACAACCCTAGCCACCAAATTCGTAGAGAGAAAAAGTAGAGAGAGAAAGTGGAAAAACTCAAGATTTGAAGATTTTAAGGTGAAGAGATTGAAGATCTGGGTGTTGGAGCATCAAGATCTAAGAAAGAAGCAACAAATCCAGGTAAGAATCAACCTCTAAACCCTTCTGTAGATCAAACCCGGATTCTAGGGTTTTGGGTTTTGAAAAGTTGCAAAGAATCGCATAAAGGTCACATTTTTACGTATGAAAACATGTATAAAGCTTAGATTTAGCCTCATGGATGATAAACTAGGGATTGGACGTAAAAAGTTATGATTTTGGGTTAAAAATGGTCTGGTCCGTAATTTTTATGCGATCTGCGAAACTGTGTGTTCATCCAGCGAATTTGCATATTCAACCAGCGAAACTGTGGATCTTCCTGCGAAATTATTGTTTCGCAGGTAGTTTCGCAGACATGTTTTTCCAACGAAAGTTGGGCGAAACTGGCAGCAAAACTGGCAGCGAAGATGCCAGCGAAACTGCCAGCGAAGGTGCTAGCGAAACTAGCAGCGAAACTGCTGGTGAAACTAGCAGCGAAACTGTTGGCGAACCTAGCTGCGAAATTGCTGATCTTGCAGCGAAATTAGCAGCGAATTTAGGCAGAAATTAACCCCTTTAAGTGTTAGCTATTCTGCAGGCGTGTAGAGAGATCCTAGCCTGTAAGCTTAGCTTAGAAGTTATTCGTGGTATCCAGGTGAGTTCTAGATCCCCTATTTATAAGTTTTTCCATGTTTTGGGGCTATTATGCATACTAAATTTACGTTTTAAATGACCAAGATTTTAAGGTGTTTTAACAGGAAGAACGATTTTTTTATAAGTAAATATGCTATATAAATCCTTAATATAAAAATTTTTCGCGCTGACCTGGCAGCCCGGCCCCAGCCAGGGGCGTTGCCCCTTGGACCCCACTAGGGGCTGCTGCCCCTAGGACCCCGCTGTCAGGGGCTGCCGCCCCCGAACCCCCGCTGTCCCGCGGCGGGTCGGTTATTTTTATGATGATTTGTACTTGGTATGTTGTGTACTTAATAAGATAAGTATTATATATACTAAAGTGGAAGATGATATTAATGAAAAGCGAAACTTAATGAATGTTACCCCCGGGCCCGTATGATGATGAAAAGTCTTGCAAGCACTATGATAGACTTCACTTATGTGAGTCTGATGTATGATGATGGATCTGTATTCATGAGCGGGCTATGTGCCTTGCAGTGTGGATCAACTGTCGGGGGTTAGCTACCGTTTCATGTGTACCGACAGGGATTGGCATTTGTTGTCGATCAACATGGAGCTCTTGCTTTGTGCAATCTCGTTTATGATGAAAGTGAAAGATAATGAAAGAATGAAAGATAATGAACATGCTTATTATGATGCAAGTAATGTTATATTCTATGATGTATGCATGGTCATTATATGAAGGATAAAGTTTATATTCTTAAATATTTAAGACTAGAACTCACTCAGCGAAGCTGACTTTATGCATAATAGTTGGCAGGTAAACGCTGATGCTGAGGATGGCACATGGAGCTACTTGGGGAGCTATGGATGGCATTCAAGTTTATGAAAATCTTTATTGTAATTTAAGGACAAGTAATATGTTTTGTTTACAATTAAAAATGTATGAGTACGATGTGTTTTCAAATGTTTAAATGAATGTCTAATTATTTCCGCTGCAATGTTTTATTATTAAACTGGTTTTATGCTATGATTAACCAACTGTGAGGCTTCCCGGGAACGGGGTCTTACACTATACATGGTACATATATGTAACTCTGTAAAATAAAGACCATATATGTGTACACTTGCAAGTTCAGTAAAATGATGTACTAGTATATGGGTACAGTTACATATACGTAAATAATAACTACTGAATGATAAGTTTTATACTGTTTATATGCATTTTATCATCATCTATTTAAGAATATGATCTTGACTAATGTTCTAGTTATAAGTATTATTGAATTGGGAATTTTATTTCCATAGATCAATGATTAAGATGAGAGAGACAAGAGATAATTTAGGAATTTTGTTATTTAAAGTTGGAAGTTATGAAAGATAAATTAATCTAGTTTACCTATTTTACCCTTAGACACCATAAATGAACCTATAAATTTAAATTATTTTATAAAAATAACACAAATCAATCTCAACCATTGATCAAATACATCAAGGGTTATAAATTGGTTTTCTATTAAAACATGGTTTTCTCTTGAACCTATACGTGACGTATGTGTAAAACCATGATATGGTTTTTCATGTTATTCATACCCTTGTTTATATATACACACACACAAATATAAGGGGTAGTGATAAAAAAATTATATGTTATGTGACCGATTTCATTGGTTTTCTCTAGTTTTCACATAACTTTGTGGTTTTCTTAGGATCCCTCCTCTCTCTCCTCTCTCTCTATCTATCTATATATATACATATATATAGATATATATATATATAGATATATATAGATATATAGATATAGATATAGATAGATATAACATATAGATAGAGAGAGTAGATATAGAGAGACAGATAGAGAGACATATATATATATATATAGAGATATATATAGAGATGAGAGAGGAGAGACAAGAGAGAGAGAGAGAGACTAGAGAGAGAGACAGTAGAGGAGACAGAGAGATAGAGAGATACGAGAGATAGACAGAGAGAGAGAGACAGATATATAGAGAGAATATACACATGGTATATATCTCCATATATTATATATTAATCTATGATATATATCTCTATACTATATATATATAACTATGTATATATATACATATGTATACTATACAATCTATATCTATATACATATGTATATATATATATATACATATGTATATATATATATACATATGTATTATATGTATATATATAGTGTAGTATCTATATAGATATATATAGATATATAGAATTAGATATGTATGATATGTATATTACATATATCTCTATATAACTATATATATATATATACAGATATAGTATACTCTATATGTCTATAGAGGATGTCTATAGATATGTGTGATGTCTCTCTATCTCTATATAGATATCTCTATTATAGATATATCTCTCTATATATATCTCTCTCTCTAGAGAGACATATCTCTCTATATATACATATATCTCTACATAGATCGCTTATCTCTATTATATCTATATGTATAATCTTGCAATATCTATATATGTGTGTATATTATATATATGTATATATATATATATTATATATATATATATATATATATATTATTTGGATCGTGCCAGTTTGGAAATAATGTTATCAAAACACTAATAAAAATAAGTATGTGGTAACGTTATATAGGAAAAATCGTCCTTGAACTGTGCAATAGGAAACGCCTTTGAAAGTTTATTAAAAAATCGAACTTATGTAAATGTACGAGCTGCTGAAAAAAGTTTTGAGACCATTAATGTAAGGAGATAAAATAAAAGAAAGGGCTAAAAGATAAAAAATAGAAAAATAGAAAGAGTTAAGAGAAAGAGAAAAAGAAAAATGCAGCACATAAAAAGGGGGCAAGGATTGAACTGTCGCAGGTTTTGTAATAGGCAAATGCTTCAACAACTTCCACCAAGGTACGTTTGTTTAGCTTCAATGAAACTTCAATTATATGAACATAAAGTAAAATTCTGGTTAAGGTGAGTATACATGACATTTAAATTTTAGAAAATCATAGGTTTAAGTGTTAATCTGAGCAAAATACTAAAAGTTAAGTAAAGTGATTTTCTCAGTAATGGGTTTTCTTCTAAAGAGGTTGGGGATGCGGTTCCGGTTGGAAAACAAATAGGTGGACCCGATTAAAATAACACATATTCTCCAAATCAGGGTCACACATTTTCCTTTTAAAAAAAGTAATTAATTAAAATAAAAAAAAATTAAACTTTCCATTCAAGGGCTTTTTAACAATTTAGTCACTGGTGGGTCACTGACCTACCCAATCATGTTCATTATTTGAGTATGTAATCCGAGAACACACTCAGAAAAAAACTCACCATTGGTGAGAAAAACCCCTCTAGCTTAACCTGAAACTTTCGTTTTTATCATAGGTAAAACTTGAATACAAAACGTTCTTCTATTTTAATAAAGTTTTGTGATAACTTACCTTAACTATTTAACGAAATGACCATCGGAGAGGATTGTACTTACTATATATAACATCACGGGTTCCTAGCTATTGTAACCACCATCCATATGAATTTAGAGATCTATAATTTCTATAGTAATGGGATATTGTATTTTTGTTTTCCAAAAAATAGAAATGATGTCAACCCGAAAAGGTAAAACCCTTTTTTGTAATTTCTTTTGTTTGGACCTTTAGGTGAAATGGATTTAGACTTTAGTTTCCTTTCCATGTTTGCCGCTTTGATTATTTTATCTTTATGAATATTAGTGGAGGCAACCACAAAATATATATACATATACACATAGTAGCCTAGAAATTAATTAACCCATGTATTACATAGTAGCCTAGAAATTAATGACTCGTGTATTATATGGATCAAATAAAAATTATTAAATAAAATATTAAATAGTTAGTAATAAAAGTTTACGAATTAAAAAAGAGATGCGAATAAACTTATTTATTATGTAAGGAAAAGCTAAATGTGAAAAAAATGATAATAATAAAGATTTAGAAATTAAGAAATAGAAGTAGAACACAAACTTATTTATTGTATAAAAAGAAAAGTGAGAAAAATAAATACAAGTAAGAGAATTGTCACAATAAACACACTTATATACTTATTTAATATACGTACATGATACATATATAGGGAAAGATTTCTAATAAAACCAATAAATATGTGAAAAACAAACAAAACCACGAAAATCAATAATATAAACCTTAAACTTTTTGTTCTTTTAATTGCTAAAAGATTATTTAAGTATTTGTTATATATAATT
This sequence comes from Flaveria ramosissima, assembly GCA_025215565.1. Lineage (NCBI taxonomy): Eukaryota > Viridiplantae > Streptophyta > Magnoliopsida > Asterales > Asteraceae > Flaveria > Flaveria ramosissima. Next base: position 62,055,057 of record CM046035.1, on the reverse strand, counting down.
GAACATAAATAGAAGAATAAAGAGTCTTACGTACATATAACACTATGTCGAATGAAAAATGGTTATGTATACATACCATATATGTGTCGTATATACAAAACTATGTTACCGCTTTCATTTGAGCCGTGCTCCTATCTATACACACACATATGTAAAGGGTAGTGATTAAATATCTATAGTCTTTCCTCTATATATATATATTATATATATATATATATATATATATATATATATATATATATATATATATAATTAAACATGTATGTCAGTGTCTTCAGTTAAGTTTCATAAGTTTTTAAAATGACCATCCAAGTATTAGAATTAAAAAATTGTCCTCTGTTTCTTTCTCATACACTCCCTTTCTCTCTTAAGCGATACCTCCAGCAAATTTGATCAAAATCTATACGGCCACGGTGGAAACCACCAAGGGTAACCCGACGGATCTGGTTGCAATCCCAACATTGATGATGGACATTCGTCAAGTGAAACTTGAGAAAAACGAAGAGAGAGAAACAAGTTTGTGGTGGTGGTGACCGTCTGTAATCACCACGAAATGGGTGTGCAGGTTTTTAGAGGGAGATGAAGAGGTGCTAGCCACGAGGGTAAAAGGGGATGGTTGGGGTCAGATCTAGAGACGAAGATGTTGGGTTGGCTCGGAAGAGAATGATGATATGTAGAGATGAACCTCTGGTAAAGGCACTTTGATGACGAAAATGATGAGTAATGACTAGATCTGTCACGAATGGGGGTTGTTAGCGGCGAAAGAAGGCTTCATCTTGTCATCGGAGGTCTTCGTAAGGACTAGGGAACACAACATGTCAAACAAACACAAATCTGTGATGGTGAAAGACCAGGGCAGATCGAAACAAAGAAGTAGATTTTGTGGTCTGAAGCACCACCACTGTAACATTGAAACAATGGGGTTGTGGTGGAAGGGAGTACTCATGTTAAGAAAATAATTATTCTTATGTTTTTAACAATAAATGCCCCATTTTACTATAACCTACCCTTTTAATATATATGAAACATAAACCAAAAGATGAACAATAACTAACAATAGCTCAATGGTAGCGCACACGGTCGATCAACAAATGTTTTGACGCCAATGTGGGATTAGCTTACTTGGTAGAGGCATTTCCTATTAGACGGAAGGTTTTGAGTTCAAATCCAGACATGATTTAATTTGATGAAAGATTCACAATTCAGTAAAAAAACAAACATTTTGACGTATGTTTGAGCGCACATTCCCCGATCTTCTTCTAAATTTGCTTTTGCTTTGTTTTATATTTGCTTTTAATTTTTAATATTTCAATTAACTTTTAAGATATATATTTTCTTTCTGAACAATTTTGAAATCTAATAATATTTTATAAATTTTTAATATACCGTTATGACGCTCTAACTTTTATCTACGTTTTGGCATAAATTTTACTCAATTCTGAGCCAGGTCAATTATTTGTTGTAATATACTTAACTTTAAATATATAATATTTTATAAGATTTCAAATATATCTTTGTAATATAGTTAACTTTTTTACTTTTCAATATAAATTCGATACTGAGCTGATTCAACGTTTGCTAGTTTAGGACCTTTAAATTATCTTCCGTGTTTCACAATAACTTGACGTTCTAGTAAATTGCACACATACACATACAATGTGTTTATTTTTATCTATGCTCATATAAATCTTATTAAACCTCAGTTCGTCATGAAGTGCGAAAATTTTTTTCTATAACAACAAATCTATCATACTTCTACTATTAAACTATACCCCCAATATATAGTACTTCTACTTCTACTATTGTGATTGTAAAATAAACATTTTGTTTGGAATAAAAGATTATAGATATAAACGGCTTTCTAGAAGTCAGTCCGAGTACCCCATGCTTTCTTCATAAAGCATCAAACAACCTGCCTTTTTCTTTCTTAAATTCTATCTTTTTACAGCATTTTTCCCTTGCAATTCCAAAGCTAAAACCATGCTCAACCAAGGGTTTTTAGAAGAACATGAAATGGGCTTGTTTCCCTTTCCTGCAAACATGATCTCACTTCCCTTAGATTCCACTCAAACCCTAAAATCCCTATCGCCTTCTAACTCATTTCCACAACAATCTAAAGCAGAACTAGATTGCAGTTCTCACTTTCAAGCCTCTCAACTTCTTCCTTTGCAAACTTCAAATACAAATTACTGGTAAAGATCATGTCTTTTTGGAACAAAACCCTTGTACTAAACATCCAAGGGTGTGAGAAAGTCTGTCTTTCTCGCACCCTGATTACATGCATCTTTCCATGTTATTATCGAAAGATCATGAAGTTCATATATAGCTGAAAGGATGAGCTAGATCGATCGATCTTTTTGAGTTTTTAAAATAGAAAGATAGAGGTTTGAGTGTTTATATTTGAAATCTGATAATTTTTTTAGGACCGGCGTGATAATAAAGATTTATCTTTTGAGTTTATAAACTTTAGGGTTATATTATCATCTTCTTCTTTCTCATATATTACTTGTGGTTCTAAGCAGTGGTTTTTATGTTTTGGTTTTGTTATTAGGGCATGGGGTGAAGTGAATGAAATAATAAGCAATAAGATATTAGGGGTGAGTAGAGATGATCATCATCTCGGGGTTTCAGGAATGAAGATGAAGAAGTTGAAATCAAGAAGGAAAGTAAGAGAACCAAGGTTTTGCTTCAAAACCATGAGTGATGTTGATGTATTGGATGATGGGTACAGATGGAGAAAATATGGCCAAAAAGTTGTCAAGAACACTCAACATCCCAGGTACTTATGCGTCTTCTATGATTCATAAACTTATGTATATATGCATAATATAATATATATACACTCATAATGACACATATATATAATAGATCGATCATTCAAAACACTAGGTGAATTTTTTAGTTGTCACAGAAAAAAATGAATAGATAACCATTTAATCATTGGCAAAAAAGAGCATATTATTATGCCATTTCCATTGTTTTTCTTATTTTATTATTGAAAAATATCTTGATATTATACTTCTCAGGATTAAATACCGTTTTTATTTTTGTGAACTAATTAATTAATAAATGTTTTCTAAGACTAACAACTTGTTTTTTCTATTTATATGACAAACAGATCAAGTGATATTATCAACAAATGCTTTACAATCTGTGAATTCTCTTTACTATACAAATTTAAATAAGCTAAGGTAACTTTTGTGTAAGAAAAGGAATTATGTGCTATGATTATTTTCCTATTGAAATAATGTAAAAAGAAAAAGGCACGTTATATATTTTTCTTTATAATGATTTTGTGTGTGTCTACACATATACACATATAATTTTATATTTTTTATATATAAAGGTGAATTCTCAAACTCGTATATATAATATTGGATTTTAACATTTCTAAGGTATGAAAAATGACATTGGAAAACGTACGTATATGGATATATGAGTCATTGCTCAATATCTTTTCAAACATTCGCCAAAACAAGCAGTGATCATTATAACAAGCATATAAAGTTTATCATTATGCAATTCAAATGGTTATAAAATGATTATATTGAACTCAACTCAAATCATACCAATATAGAGTCTTACAATTGTCTAAACACTTTTAGATTACTGTAATTATTAGTTTCTTTAAGATATAAGAAAAATGAAACATATGTTATCTCTTTAAGGACAGTATTATTACTAACTAGCTAGCAAATCAATTGGAGTAAAACACGGCTTCTAGAAACCGATTTAAAACCAAAAGATCCAAGATATTATTTCTCAATTATACAGAAGTAAGCTATTTAATATATATAAAATAGTGAAAGTAATAACTCGATCTTGTCGTGTGTATAAAATACATAAATCTGTAGATGGCTATATATATTCAACATACAAAATACAATATATATCCAAACAATACAAGATTAAATTAATACAATAAGTACTTATGTAAGTTATATATAATCTCCACGTTCTCTTCACATCCTATAGGCATAATCATCTTCGTTCTTGTGACACTCATTTCTTACAATATACATTACAACCACGTTATCAAAATTAAAACAATATAAACGTACTTGTTTGATTTAAACCCAAAGTTAAGAAAAAAATATATATTATTTTACCTGTTTAAAATATTCCCTCGAAACTTTTTGGTAGAACGAGACATTGTATCCTACGATGGAATACGGTAACTTTTTTTTGTAGAGGTTTTGTACGCTTACAGTCTGTCGTTCTAAGCTTTTAATTTCATCCTTTCATCGCAAAGTATACGGTTCAACTATAGTAGTTTCATGTACAACATGTTGGTATGTTAACGTTATCAAGGACCTCTCGTTCCCAAAAAACATAAAATGTGCAACTTTAGAAGTGATTCAATCACACAGTGCATATACAATTAGCCCTTATATAACTTCCTTTACAATCACCAGTGCAAGAGATAAACCATTTAAATTACCATAATTTGCACATAAAAAATATTTAATCATCATATCTTATTATTAGTTAAACACATACATATGGTCTATCTACCACTATAGTTGCACTTAATGAAACACTCAACTCTTTTGATACCAATCTAACATGCAAGATAGTATATTGGCCTATTCTATCAATTTACTTGAACCAACTTTTATACATATGATATCCTACTAATGGTGTTGCGCCCAAATTACATAATATTATTATCATACACACAATATTCATGGAGATTTCTTTTTATTGTGTATTAGATATTTTTAGTACATACCTCCTTAGTTTCTTTGAATATGATAATTAAATTTGTTAACCCGAAATGGTCTTATTGTGTGAATGTGGAACTAAACTCTACATACATTTCTATAAGAGCCTAATATTTGTTTTCTATAGTCCTTATCCGCCTAATAAGCTTATTAGCAATAATAAAACATTGATGATTCACTTTATTGGAGTATAAGGTGTAACATGAAGAGCTATGTATATATGGAGTGCCTTGAGTTTAATAATTAGGATTGGGATCAAAGGTCGATGGATGAAATTAAGCATTTCTAAACTTGTTTGAGAGACGTGTGCAAACAAATGTGCCCGTAAAGGAGATCGATCTAGAGTATTATTAAGTCGCATGATCTAGTAGAGCAGGTTTTAAGATTAATTCTTAAGGGCTCATAGGAAGAATGGGCAGAAAGTGAACCATGTGAAGCACGGATAGATGGAGGTTGGGGTGGGAAAGTGTACATGCAAAAGTGAACATATGAGATATGTTAAAAAATGAGATGTGAGTATCAAGAGACATTTATCCATGACATATTGGACTATATGTTATAACCGATTGATATAATGACTTAGATGAGGGCCTCTAGTATATATCCGTTCAGTTTGGCGATAGAATATCCATCGAATATAGTCCTAGCGAAGACTTAAAAACTCATATATGAAATCTTATCTGCATTGGTAATTCCTTGGTTTTCAGTCGGAAATCACCTTCAGATATTTTAGTCAGGAAATGTTCATGAGAGAAAGTTTTCTTTTCAGTAGTTTAGGTCATTTATATATTAGTAATTTTTAAAGTTTTATAGGATTCTTCATGTTCTAGTCGATCTATTTTCTAGTAAATAATGCGTATTAATTAGTGAGTTGTTTTACGTTACATCGAGTAAAATTGGGTGATAACAAGTCATTTAGATGTTAGGCAACTATGCTTAATGATAAGTCGGTTGTCTTTATTAGTGGGTCTTATCATTTGATTGAGTTGTTTTAGATTACCCAAATGAAATTAGGTGATAACTAGTTATTTAGTTGTTATTGGCCTATGTTTGACGATTAATCAACTAATACACTGTTAATGGGTTTTTTTTTATATACCAAGTCACTTTTTTAATTTATAACAAGTTGTTTAGGTGCTAATGACTAATGTTTAATTATAAGTCTATTAATTCACCATTAATAGGTATTATTTCGTGTTAAGGAGTTAGCTTAGGTCACGCCATTTCACATTAGATGATAATAAGTTAGTTGAGCGTTAATAAACTAATGATAGGTCGACTAATTCACAGTTAATGAGCATTAATGGAATTTATCATGTGTTAATTAATGAGTTATTCAGGTTACATTAAGTCATACCGGATGATTACTAGTCATGTAAGTTTTAGAGACATATGATTCATGATAAGTCTACTAATTAAATTTTAATAATATGTAGTTTTATGTTACGTCAAGTCACATTATGTGATAACCAGCTAACATCATAATCAAATATGATTTCACGTCATTGGCTATTATAATACGTATTTTGATTATATTAATATCTTGTTTACACAATTCCACTTCCTACAATCTGATTTATACACATACCTATTCATACTTCTTATACATAAAATTTGAAAATTGTACAAATAAAATTGCTTATGATTACGAATTCTTCTAGTTTGTTTTAGTTAATAGATAACGATGTAAATTCCACATTCTTACTTGATACAGATATAATTTATTTTCAAATAACTTACAGTATAATAATTAATATCTTATTATTAATTATTTTAGCAGCACTAAAATTTATATAACACCCACAACCAGTAAGTAACTAGATGAAAAGAAAGAAATAATTACATGAACGTGCGTGGGTTTTTTACCTATCTTACGATTCTATTCACAAACCACTACTAATAATTAACAATAATATAGAAAACCGTTACCTTCAATAGTTTAAATGTTTCTTCACCTGATTAGCAAATTATACTCATAAATAAACAAAATGCAGAAGTTACTATCGATGCACACAAGACAGTTGTCGCGTAAAGAAACGAGTAGAGAGATTAGCCGAGGATCCGAGAATGGTGATAACAACTTATGAAGGCAGACATGCGCATTCGCCATCATTGAACGAGGAAGATGTAGAAGTTAACCCTTCTAAGTTCGACGGTTTCTTCTGGCTCTAGATATTAATCTTTGTGTTTAATTACTATCAGATGTAAGAAACTAATAATGGTTCGCGTGTGATGTTGCATTCATATTAAATGTCCCTTTTTATCCGACAAATGTGGATGGATGCTTGTTTGAATACAAATGATGTGCTTTCTGTATTAATTAGTTGATGTTATGGTTCAATTATTATTAATAACAGAAGAAGATGAAGGAGAAGCAAGGTATTAGCGATTAGGGAATATGAAAGACTTATGGTGACATATATATTGATCGTTAGCATGTTGCATTCATATGATGTGTTAGATAGCCTCTATTAATCAATTTTGATAGTGATAACAAGTAGAATTAATACCATCGCAACAAGTCATATCTTAACAATCAATGTCTTTCGGCTTGCATTAAAATGTTGTGAAATAAGACAACTAAAATTGAGTGAGGAATTAGTTACTCTTGAATCACATAGAAATTAGCAAGTTTCATCATAGTACGTACTATAAAAGTGCTTTAATGGCTATGCATGTTGGGGCGGATTTTTAATTTGTTCGTAACATCGCAGTCACAGAAATACAGTGAATTTTCTCAGGTATATAGAGATGTGTGTATGGATTTTTCAAGTGACAAAAATGATTTTTATACAGTGACTCCATCTGATTTTAATGAAAAAGATGAACTTAAGTTGAAGTAAAAGAATTGTTTATCATAAAACATTGGAACAATGATATCACAAATTCATTTGAAGAAGATAAAAAATATATATATAATTATATATTATATTACCAGCGGTGAGTGTAACCGCCGGTAGAATTCACATCATCCGTTGGATCATGCTGAAATTAAATCCTGTCCGTTTAAACTCGACGGTTTTGACGGTTACAAGGTGGTTTCCAGCAGTTATATTAGGCCAGTTATATGTTGCAGTTAGAAGGAGTGCAGTTGCTGCACAGCCTGGAAAGAACATGGGGGTGGTTTTGCACTCTGCAACTGTTAAACTTGGCTAAAGCACACTTCTGTCCTATATTTTGCTCTTAAAGGTTTTGTTCCTGAAACAAAGCAGGCTCTTTTTTTCCTCCGCGTGTCACTGATAACCATCATATACAACCTAGGTTGCTTTAATTTTGTTTGTTTTTGTGAATCGATAGAGGAAGATGAAGGGTTATTTACCTTCTAAAACCACTGACGATGATGAATCCACGCACTCACCGTCACCCTGATCTCAAGCGTTGCCCCGAGGTTCAAATGTCCGTCACCAAATTCCCACCACTCTGACTCTGTCGTGTTCCACCAGATCCCCATATACGACGTTAAATCGTCGTCCAAGGTACTTTCGAATAGAGTGCCTTGAATCCGAGAAGATAGCAGAACTTGAATTCGAGAAGATAGCCAGGTTTATAATGTCAAAATTTTGTTGCTTTAGTGTGACAACCCTAAAAATTAAAGATTAGATAAGTTATATATAAGTAAAATTCTCTCATATATGATACACATTATTTGATTAAACCCTTTTATAAATTATATGTTTTAGTATATATATATGTGTGTGTGATACGTATGCATGCTTGCATGCATGCACAAATTTTACGTGTGCATGTATTCATATGTATGAGTTTTTGATACCAAACATTATTTGATCAACCACCTCATCATGTTAGCACCAAACATACATCAAATGGAATGAGAAACAACCTAACCAAACACCACAATACAAAGGTAACATCAAGAGAACTTGACATCAAAACAAAACTAAGTAAACCTTAAACACTTAAACACTAACTCAAGCCTCAATCTCGGACCATTAGAAGATTAAACCACCAATTAAAACTCTAAGCTTTGTGATTAACAATATCCGGCCAAGGACACCTCACCACCCCATAAAATCGCCACCTAGCATCCAATGTTCAAGAACTTGACACCTAGTTGATCTATGACTAGCTATTCACCAAGGCTAGGAGTAGCCATCATGATTATGTCCATTGAAGGCAATCGGCCGAGATCCTCCTTAAAACACAATCCGGTCACCACCATTTCACCACAACCGAATACCACCTTCACATCTTCAAACCACACACCATCACACTCTCTACTCTCGGTCACCACTACAAACCATCACCACTCCTTCACCTTTCGGCTCACACACCACACCCTCTACTCTCTCTCTCTCTCTCGGTTCTCCCTATCAAACACATATCATCACCCTAAACTTTGAATGCTCATCACCTTTTACACCGGTTTGCAAGAAGATCAAGATTTTGGAGCTCAAAACAATCACTCGAGTCGGTTCATCAAGGAAAGAAGCTACCATCAGCTACCTCTCACCCTCTCCCATTATCAAAATCAAGGTTTTAACTCTTAACTAACTAAGATTATAAGTTATATGTGTTTAAACAAACACATATCAACCCTTTTGATTAGAACTTGAAAGTTTTCACTAAACCACTTCATCTTTATTCGAAAATTAATAAGGAAGGTTTGAGAATCTGAAAAATATGATAAACCATGAAGTTAAACAAAAAGATTGTAAATAAAGAGTTGAAATTATATGAAATCTTGGTAAATTCTGTATACTACTTAAATGACTGTGATTGTGAGAATAAAATGATGAATATGTTAAAAATATTAGGATTAACATTCTGCAAATTTTGATACAATTATAATAAGTGAAATAATTTATGTGATTTATTTAATTCATTGAAAGAAAATTTTCAACTGGAAGAACCGAACCTGGTAAAAATATGGAAAAATTATATGTTTATTCTTATGATTTATAAGACTTGTAGATAAAGTTTTATGGCCTAATTCGAAGTTATGCATAAGTTACAAATTTTAGAAGTATCTGCAATTCAAAAATCGAGAAAAATACTTAAACTATAAGATAAATCATGAAAAATTTATACAAAGTATAATAATTAGATTAGAACAGTTTGTATGAAATTTAGAAATTTTGGATATATTCTGCTATTTTTACCAAATATTACTGGAATAATAAAAATCATAAAAATAGGTTCAGTTATGATTTAGAACTTAAGAAAATTTTGAGAAAGTATACATTTGGTGAATTTTAAAGACCTGTAGATGTTTCTACTAATTTATGAAAATTTTATAAAAATTTAAGTAAACTACTATTTTAGTCCTTGAGGTTTGGCTACAATTGTCATTTTAGTCCATTAATTAAATTTTGTAAAAGATACACTATAGTTTAAAAAGAAGTGCCATTTCCATCCAATTATATTAACATTGTTAACTCTCTGTCAGATTTAAGGGGCATATTAGTCATTTCACTAACATCCTAAAATAAATGAAATTATCCCTTGTTTGAACACATGATCGTCTCCCTCTTTTCAATTTCAGTTAACCCTAATTTTGAATCCAATATATTGAGATCGATGATACTTACAAACCTTGTTTTTATTCTAAATGAAGCATCAAAATCATGTTATAAGATTCCATCCATCTTAAAAATCATTGTTTTATGGGATGGCATCATACCTGCCAAAGAGAACGTAAAGTTTTCTATAAAACCCAATAATAATTACAAGTTCATTGATCAGCAATTTTTTTTCAAATCAATATTAATTCAAAGGCTGGTTGGTTAATTTTCTAATTATTTAACTTATATTTATAATATTATTTAGGGAAGCAACCTTAGAGGGAGAGATTTTAACATGACTTTGTATTATCATATGATGCTTAAAACTAGTAAAATGTTTACAAACAAGCTAGTCTTACATGATGAATATCAGTTTGTATATCCAAAGTCAATATGTTTTTTAAGATATAAAGCTATATGAGGATATATTTTTATGAACACAATCAGCACTAAGTTTAACTTGGAATTCTACAACTCAACTCATTGGATGATATATGTAACGGGTTAAACGGGTCGGATTAGGTAGCATGCCAAAACTGTTTACTGTAATTGAAAGGAAATGAATCTAATACTATGATTGTTTGTTCAATCTTAAAAAGTTAAACACTTTGTTGGGTCAAAGTACTAACATGTTTATTTTCATTTGTTTAGTCTATACTGGTCAAAATATACAATTTGAGTATAATAAAAAAAAATTGATGGTCCACTTGTTAGTAGTAATTTATTAATCTTGCAGTAATATTAATGTTTCATACAAGATTACTTGGGCATTCTTTGGAAGAAAAAAATATAAGTTTTATGACAGTTAACTCTTTAGCAAATATAAATATATTGGATTCTGAGTTGTATTGATCCAAAAGAAAAATAGTTGATAAATGAGTCTGCAAACTTATCATTTCTGTTTATGTCTTCATTTTTCTTTTGACTAGCAAGCACAACTGGTATGCTTAAATGTTGTTAAGTGGGTCTACAATTCAATTTAACACCTTACAAACACCTTATTGGGCATATCATTTATGGGCAGCGAATAGCTACAGATCTTCAAAAAACTACTAAATGTTTCTGTTTTGATTTAAGCTTGGTCAAATGTTTCTGTTTTGACTGAAATTGGTTAAAATGTTCCTGTTTTAACTGAAATTAGTCATAATGTTCTTGTTTTGACCCAAACAACAAAATATCATTATCATAACAAAATATCGTTATCATAACAAAATACCATAAAACACCGATTCATAATTTCATAAACCATTGTCATAACCAAAAACTATTCATAATCTACTATGATGCAACAATCCACCCAAAATCTATTATGATGCCAAACAAATAGCAAAAAATAACCATATCACTACTTCTACCATTATTAATAGATAAGCAAACATGAATGACTAATTTGAAGTTCTTGTCCTCTTGCATGATCTTTTGTTGTGACCTTTGGTTTTGCATAATGCACAAGTCACTGTATTACCAACTCTTACCATCTTTCCATTTTTTGAAATGCCTTGACTCAAGTCATCAGTAGCCTTCCTCCTTTTTTTTCTTTGGCCTCCCAATTTGGGTATGATGCTTTGGATGAATGAGTGTAGTTGGACACGTAGATGGGTCCACAAATCTCTACCATTTATTGGATCAACTGTATGTTGATATACTTGCTTCCAAGTCTCCAGCCAATATATCTTTGAAACCCAGCTTTCAGGGACACCAACTTCAACACCATGGGATGCCATGTTCCAGTTTACGGCCACTGCATGCTTGCATGGCATGCCTGTCAACTCCCATTTTGGCAAGAACAAGTCTTATGTCCAACATCTACTACACACTGGTCCATCCAAGGCCCGGTAACTTGATATTTGTTGTGTGTATTCCAAAGGACTGTGTATTGTGAGGCATCAGCTTTGATGGTAGTAAAAGCTTGGGTTGCATTAGGTGTAAGTGGTCCATCACATTTAGAAATTAACTTGTGCACAATCATTATTCTCTTCATCATATACTCTCTAATGTACTCCAAACATGTTATGATAGGCTTGTCTCTAGCTTCAATTAGTTGTTTGTTAAAGACTTCACACAAGTTGTTCAAGAGCACATCATTTTTTGCTCTTCCTGCACCAAATAACCACAAAAATTATATACACAAGGATGCTTAAATCTATTTACATAATTTATTTAAATATGAGAGTATACCACTAAAATAAGCTCTAGACCAATGCTTTGGATCAATCTGTTTTAACCAGTTATATAAGGATTGATCTTGGACTCTAACATTTTCCATTGCCCTACCAAATTCGGGGATGGTGGTAACACTTGCACATTTCCACAACAAGTTTTTAAACAGTTGCCCCCTCCATCTTTGCCTCATGTTCTCATGTATATGCCTTAAGCAATACCTATGTTCAGCGCTTGGAAAGACCTTCAATATTACAGGAATAATTCCCTAACAATCAATGTATAAAAATAGTTAGTAATTAAAATAACCAATTGAATTACAAATTCATTAAAAGTAATATTGGGGGTACCTTCTGCCTATCACTAATGAAAGTGAAATTAGAGTTGGAATGTAGACCAAGATCATCTCCTAAGCATTCCAAAAACCAAGTCCATGAAGTCGAACTTTCAGCCTCAACTATAGCATAAGCAAATGGATAAATTCCATTATTTGAATCCACATCCACAGCTGTTAGCACTTGTCTAGGATAAGGCCCTTTGATAAAACAACCATCTAGACCTAGTATGTCTCTACCACATAGGTTGAATCCTGCCTTCATAGCACCAAGACATATGTAAATCCTTCTAAATTGTCTAGATGAACTTGAAAGGTTGGCATCCCTCTCCACGTCAATTTTAATAGTTGTACCTGGATTTGACCTTATTAACTCATCACAATAATCCCTTAGAAGTGCATATTGTACCTTGTAATGTCCTTGAATGTTTTCATTTGCCATCACCTTTGCTCTAAAAATTTTATGTGTTGAAACTTGAACCTGCAACTTCTTTTGTATTTGATCTTGTACTGCTCTTAAAGGAATGGTAGGATTACTCTCAAGAATAGGTTGCACTTCCCTTGTAAGAAAACTGATTGTACATAGCCTCACATCCCTTGTATGAAGACAGTTATGCTCTTCCTTGAAGGTTTTTACAATCCAAGTATCCTCTTTTAGATGGTTTGAAATGTGCAAAATCCAAGGACAAGTTGGTTTAGGATACCATTTATTAGGTTTATTCAGTTCACCGTTTGACTCATTTGTTGTTTGTGAATTTCCATTTGTGTCATCTTCTCTTGTACGTTCAAAAACTGGACTTTTTCCATAAAAAGCAACACGAAATCTTACCTTATCATTTCTTACTATGCATAGTTGTCTTCTACTATCTACTACATGCATGCTTTTTCACCAAATATTTGATTTCCTCTCTACTGCTAAAAGTCTGCCCCACATAAAAAGGAACTACTACATCATCCTTTTTTTGTTTCTTTTTTGTTTCTAGGCTTTTTAATAGCCCTCTTCAATAGAGGGTCATTCTCTTCATCACAAACTATCAAAATCATCAAGATCAACCTCATCTTCTAAAAGATTATTAACTTCATCATTTTCTACGTCCACTTCCTTTTCAACTAATGCCCTAAACTCATCCATGTCAACTTGTACATCCTCAACAATGTTTTCCTCATCTATTATGAAATCTAAATCCTTGGAGACAATATCCTCAAAATCACCCAAATCATGATTAGGTTCATTCTCTAATCCCACGTGTTCATTGTTGATTTCTTTTGAGGTTTTTATAGGTTGAGATATTCTGGTTTACACCATTGTTTCCAAGTGGTTAGTGTAAATCTCAATGATCTTATTTTCAACAAATTGCAATAACTTAAGTACATCAGCATCACACCTAAGAGTTGTTAATCCACAATCCAAATCATTATCTGGATTCCTAAATTGATAATCAGTTACTTCATCTTTGGAATATCCTAAAGCCTAGACCATGGCATCTAACTCTGGTATTGAAAAGTGATCAGCATCCACCATATCAATAAAACTTAGTTTACCAAACACATACTTCCTTCTTGACAAGCTAGAGAAATGATCACCATGATGCATCTTTAGTGAAAAAACATTTGATTTTTCTCCTGCAATCAAAACCACAAACAAAGTAAAATACAACAGAATGAGATCCATGTAAATTGAATATAAATAATGCTAATATCATAGGAAAAAACAGAACACTTTATTATTTTATATAAATATGTCATAGATATAGCTCAAACCCTTAACCTCAAGGGTAACTTCACTAGTATATCTCTAATTGATTTTACCACTAGATCCAAATGAATGTTTCTTTTAACTAGTATAATAATATGTATAACTTTTTTTTTATCAATATAACATGTCAAAGAGTAGATAGCACTTGAATTTAGAACCATATAGTCGTTGTTTTTGTTGAGCAGTTTGCATATATTATCATGAGTTTTTATATAACATTTGAAGGAATTTAAGTTTTAATTGGAAATAGAACACCATGTGTCTAGCAGACTTGTACGTATTCTCTTTATTAACAACCCAACCTACGATTTAATTCAAGGTTTAATCATTTTTTTGGAAAATCAAGTATTCACCGAACAAGAACAATATTATTCCAATTACATATTGCAATTAAGTTGACTTCCATTCAAGAACATATGACTTTTTTATTGAGAAAGATATCAATGCCAATAACATCACCATCATCAATCTTTGTTTCAATATCTAGAACTAAAACCAAAAACACACAAAAATTTAAAACAAAACTTACTGTAGATTTCTGAATCTTCGAAATCCTCATTAGGACGACGAACAATCCAAACCGTGAGAGCCATGAAATTTGTAATGCGTGAACTCGCTTGCCTGTAATCGAATAGCGATGATAAACGAATTTGACCGAAAATAGAGATTATGATCGGGATCTTGTAAATGTTATGAAGATTTTGTTGCCGCAATCAAGCCATTCAAAAAGATAATTCTGTACTTAGAGTGATAGTGGAAATGTCAAAAACACCCCTTAAATCTAACAGGATACTAACAGTGTTAAGAGGAGGTGGATGAAAAGAATAATTTTTGGAAACTATAATGTATCCTATACAACATTTAAACTAATGGACTAAAATAACAATTTTAATCAAACCACATGGACTAAAATAACAATTTACTCTAAAAATTTCAGAAAATAAACTGAAAATAATTGACATATGAAACTTTGGTATGTTATGTTAGATTTTTATATGTATTTTCTGCTAAAATTTCATGACATATGGACTATTATAATTTCTATAATGATTTTTATAATCTGAGGTGCTAAAAATTTTAAAGAAAAGATATTTTCTAAACTATAAATATTTTGTTTATAGGTAACCTATTGAAGTAAAAAGGTGAGACTCACAGCCCCATTTTATATTTATAAACTTTTGGGGGAAAAAGCATACTGTTATAAGTTTGATGCATATATAAGAATTTTTAGATTTACTGTCATTTATGTTACAACCATTAATTCGAATGTGGAACCGTTGGATAATATAGGTAGCGCTACTTAAGAAAATATTTCCTGCACCAATAGGATGAGTGTTGTGATGCTATATTATCTGATTTTTATGAATTATGTTATGACAGTTATAATTCATCTGGCTTATAAGTAGGTTTGGTTGTATATGTTGCATCAAAAATATTTTGTTTGAAGTTAAACCTATGATCTCATTAACTTTATGTTGAGTATTTTGAGTATGCTTCTTCAGGTAAGCAACATGTCTAACAGCATTATGTACTCTTTTGATGTTTATAATGGCTGGGGAGAAGTCATGGAGAAAGTTTGTGTCAACCTAACTGTTAACATGTATGATCTCAGCTTATCGGTGGACGCCCATTTCTATCGTTACTGAAGATGTAGCAGTTAGATTATATGTTTTGTAATATGGTTATGTTAAATTTTGGCTACTAACGTTATGGTGTAACCCTAACCTATGATTATTTAGTATTATGTGATATGTCATGTTATGTTTTATTATTTTTAGTATTTAAATTTTCTGATCAATGCGTTCTGAACAAGCTAGTCACATCCAAAGCATTACACGCTTCCACCGGGATGTGACATTTAGGATTATTTTCTACCATATTTATTTTTTGTATGGCAAAAGTATTTTAATCACTCATCTAGTGTTTGAGGTTTATAAATCTTTTGTTGGTCTTATGTCGAGGGAAGCAAGGAGGAAGTAGTTGTATCACATGCTTATGTTCTCTCATTAATAGCATCTGGGGAAGGTATGATGATTTTTACTTATCTTTCTTTGTTTAATCTTTTTAAAATATACTACCTTGCAACAACCAAAACATGAAATACATGACCTATATTTGGGGTTGTGTTTATTTTTCTTTAAATGATATTTGTGAGACAGTTTGCTTCACTTGACATTTCATGAATACATGCCTTATATTCAGTGTTGTAAAAATCGCTAGGCGCTAATCGGACGGTGAGGTGGGACTAGGGATTAATAGGGATTAGTCGGGATTAATCGGAATTAATCGGATCAGGCTTTTATGTATAATTTTGCAAATATATATATAATTTTATACTTTTTATGAAATAATTTGCAAGTTTGGGGGATAATTTGTAAATTGTTGGATATTGAGGGGGTTAATTGTAAAAATTAAAAACTTAATAAAATAATCTAACCCTAAAATAGAACATCTCGTTCCCTTCCATCGCTCCATCACCGAAAGTCCTGCATTCTGTCATTCCGGTGGCACATCCTCGCCGGAATCTACAAATCCGGCACCGGAATGGTAAAATCCGGCGGTTATCATCGCCGGAACACCACCGATTAGGTCGATTTGGTCCGGCTTTGACGGATTTTGACCGACTACCGCCTAGCACCTCTGATTTGGTGAAATCGAAGCGGCTAACCTCCGATTAGCGACTAACCGGCGACTAATCGGAGGCTAGTCGCGATTTTTGCAACACTGCCTATATTTGAGATGTGTCTTTCTTATGTTTATTCTTTCCATGGTTGCAACACATTGGCAAATAACTTCAACTCACTCAACAATCGTAACCATACTATATTTACCCTGGTAATATATCATGTTTAACATAATATTCTAGTTGTATATGGTTTACAGGTGATCTTACATGATTTATTACCAGCAAGAAATAGTATATGATCATGCACTATTGTGACTTGGCATTCTTAATAATAGTTTGATGGGCTGTTTGTCTATTCATCTACCAGATGATTGAAAACAGTCAAGAGTGGAGAATTTGGAAGAAGAAGTAATGTCGTCCGAGCTGGTATTTTAATCGATTTATCTCAGCTTTTTTTGTGGGTTTTATTCCTATATCAAATTAGTTTCACATGTGTGTTTTGTGCCAGAATAATTCACTTTCATTCTTTTTCTTGTAGTAATCAATTTACCTATTGAAAGTTCTAAAACAGAGACAACTGGAATGAGAAGAAAAGAGGGCTCATACATAAATAAAAGCTTGCTTACTCTTGGCACAGTAAGACTACTTGTTTCTTTCTTAGTACACGTTAAATATATTAATGACTAAAAGAATTGATTTGTTGTAACTTAGGGCCTGTTTGGTTACGTCTGACCAAACCCGGTCAGACGTGCAAGTCTGACTCGGTCAGACGTGGCTTGTTTGGTTGCGTACGTCTTACTGGAGAAGAGGTCTGACCGAACCCCTTGTTCGGTCAGACTTGAACCAACATCTGACTCGGGTAAGACGTGAAGTCGGTCTGCGGTGACGGGGCGGTGGTCAGACGTGAACCCCTTCACCACCTCCTCGTTGGCATCACTTTCTGCATCTCCGATTCCGTCCACCTCTTTTTCCCTTCGATTCCCCTAAAAATGATGCTTTTGAGAGCCCCTCACACCCTCTCCTTCGTCAACGGAGCCATTTCCGACGAGGGTTTCAATCGGCCTCTAGTTTCATCGTCTCCTTTGTCGTCGCCGGCGACCTTCGTGTGTGCGGCGGTGAAGGGTGGTTCTTCCAACCATAGCTCGCTTGCTGGGGTTGTGTTTGAACCCTTTAAGGAGGTGAAGAAAGAACTCAACAGTCTTTTTCCCTTAAATTGAAGGGTTTGAGTTGGTAGATGTGGTTATTTTAAAGTGGTAAGGATTTGGGGGTTTTTATTTTATTAATTTTCCTTTTTACAACCAAACACACTTATTGGTTCAAATCACTTATTGGTTCAGACATCTTACTGGTTCAAATCTCTTACTGGTTCAGCACTTATTCAATCAAATGTTGCCAAACAACCCCTTACTTCTAATGAGTCTTATAGAAGGGGATAAGTATTTTATTTATTTCTATTGTTTTTTTACTGCAAATCATTAGTTGTTCAGTTGCAAAATTCCTGGTCACATCTGATTAAAATATAGTAAGTCTTCACCATTTCTTATTCGAGTTGAGTTGCCACTAATGCCTAAAAATATCACATAAGGTGGAAGCTTTGAAGAAGCATGGGTTGTTAGTTTGAGTATGCATAAGCACCATTGTAGTGCATGTATACTTTGGTTTCAATTGATGAACAAGATGCAGATTCAGTCATACTTGCACACGACATCACCTGTGATGATGCCACAGTTTCTAGCACATCATGTGCCAAGCACGCCACAAAGCAAGCACATGGAAACATAATGCCTAAACGGACTATTAAGAAGCCAAAGCAATTTATTACATAGATAACATTAGTGTTTTAAGAAACATTCGAGACATATTGTTATGTATCTATCTTACATGACCATTATGTGTCCTTTTCGCTATACCTATATAATTATGTTGGTGTGTTTTATTTACATGTGTGGTTGTTTCGTTCTTGTGTGTTGATTGTTTACTCATGATTGGCTTTTTTTTAAACGCCAAGCACGTACATGATGACATAGCACGTATAGTACCCGGCCGCCGGACGGGTATAAAACTAGTTGGTATTTACCTCTACGTAATTTAGCTTCTGACTTTCTTTTATATATTGACCCAACCTGAACTGATCCGGAAATTTTTATGTCCGCTTTTATGAAATTGGAGTGTATAAAATCAGCGACTCTATTGAAACAAATTCATGGATATCCGTCACTGTATGCATGAATTTTGTTACTCACGAATTATCTAGAAAGACATTCTTCAAATTTCATACAAGATGGCAAACAACGCACTCACTAAGGTGGCTTATGTTTGTCACATAAAAGAACTTTGAACACCTTAAGATCTTTATACAAATATCGATGAATGCACTCGTCTCACAAAAAAAAAACTTCAATATGTAGGGATTAATCTAACTCTTAAATTGTTCTTGACACTGATCATATATACAAATACATATACACGTTGGGACTAGACAATGCAATTGCTTTTCCTACTGTCGCATCGGTTTAATCGCAGTTTCTAAGTGATATTATTACATACTAGACCCCTTAACTAATTGTAGTTACATAACAAACACTAAACTTGACTTATAACTATTTACATAAATATCATAACTTTTATTCAAACTTGGGTCAAATAACTAGGGTTGTTCATCGAATCAAATCGAATTCGAGTCAATCGGATCGAATAAGTCCAATTTTGAATATTCCAAACATAATTCGAATTCGAAAAAAATGAGTCGAATTCGAATCGCATTCAAAACCTTCAGACATGATTCGAATTCGATTCGTATTCAAAAATAAAGATTATTATGAATGTTTATGAAATCTATTGATTATTAATTTCCTTAACTAGTGTGGTCTAAATTTTTAGTTTTGAAATTATATTGGGCTAATCATATTAAAACGGATTGGGTTCAATATATTTATTAGTGGGCTATGAAAGTTTGGGCTTCGGTGTGCAAACCCACTAGACCATCACCATCTTCTATTCTTCTTGGTTGAATAATGAATTGACGTTTGCCTGGCCTAGAAATACGTATTTATCAAATTAACCAATACATCTAATTGGACACTGACGGGTTATTAATCCACTCGATCATCTATATTACTCAAGTATAGAACCGTAGTCTCGAACTTAAGACCAGGAAACTCATCGCATGGGAGAGGTCTCAACATGGAACCTCCTTTTTTTTGTCCCAGATGAGACTTGAACCCAGGAGTTCCACTTATTTTATTAAGGTTTTGGGGTGCCCACCTCACCATTTGAGCTAAAGATCATTGATAACCGATACATGTTAATCACAACAAATTAGTTAGTCGGAAGTGTAGAAAGTGATTTGTTAACAAACTGGTTTCGGTATAGGTAAAAGAGAGTCAAACCAATTCTAGGTGGAACCGGTTTTTAAAGAGAAAGGTGATTCTTTAATTCCTTTTGAAGAGAGAATGGTGCTTCTAAGGACATTAAAGATTTTATTAAAGCTTGTGAAATTTGCCAAAAGGTTAAGTATGAAACAATTGCTAGTCCTGGCTTGCTTTGTCGTTTGTCGGTTCCTACATCAATTTTTACTAATGTGACCATGGATTTCATTAGTGGATTGCCTCGCTCTCATAGTTGTGACTCCCATTTAGTAATTGTGGATAGATTTACTAAATATGCTAATTTCTTGGCCTTAAAGTATCCTTATACAACCTCTAAGGTTGCTTAGTTGGTATTAGATAATGTGTTCAAGATACATGGTTGCCCACAAACCATTGTTTCATATAGAGACACCTTCTTATCAGCAATTTTTCAAAAGAATTTTTGAAATGCAAGGAATTACTCAAACATTGTCGACTGCTTACCACCCATAAATGGATGGTCAGACAAAGGTTCTTAACCATTGTCTGGAAACTTATCTGAGGTGTATGACAGTAGATGGTCAGTATTCGTGGCCAACTGGATTTATTTACCTTAATGGTGGTATAATACTGTTTGGCATTCTTTTATCAAGATGACTCCTTTCAAAGCTTTGCTTGGTATTGACCCTCCATTACATGTTCCTTATTTTCTAGTGAGTTCTAAGGTTGCAGTGTGGAAGATTTGTTTCATCAAAGGGAATCCATGCTTCAAGTCTTGAAGCAATCTTTTGATCAAGCACGAAATAACATGAAACAAAAGTGTTGATCAACATAGATTTGAATGATCTTTTGAGGTGGGTGATTGGATGTACCTTAAATTATATCTCTATCTTCAGTTACTTCGTTTGCACAAGTATTCGAAACTTTCTCAAAAATATTATGGCCTTTTCTTGGTTGTTGCTAAAGTGGGTCAAGTTGCTTATCAACTAGACCTTCCATCCAACTCTCAAAATCATCACACGTTTTATGTCTTTCTACTTAGGTTGCAGTTGTGGAAGATTTGTTTCATCAAAGGGAATCCATGCTTCAAGTCTTGAAGCAATCTTTTGATCAAGCACGAAATAACATGAAACAAGTTGTTGATCAACATAGATTTGAATGATCTTTTGAGGTGGGTGATTGGGTGTACCTTAAATTATATCTCTATCTTCAGTTACTTCATTTGCACAAGTATTCGAAACTTTCTCCAAAATATTATGGCCTTTTCTTGGTTGTTGCTAAAGTGGGCCAAGTTGCTTATCAACTAGACCTTCCATCCAACTCTCAAATTTTTCTTTATACCCTCATCGCATTCTGGATCGAAAGCTAGCTCGAGTGGGTCAAAGAGTAGTGGTTAAGTTTCTTAAATTAGTGGACAGATCTACCTTTACATGATGCAATTAAGGAGATTGTTTCCTTCTCGACTCTTGAGGTTATGAATTTTATATGGGGGAGTTTTGTTACAATACAATATGTGACACCCTACACATACCCACTCGACCGTGGACAGGAGAGATTCTTGGTTCATAAAGAATGTCTGACCTTTAATATCAACAACGCATTTTGGGTGTATTAGTGTGGATGAGAGGAGAACTTCACAGTTAAGCATGCTCAGGTGGGAGCAATCCAGGGATGGGTGACCTCCCTGGGAAGTTTTCACCCGGGCAACCAAAAGCAAATCTGTGAGCTTCTCGTGGGCAGAGCGGACAATATTGGTGGTATGAGAGGGCGGGTGTTATAGAATGGTATCAGAGCCACTCCTGTGCCGTTCGGGATGTGGAACATACCTCACCAAGGATGGTGACTTCTCGGGCTCATCGAGGACGATGAGTCTAAAGTGGGGGTGATTGTGACACCTTACATAAATCCCACATCGGCCGTGGACAGGAGAGATTCCTGGTTCATAGGGAATGTCCTGGCTCTAACATCAACAACGCGTATTGGGCGTATTGGTTGTGGATGAGAGGTGTAAGACCCCGTTCCCGGGAAGCCTCACAGTTGGTTAATCATAGCATAAAATCAGTTTAATAATAAAACATTGCAGCGGAAATAATTAGACATTCATTTAAACCTTTGAAAACCCATTGTACTCATACATTTGTCATTTAATTGTAAACAAAACATATTACTTGTCCTTAAATTACAATAAAGATTTTCATAAACTTGAATGCCATCCATAGCTCCCAAGTAGCTCCATGTGCCATCCTCAGCATCAGCGCTTACCTGCCAACTATTATGCATAAAAGTCAGCTTCGCTGAGCGAGTTCTAGTTTTAAATATTATAAGAAAATATAATCTTTATCCTTCATATAATGACCATGCGTACACATAGAATATAACATTACTTGCATCATAATAAGCATGTTCATTATCTTTCATTCTTTCATTATCTTTCACTTTCATCATAAACGAGATTGCACAAAGCAAGAGCTCCATGTTGATTGACAACAAATGCCAATCCCTGTCGGTACACATGAAACGGTAGCTAACCCCCGACAGTTGATCCACACTGCAAGGCACATAGCCCGCTCATGAATACAGATCCATCATCATACATTAGACTCACATAAGTGAAGTCTATCATAGTGCTTGCAAGACTTTCCATCATCAAACGGGCCCGGGGGTAACATTCATTAAGTTTCGCTTTTCATTAATATCATCTTCCACTTTAATATATATAATACTTAACTTATTAAGTACACATCATGCCAAGTAAAATCATCATAAAACATAACCGAACCGCCGCGGGACAGCGGGGGTTCGGGGGCGGCAGCCCCTGACAGCGGGGTCCTAGGGGCAGCAGCCCCTAGTGGGGTCCAAGGGGCAACGCCCCTGGCTGGGGCCGGGCTGCCAGGTCAGCGCGAAAAATTTTTATAATTAAGGATTTATATAGCAGGTTTACTTATGGAAAAATCGTTCTTCCTGTTAAAACACCTTAAAATCGTGGTCATTTAAAAACGTAAATTTAGTATGCATAATAGCCCCAAAACATGGAAAAACTTATAAATAGGGGATCTAGAACTCACCTGGATATCACGAATAACTTCTAAGCTAAGCTTACAGGGCTAGGATCTCTCTACACAGCCTGCAGAATAGCTAACACTTAAAGGGGTTAATTTCTACCTAAATTCGCTGCTAATTTCGCTGCAAGATCAGCAATTTCGCAGCTAGGTTCGCCAGCAGTTTCGCTGCTAGTTTCACCAGCAGTTTCGCTGCTAGTTTCGCTAGCACCTTCGCTGGCAGTTTCGCTGGCATCTTCGCTGCCAGTTTCACTGCCAGTTTCGCCCAACTTTCGTTGGAAAACCATGTCTGCGAAACTACCTGCGAAACTATAGTTTCGCAGGAAGATCCACAGTTTCGCTGATTGAATATGCAAATTCGCTGGATGAACACGCAGTTTCGCAGATCGCATAAAAATTACGGACCAGACCGTTTTTAACCCAAAATCATAACTTTTTACGTCCAATCCCTTAGTTTATCATCCATGAGGCTAAATCTAAGCTTTATACATGTTTTCATACGTAAAAATGTGACCTTTATGCGATTCTTTGCAACTTTTCAAAACCCAAAACCCTAGAATCCGGGTTTGATCTACAGAAGGGTTTAGAGGTCGATTCTTACCTGGATTTGTTGCTTCTTTCTTAGATCTTGATGCTCCAACACCCAGATCTTCAATCTCTTCACCTTAGGAGCTTCAAATCTTGAGTTTTCTCCACTTTCTCTCTCTACGTTCTCTCTCTACGAATTTTGGTGGCTAGGGTTGTAATGATGGAGATGGAGCTGATTTGGGTGGGTTAAGGGCTGATTATGGGCCTTAATCACTTAGGCTCTTGTCCAAAACCCCAATTTGGCCATAACCCATTTCTTCTTTTATTAAATACCCATTATTTAAGCCCATTATCCTTAATGACTCGTTCGACTTTTCGGGGTGTTACAAGAGGAGAACTCCACAGTTAAGTGTGCTCAGGTGGGAGCAATCCAGGGTTGGGTGACCTCCTTGGGAAGTTTTCACCCGGGCAACCAAAAGCAAATCCGTGAACTTCTCGTGGGCAAAGCGGACAATATTGTTGGTGTGAGGGGCCGGGTGTTACAGAACAAGTAGATGGGGCTATTTATGTCTTTTTGTAAAGTTTGGGGTCTAAGTGTGCAAGTGTCTTTCTTTTGTTAACAGAAAGTAGTTAGTCGTTATGGTTGTTATAAGCTTGAGTCTGTAACAATGGAGATCATTAATGAAATGAATTGAGTTTCTTCCTGTCTTTTTCTCTTTCTTTTTACTGTAACAATCTGATATACAACCTGAGATGCTCCCGCATAATTAAGCTTTATCATTACTTAGTAGAATTCTTAACATGAAAATATTGAAGTTGATAATAACAAAGGAGAAATTGATCAAGTTTTCTTTAAACAGTATCCTCATTTGTTTTTTGTACTTGACTGTCATGATATCCTTTATCGCACCTATAGATGTTCATGAGCTATTTTATGCTTCTCAATGTTGAACAACAATACCCTCATTTGTATATGAAAGACAACCTTTGGAAAGGGTAAGTTCTCTGTTCTACTTGCTTGCAATGCTATGCCTATCAAAGTTGGAAAGACAACCTTCAAACGGCATTTCTTGTTACAAGATAAGACTATTCGTTATCAAAACATCCACTTTTGAATTTAATATATAACTAATACAATGTTTCCAATTAAGAGGTTTTTGCGTTTCCTAACGGATAAAAATGTTGAAAGTAAAATGATGTTTTGTAATCTTGATGTCAATAACATTAAGAAAAACATCAATTTACTTTTAAAAACTTTATTAGTTGTTTAAAATTTAGTTCAAAAGTTTTATCATTTGTGTTATTTTAGTTTTAATTTAAAATGGCTTGATAAAACTTTAGAACTAATGTCATAAAACTTTTAAACTAAAATAAATAATGAAACGTTTTCATCCACTTTAACTCTAACATGAAACAAAACCAATCCCTTTTCTTCCATTATATATAGGCAAATGGATGAATCATGAACTCCTAAGTCTACATCAATCTTCAGTAAAATTGATCAATATTATAGTTGGAGTGAACATACAAGCATCACGAAGTTAAAATACCTATGTGAATAATCAGCTTGGTTCAGTTAATTCGATTACGCCACGCACCAAAACCAACCAAACTATAATTTTTATTTAACGACTATGGTTTAATTCTTCAATTCGATTGAGTCGGTTATGCTTTAGCTAGTTTGATTATTTGTAGGGGTGTTCATCGAATCGAATCAAATCCGAGTTAATCGAATCGAATACGTTAAATTTTAAAAATTTTAAACTGGATTCAACTTCGATTCGAATTCGGAAAAGATAAATCAAATTCGGAACTTTCAAACAGGATTCGAGTTTGATTCGTATTCGGAAAAAAATCAAATTCGAATCGACTTTTTATTAATTCAATTCGTATTTAGTAAAAACAATATTTAATTAAATAACATTTTCAAAATTCATTCGACAAATTCAACTTTCAAATGCCCAAGATAAATAAACAAGCATAATATATAAAATATCACACGTTTTCAATAAATCAAAAGGTACCAATTAGGCTTTAACATTTTACATTATATATTTTAAACTTTTAATTCTTAATTTCTCATATATATATTCCTAAATAATATATAAAATAAATAAATGTGTGTGTATATTTGTATTTCAAATTTCGAATGGTTACGAATCGAAAATCACAACTTTATAATTCAATTCGAATTACATAATTAGACTTCAAATCAAATCGAATTTCAAATTTTTAACTCGAATCGAATCGACTTTCGAATTTTCCAAATCCGATTCGACAATTGAAGAGGCCTAATTATTTGATTTCCCTTACTTTGTACGTTAACTCTTTTACAGTGTATGAAATTGCTTTCAAACGTTTTCCATACAAAACCCCAAAAAAGACCAATTTCAACGATAAACAGCTTTCCTCCCATTAAATATACACCTTAATCATCAATTGATGCCATCGAAATCTCCGATGATCCCTATAAAAGACTCTTTAATTCACCATCATCAATCTAGTGGTTCAAGAATCAATCATACCCATTTCCATTTTTGATCATGGAGGTCAGAGCTAGAGCTCCGGGGAAGATCATCCTCGCCGGAGAACACGCCGTCGTTCATGGCTCCGCCGCCGTCGCCGCCTCCATCGGCCTATATACCTCCGTCACTGTTCGTTTACCCTCACCCAATGGTACTTAACCCTCAATTTACTGTTGGTATTTGATCTTTCTGTTGAAGGGTGGTTATTGGAATCAATTGGTATTTCAATTTTGATTCTTGGGTGTTGTAGTGTAATGGTTTTGTGGTTTTGATTTGGGTACAATTGGGAGGTTTATGGTGTGTTTGTGATCTGAATATGACTAGTGTACTCAGTTAAGTGTTAAAGATCACCAGTTGTTCGATGAAATGACTCAGTTGTTGTTAGGGAATTGGGTAGTGGTGTATCTCATTGAACAAGTGAGCAAACACATGGTTAAGAAGAATACTTAGTGATTTGAGATTATACTTGTTGAATTGATCCAAGATCCATGGGTTGATTGTATAAAAGCTCATTCCTTTTAACAATAGGTTCGAGCATGAAGTGATTCACCTATTTCTTTTACTGTATAAAATCAATAGGATTTGCACATGAAAGCGTAGAATTTTGAGTCATATAAACAGGTTTGGTCTTTATTGAGGAAGAACTTTTGTAAATTTGTTGAACTAGATTCAATGATTGTAAGTTTCCACAATGAAAACTTAGGATCTATTGAGCATCAGACTAAGATAACCTAAGTCATCTCACCAAGGATTGATTGCATCGTGTCGTGAATATTTGTTCTGATGACATTGCCTTTACTCATATTATTGACCTTCTATTACAAAGGAGTAAAACTTTAGTGGGTTTCAAGGCTTACCAAAGCTACTCCTTGAGGTCATTTAGATTAATAATAAAAAAATAACTGAAAGTTAAAGTAGTAATTATATAAGAAATCTAATTTCCTTACAGCCCTTGTAAGTTTTTATTTTTTTGTTTTTTTATTTTTTCTTTTGCTCCCAAGATATGAACCCCTAATCTTTTGGTTGTGGGGCACACCTAAACCACCAGGATGTACCTGCAAAGTATTGAGAAACAAGTATACATATCAATCTATTTATTTTGGTAGCTGCTAGAAAAGACTATAAGCTAGTTCTATCAGCAATTAGTAATGATCAAAGAGATTAATATGTTGATGATTATAATCTTTCCTTGTTATCGTTTACATATTATTACATCATCTGATGGTCCTGAATAAAGCTTGATGCATTCTCCCTTTTTATTAGTAGATAATGATGATACCCTCACACTACATCTCATGGATGTGGGCCTAGAATTTTCATGGCCTATTGGAAGAATCAAAGAGGTATTACCTAATTCGGTCAACAATATCGCTTCCTCACCCGCATCGTGTTGTGAAGAGACCATCAAACTCATTCTAACTGTAGTTGAAGATTTTAAAATTCCAGAGGCAAAAATTGGGATTGCTACTGGAGTTGTTGCTTTTATCTGGTTATATACCTCTATCCTTGGGTATGCTTTCTGCTATGTTTTCTTATAATGGACATTCCCTTCAACTAGAGGCAGTAAAATGAGCGGTCGCGTAACGGGTTGAAAAGGATTTGGGTCAGAACAGTAATTCTTTGCTGCGTATCCAAAGGGGTCAGGCTGACCTGAAAACTTTGTGCACAATGGAATTTTTTTAGATAACTTTGTGAGAACAATATGATTACAAAAATGTATTATTACAATAATAATATACTTTTTTGAATAAAATTATTTAAGAGGTATTTTTAAGCATCTTCAACCGGCTGGACCTATTTGACCTTGTAAACAGTTTTATATATCTACTAGTTTGTTATAATACAGAACCGTAATGGACCCACTCATAAGTATATGGGTCAAATTTTGCCACCCTACAGTACTAACCTTATAAACCTGCTAACCTATTTCTTATGATTCAGGAATAAAGCAGCAAAGGTTATTGTTTCTTCCGAGCTTCCTTTGGGTTCAGGATTGGGGTCATCTGCAGCATTCTGTGTCTCACTCTCGGGTGCCTTGCTGGCTTTATCAGATTCTGTTAAAGTTGACTTTGACCAAGAGGGTTGGGTTTCTTTTGGAGAAAAAGAGCAGCAATTGGCCAACAGATGGGCTTTTGAAGGTGAAAAGATTATTCATGGGAAGCCATCTGGGATAGACAATACAGTCAGCACATTTGGTATGTCTTTTTCGATAACCGTAGGGTTGCTAAAATTGATATTGGGATAGACAATACCTGTATATATTTCCAACTGATGCCTGTTGAAAAATGCAATTGTTGACCATCAATCAAATGTCTAAAATGCTACTTCATCAGGACAAAACAAAAGAAACATTTGAATCGAACCCAAATTAACCATTTTAATTAATGATTGTTGATGGACAAAAAAGGAATTTAGGATTTTAAAACACACCAAAATTGAAATATAACCATTTTGTTACAACCCAAAATGGTAATTGTTGATGATTTTGGATAGAAAAAAATTCTACATACATATCCAAAGGTATATGAGGCCCACACTAGCTAATGCCACTATTTTCCTGGGTTTTGCTATAATAATATTATAATGCATTCGTGAGACCATATGGTTGCGGCTAATGACAGTGTCTGTATCCATGTATCAATCTCTCTGTTTGTATATATGTTTTTGTGTCTATATACCATATTGCTAGAACTTTTGTGGCATAGTGAAATCATTTTCATGCAACTGAAATGGCAGGGAATTTGATCAAGTTCAAATCAGGTGCTTTGACATGCATCAAATCCAATATGATACTTAAAATGCTAATTACCAACACAAAAGTTGGAAGAAACACAAAGGCACTAGTGGCAGGTGTATCAGAGCGTAAGAAGAGGCATCCTGATGCTATGACATCTGTATTTACTGCTGTTGATTTTATCAGCGATGAATTCGCTTCAATAATCCAATCAACATCATTTTCTGATGATGATTCTGTTAAGAAGGAACAGAAAATACAAGAGTTGATGGAAATGAATCAAGGTTTGCTCCAATGCATGGGAGTCAGCCATGCTTCCATTGAAACTGTTCTACGGACAACATCAAAATACGAGTTAACTTCCAAATTGACAGGAGCCGGTGGAGGTGGATGCGTTCTAACTCTACTGCCAGCTCGTATCCTTTTTCCCCTGTTACTTTTACCTTTTTAAGCTATGTTTCTTTATATTTTTTTAATCCATTTGATCCCTAAGTGATAGGACATAAAACGATTCAACCTGTTCATAAGTAAATGGGTCGAAACTACCACCAAATACTAGGATGAATTAGGACATGATATCATGTCCACTATGAGGTTCCCCATATGCATACATAAAAAACACTGAATACAGCTTATTCTTTTGCTTTCTTGCACATACTGATCTTCTCTTTTTGTCAATTTTGGTTGTCATTCTTGAAGTCAATTTGTATATTTGACCAACAGTCAAACACTTGTAGTCAACTAAGTGTAGAGAGTCAAAGGTTGCAGTTTTTTGTAGACAGGAGGATGAAGTCAATTGTTTAAGCAGACTTGCATTTGTTTATCTAAAGTGATGTTTGACTTAACTATTGGCAACAGTATTGTCTGCAACAGTTATCGACAAAGTAATCGGCGAGCTTGAGCAATGCGGATTCCAATGTTTGATTGCTGAAATCGGTGGAAACGGACTTGAATTCCGCTTTGACGGGCAGTCATAATATTCTTCCATTTATGCACCATCTCACCTGTAACAGTTATTTGCAGAGATGCTAATTATTAGCTCTGTTATGTTGGTATGATTTTCATTCTAGTTGTTGTACACTAGTTGATGCCATTGTGTTATTACTTATTTAAGCTTCTACTTTGTCTCATATGTTGTTTGAACTAAATAATAGTTGATGAGAAGATGGCAAAATTAACACAGGTCTCTTTTGCATACATAAAGTCACCTTTATGATTTTAAAATTATCCACAAGTATATTCAAATTCTTTCCCATCTTTCAATTTTAGTTTATATATATTCATATAGCATCTAATATATTTATTATTATTCAATTGAAAAAGCAAGGCCGGGAGGAAAAAAGAAAAGATGTATGTTGGTAAACGACCCTACATTTTACTTTTTTTTATTTTTTCCTCAATATTTATTTCACCATAATAATTAAGTTGAGTATATGCTGTTATCTTCTTATAACTTTTTACATATAGTATTTTTTATAAAATTTCAAATATACCATTACGGTTAAGTCATTTTTATCTACATATTAGTATAATATTATTTAAAATCGAGTTGTTCGTCATAATGTGAAAGTCTGGAGGCACAAACATACAAGTCATCAAGGCTATTAAGGTTTTATTTTTATGTCTTTCCCCTTATAACGATTAAAATATGATTTTTATAAAATTTGGTTTTATCAGCGTGTTATTATTATCAATTAACGTTAATACTTTTCATGGTGTGAAAAAGATTTATTTTCTTTACTCTCTTTTAACAAATCACAAGGGATAAAGATTTGGCCAAACGCACTGCAAGGTGAGAGTTTTATACAATGTTTTGCTTTTTGCTAATTTGACATTTTCAATGTATATCGCTACATGAGTGTTTCAATATTTGCAAGATGATTAACCCGCTAATGAACTACGCATGTGCGGATATCTAGCTGTAGAAGATGCACATATGAGACTCGATGATGTGATAATGGATGAAATTTAAACTTCGTGAAAGAGCTGGTGGTCATATTAGACAGGAAAGAGAAAAGGTTAAGGAATAAAATGATAAATTAAGTAAAGTCCAATGGGAGCATAGAAAAAAAAATCAAAAACCACATGGGAATCCAAAGATGAAATGAGATGGCATTACTCTCAGTTGTTTAGCGAATAACACGTTTTGAGGACGAAAGCCAAATAAGGGGGTTATTTGTAATTCCCTGAAATTCGGTTAGAATTATTAAGGTTAAAAGACTGAAAAGAAAGTTAAAATTCAAGAAAAGAATAAGTGGAGTTTTGAAAATTCTAAAAGTGAAGGGACTAAAAGTGTCAATTGTGAAGTGTGTTGCCTTGAAATGAGGGTTATATAAGTAAGGAGCCGCACCCTTTCTTTCCTCTTCTGGATATCGAAACATCCCCCCTTATCAAAAGTTTGAGAGAGTACTAGAGAGAGAAAGTCGACTTTTTGACAGAAAAATATAATATTTACATTCATTACGCTCATGCAAGCTCAAATCTAACTCATATGATATAAATTAATATTTGAGTTGTTTCTATATATAAAGGTTAAAGTTTGACATATTTTGGTGTGTTGCACCATTTCTAGGTTGGTGCTTAAGATCTATGCAAAAAGGTAAGTTCTAGATGTCCTCCTTTTATAAATTTTGATGTTTAGGTTGGTATGCATACATAAAAATGGTTTTCTCTAGACCTACATGTTATATATGTAAAGTTCATATTTATATGTTGTATGTTAGGTTTACGATGTTAAATAATGTACATGTGTTTATGTATAATTATGGGTATGTCCTAATAATAGCAAGCATGCAAGTATCAACTTTATGACTTGAAACAATGTCTTTAATGATGCAGAATGAAACCGGTAGATTGATGGCATTGTTGCATGTATCATCATATGTGTCCACTATTAAATGTTATCCTACTTATCAAATATTATTATAACCAAAAGTCTATGTATCAAATGTGTTATAGTCTATCAAATTTCTTATTATCGAAAGTCCCTAGTATCGCTATAGAAACTGAAAGTTCCTTGTCTCTATCGAAAACGTCTAGGTATCGAAGATTTCTTAGCAGCAAAATGTTCTTTCATCGAAAGTGTGAACTTTCGATCGAAAGTAAGCCCATTGAATGTGTCACCAGTTTAAGCAAAAGGCCTTGTTCCTAAAAGTTGTCTAACCGATGTGATTACATATGTGTAATTTATGTTAAGGAGACTTGAATGATTTGAATAATACATATTAAGGTAAATGTTATGACTATGTATGGTTGTTAAGCTATGGATAAAAGATCCTTTGTGGATTGGTTCTTGTATGGATAACAGCTATAAAAGGTCCTTCATAGACAGGTCTGTATGGACAACAATGATAAAAGGTCCTTTATGGATCGGTCCTTGTATGGACAACAATACCAAATAGTCCTTTGTGGACGGGTCCTTATATGGATAATAATGTTAAATTGATCTTTTTGCAAGGAAACAATGTTTCAATGTTAATGTATGAGTGATTGTTATATAAAAAAGGTCTATGTTGTTATAAAATGTCTTGACGGTAAAGTTATATTGTGAAGTTAAAACTAAAACTTACCCAGTAATATTGACTTTTAGTATGCATATTAGGTTGATGAACTAATGGATTTAAGAAGATGCATCCTTGATATGTAATAAGAATTACCCAGAGTAGTAAGATTTGGCATCTTAAGTGAAATAGTTTTGATAGATTAAACGATGTTTGGTATGTTTTATGACAAATCAAATGATGTAATGATATTTTTAAATTATGCTTCAATCAGTATTATGATCAAAGTTTAAGAATTAAGGTTATGACATGTAAATCCAACTGTGAGATCTCTCGAGAACGGAGGTCTTACAATGGTTAAGCAAACCCTGCCTTAAAGCAGTGAGTATGGCACCATATATCTAATTAGACATGTACAAACCGGGTTTTTTTAAAACCGGTTTGGGGTCCAAACCGAAGCCGGTTTGGTCAACGCCGGTCAAAACCGGTTTGGCCCAAACCGGTTCGGGTTAGAAACCGGTTCCAAATCCCAAAATCCCAAACCTACTAAACCGGTTTGGGTCGGTTTGGAAACCAGTTCGGGCCCAAACCGGTCCGCTTTTTTTTTAATTCATATAATATTTATATGGTATTAAAGATGTATATAAAGAAAATTTGAAATTTTTTGTTAAAATATATAATCATATTATTATTTATATTAATTAAATCATATTTATATTAATTTAAATATTTAATCATACATTCATTAATTTAATCAAAGTGAGATATATAATAAAAGTGAAATACATAAAACATTTAAACAATTTAAACAACATAGAAGTTTAAGTAATAGTTTTTAAAAACTAAACATTCAGCCTAGTCGTTTCTTCGTTCGTTCATTGCATACTTGTACGTTTATTATTCGCCACCAGAACCGGAACTGTTACGAAGGTACTCATCATATGCCGCTTCATCATCGGTCATTCCGGGTGTCAATCCGCTCTCTACCTCGTCCTTGTATAATTCTGCTTCGTATTCCAGTTCTCTTTCAAGTGAGCATTTGTCTTGTACTCTTTTCGCGGCATCCAAATAATCTTTCAAGCAAATTGACATTTCTACCGCTTGGGGAGTGAGTCGAGTTCGTCTTATTGATATAACCCTGCCACTAACAGAAAAAGCAGATTCCGAAGCTACCGTGAAAGCTTGGACAGTTAGTAAATCTCGAGCCATGGTGGATAGGATGGAAAATTGATCTTCCTTACCTTCCCACCAACCAACAAGTCAAAATTTAAAATCTTATGGATTCATGGTGAATAAAAAGTTTGTTCCACCATACCTCCCGAGTTCACTACTCGGAGTGTTACCACGTTGACGTTTATTACATTCATCCCTTAAATTATTATATAATTTAAAAATTGGATAACTCGAACTTTCGGTATTTGTCGCATGCCTAAAAGTCTCATGGATTTGTGATGTTTTTCCATATTTTAATAAATAAATATCATATATTTTTTCTAATTGTTTGTTAAAAGTAGCTTTTAAAGTTTTACTATAAAATGGGTTATCAACTTCTAAATCCAAATTAAAAGTAATTTTATCTAGTAAAGTTTCAACCCCCGACAAAATTAAACAAGGGTTTAAAGCATCGGCACATGTAATAACCGGAGGCATTTCTTTAAAATACTTTTTAAGTTTATCTTTTATTAGGGGTATCATATCCGAATAAGGTCTACCCCTACATGACATCTCATTTAATTTTGAAGTCATTAAATAAATTTGGTGAAGTGCTAACGGACTAGTAGGATAATAAACTCTGGAAAGACAAATAGTTGCGTTTTTTAAAAATTTGAAGCATTTTGCTTATTTCTTCAATATGGGCCCAACTCAATGGATGGTAAGTATTTGTCTTTTCACGACTTACCAAACTATTATGAAAGGCTATTAAACTTTCTTTTTGTTCAATAGCCTTTTCAAACATGTTACAATTGGAATTCCATCGTATTGGTACGTCCCAATTCGGGCCTAAACATTTTGAATTTGCGTCTTTACAAAACTTGCGATATCTACTATATCTTTGATTTTGCTAAAAATGTCACGTGACATTCTTTTAAAACCATATTTCATTGTTTCAGTTGTTTTTAAACCGTCTTGAACGGCTAAGTTTATGATGTGCGCAACACATCGACTATGAAAAAACACACCCTCACACATTAGTTTATATTTTAATTTCAAATGATCTATCGCAAGCATGTTATTTGACAAATTATCAAAAGATATAGAAAATATTATGTTTTCAAAATTATACGTTTTAATAACTTTATCAATAAGATAAAAAAAATATTTTGGTCGGTGTGAGGATAATCAAACAAATCAAAAGCAATCGTACGTTTCATCATTTGCCACGAATCGGGTTCAACCCAATGGGCGGTGACACAAATGTACAAGTCCGGTAAACAGTGAGGAGTCAACCAAACATCACTAGTTAAGTTGACACCGGTTTATAAATTTTCAAAATAAGATATTAATTCGTTTTTAGCTTTTTTTCATATTTTTAAACAATCACTTCGAAGAGTGGCACGATTTACATTGGTATAACGTGGTTGGAGAGTTCGTTGAATGGGTCGAGTCAAACGTTCGTTGTAGAAATGTTTGAATGGCAAGCTTTCTTGAATTACAAAACAAACGTTACGTCAAGCATCATGTATGCTTTGTTTTCATATCTATAGTAGACGAACAATTTCAATTTACAATCCCTCGAGAATACAAATATTGGTTTAAATAGAGCTCGTAGCCAAATATTTGTCATTTATAGTCTATCAA
Organism: Flaveria ramosissima; assembly: GCA_025215565.1. Taxonomy (NCBI): domain Eukaryota; kingdom Viridiplantae; phylum Streptophyta; class Magnoliopsida; order Asterales; family Asteraceae; genus Flaveria; species Flaveria ramosissima. The sequence goes on along the minus strand of CM046035.1, from coordinate 62,019,443 downwards.
GAATATAAATATAAGTGTTACCGTTGATAGATATACTCATCTAATTTTTCATTGATAAATTTATGATAGTTAACTAATTTTTAAAAATTTAAATACATAGTTTTAGTGATACGGATGGCAACTCATGACTTGCACTCGTTCTGGGGTAAGATTCAATGGGATCCAGGTTGAATATTATTCAAAAAATTAGAAAATATTTAAGCATTTTATTTATAGTTATCGTATCTTTATTTATTTGATTAATTCATGTTTATCATTAAAGTTGTTAGGAACTAGTATAAATATTAGGGTTGCTTTCATTTGTGGAGAGTTTTTGTTACAAGAACGTTGTTCTTGGAACCTTTGGTTCAATCTATCGTCTTTGATTAACTATTTGTTCTTGAGCCATTTGATTGCTTCCGAAACTGCATCACATAGTTTTATTTATTTTTTTCAACATGTCAATATAAATTTTATGAAACCCGAGTTGTATTCAAATAAATTATATTTTGGCCTCGTTAGCGAGTATATATGTGTGTGTTTAGTTGTAGTTTATATAACATTTTACTTTAAATTTTTATTATATTATAAATGATATTATATCATCTTAACTAATACAAAATATAAAAAAGTACATTATTCTATAAGTTAACATCTATCATATATATATTTGAGAGATGACTGCATGGTGTCTTTAAGGAATGGTTGGGGAAACTGATGTACGTCGCTGATATGGAAAAGAGAATCTACCAGGTATTTTAGCAACGAAACCTCCCCCTAAGCGTAGAGGGTCATCCCGGGTTTCATAGTAGCCCTGGGTTGTCACAACAGATTTTTTCAATTTCCTCAACTTTTTTACGTTTTGCAAAGTGTTGTCTTAATTTTTCATGTTTTATGACGTTTTTCCTATATGTTATAAGGATGGTATAGTACAACTTCCAACCCACAAAAGAGATCTGTGATTCCCAAAATTTATTCACTTATTCGAGGGGTTTAAAAAGCACATCAGGACCGGGGGTGTGGTATTCCCACTGGGTCGACTTCGCCCTCCCCTGATCATGACACCATCTGCTCTAAGACTATGTGTTGTGGTGATAGATACTTCACCCTCGCTCATTGTCACCTAAGCATCACATGACCAATTTCTCACTCACTCAAAAGCTGAAATGATGAGTGAATCAAACCATTGTTTTTTAACTTCTTAATACAATCAAAACGGGAAGGGGAAACAGCGGGAAGAGATTAAACGAAGAAACGCAGGGGGGGAGGAAAAAAGAAGAAGAGACAAAAAGCAGGACAGAACAAGAAGAAGAAGAAGAAGAAGAAGAAGAAGAAGAAGAAGAAGAAGAAGAAGAAGAAGAAGAAGAAGAAGAGAAGAAGAAGAAAGAAGAAGAAGAAGAAGAGAAGAAGAAGAAGAAGAAGAAGAAGAAGAAGAAGAAGAAGAAGAAGAAGAAGAAGAAGAAGAAGAAGAAGAAGAAGAGAAGAAGAAGAAGGAAGAGAAGAAGAAGAAGAAGAAGAAGAAGAAGAAGAAGAAGAAGAAGAAGAAGAAGAAGAAGAAAAGAAGAAGAAGAAGAAGAAGAAGAAGAAGAAGAAGAAGAAGAAGAAGAAGAAGAAGAAGAAGAAGAAGAAGAAGAAGAAGAAGAAGAAGAAGAAGAAGAAGAAGAAGAAGAAGAAGAAAAGAAAAGAAGAAGAAGAAGAAGAAGAAGAGAGAAGAAGAAGAAGAAGAAGAAGAAGAGAAGAAGAAGAAGAAGAAGAAGAAAGAAGAAGAAGAAGAAGAAGAAGAAGAAGAAGAAGAAGAAGAAGAAGAAGAAGAAGAAGAAGAAGAAAGAAGAAGAAGAAGAAGAAGAAGAAGAAGAAGAAAAGAAGAAGAAGAAGAAGAAGAAGAAGAAAAGAAAAGAAGAAGAAGAAGAAGAAAGAAGAAGAAGAAGGAAGAATGAAGAAGAAGAAGAAGAAGAAGAAGAAGAAGAAGAAGGAAGAAGAAGAAGAAGAAGAAGAAGAAGAAGAAGAAGAAGAAGAAGAAGAAGAAGAAGAAGAAGAAGAAGAAGAAGAAGAGAAGAAGAAGAAGAAGAAGAAGAAAAGAAGAAGAAGAAGAAGAAGAAGAAGAAGAAGAAGAAGAAGAAGAAGAAGGAAGAAGAAGAAGAAGAAGAAAGAAGAAGAAGAAGAGAAGAAGAAGATAAGAAAGAAGAAGAAGAAGAAGAAGAAGAAGAAGAAGAAGAGAAAAAGAAAAGAAGAAGAAAAGAAGAAGAAGACGAAGAAGAAGAAGAAGAAGAAGAAGAGAGAAGAAGAAGAAGAAGAAGAAGAAGAAGAAGAAGAAGAAGAAAAGAAGAAGAAGAAGAAGAGAAGAAGAAGAAGAAGAAGAAGAAGAAGAAGAAGAAGGAAGAAGAAGAAGAAGAAGAAGAAGAAGAAGAAGAAGAAGAAGAAGAAGAAGAAGAGAAGAAGAAGAAGAAGAAGAAGAGAAAGAAGAAGATAAGAAGAAGAGAAGGAAGAAGAAGAGAGGAAGAAGAAGAGGAAGAAGAAGAGGAAGAAGAAGAGGAAGAAGAAGAGGAAGAAGAAGAGGAAGAAGAATAAGAAGAAGAAGAAGAAGAAGAAGAAGAAGAAGAAGAAGAAGAAGAAGAAGAAGAAGAAGAAGAAGAAGAAGAAGAAGAAGAAGAAGAAGAAGAAGAAGAAGAAGAAAAGAAGAAGAAAGAAGAAGAAGAAGAAGAAGAAGAAAAGAAGAAGAAGAAGAAGAAGAAGAAGAAGAAGAAGAAGAAGAAGAAGAAGAAAGAAGAAGAGAAGAAGAATAAGAAAAGAAGAAGAATAAGAAGAAGAAGAAGGAAGAAGAAGAAGAAGAAGAAGAAGAAGAGAATAAGAAGAAGAAGAAGAAGAAGAAGAAGAAGAGAAGAAGAAGAAGAAGAGAAGAAAGAAGGAAGAAGAAGAATAATAAGAAGAAGAAGAAGAAGAATAAGAATAGGAAGAGAAGAAGAAGAATAAGAAGAAGAAGAAGAATAAGAAGAAGAATAAGAATAATAAGAAGATAATAAGAATAAGAAGAATAATAATAATAATAATAATAATAAGAATAAGAATATATAAGAATAATAATAATAAGAAGAAGAGAATAATAAGAATAATAATAATAATAATAATAATAATAATAATAATAATAATAATAATAATAATAATAATAATAATAATATAATAATAATAATAATAATAATAATAATAATAATAATAATAATAATAATAATAATAATAATAATAATAATAAAACCCTAGAAAACATAGAATAAACTCGAATCTTGTCAAGAGTTATTTCTCAATACAACTTGGATGCCGATTTCATAATCTTTGAAATGTAGATATAATTAAACATGTATTGAAACCGATTATTAGACAAAAAAAATCTTTTCTAAATACTACTTCATTGTCGTTGACCCAACGGAACAGTTGAAGTGGTAAAGTGTGTTTTAATATACTAGAGGACAATAATTGAAATCTTACAAAAGACAGATAATGAAGAAGATTATAAGTTGTTCTAAAAAATATTTTTGTTAAAATCTATGTTAGTGTCAGAAAATAAAATAAAAAAGTATGTAATTAGGTTTTTGGGAAATCTAAAAAGTAAAATAGAGAAAGAATAAATTATATAAGAAATAAATATATTATTAAGATAATAATATTAAAAGTAACAGTTGAACCTTCATCAAAGTACAACTTACGACACATGGTGTTTACGTGTGAAGCATGTAGCGACGGATCAATATATCTTGAGACATAAAACGAACTTTGAAATTGAGACGTGTAAGTTTTCTAATTATATGAAAATCCTAAGAAGTCATTTTATAGGGCGCCAAAATACACAATATTATTACTTAATCAGAAATCACAAATAAAATAATACACTGCTTTAAAATGATACAAAGAACTTTTAGTTATTTTATTATTATGTTATCTCTTACATTTCTCTTTTAAGAATATGTTTACTTTTAATTGTTTTAGATTAAAATATTTTTTCTTGTTTCAATTGCATGTACTATAGAAACACGCCTGAGGGCACACGTTAGCTCATTTTTACGCGCACCTCTCAGGCATCACAAAACATACTAGTATAGTGCTCTCACAATTCTTGATTGTTGATTAACAAAACCACACAAAGAAACAATACTTAGATACCCATAGAAAGATAAAGAGAACAGGTGAGAAATTAAAATTGTATGTACTCTTATTTAGCAATGTTGGTGGCTACAATGTCGCCGACGACTATGGCTTTGTAGTTGTTTATGTAGAAGTTGACGTCTATTACTCTTATGTACCTTCATTTAATGTAGAAGTTGAATTAGTCGTCAATCGTGTTTCTCAAATCAAGTGAGTGACGAGATAAATGTGAAGTTTAGCGACAGTGGGTCACGATGATGGTGGTGTCACGTCGCGAAAGATCGATTGAAATGGCGTTGTTGCCATCTCGCTCTAGCTTCCTCTTTCAGCCTAACAGAGAGAAATGAGATGAGATATATGTAACCCGGTTTTTAAAGAAAAATAAAACCACATCTCAATGAATTGATCCAATGGTTTTCAAGATTGTGGGTTTTGATATGTGTTGGTGGTTTCCATAAGTGGAAATCAGACACTCTATCACATAAGTATAAATATTTTTTACTAAATAATATCTATTAAACCTTACCGTATATGTATATGTTTAATAATGTTATTCATACAATAAAAATAATTTGACTTGATCTGGAATTGTTTTCATTAGTTTTGTAAAGTTCTTGCAATATCTTTTGGTTTGCAAATGAAGCAAGCCATGTATATATAAAAAAGTTTACTATACAAAATAATATGTCCGTATGAAGTGTACAGAGTAATCACGTAAGAAATATCACTTTGTATAGTAACCCAATTATTTTTTTAACCCAAATACAATTCTTTAGACCCATTTTAATTAAACAAACTTTTTAGTTATAGCTCATTTCATTAAAACAATTAAAAGTCACTTCTCAAACCAAAAAAATCCTTATTGTAATTGGTGGCCAAAAGGAAATATCGAGAGAGAAAAAGAAGTCGATTGGGAGTTTTATATCCATCAACAACAGGAACAGAACAGAGGAACAGGAGTGAAGGAGCTGATTGAAATTGGACTTCATCAAACAAAATCGATTGGGACAAAAGATAATTGTTAGTTGTTTTTTTGTTAATTGTATGTGTTATGTGTTTCTTAGACATTATACTATAACACAATTATGAAGGTCGGTGAGATTTTTTTTTAGATATAAATATATTTTCAAATTTGCAGCAAAAATTTCTTTTTGGTTCAGCTGTTCTCCTTTCTTTTACACACAACACTTGGGTTCGAATCCTTGAAGGAACTACAAGGAATTTTTCCTTTATTCATTTTTCTTCATCTTTTGTCAAATATCTTTTTTCTTCATTTCTTTCTTTCTTCATTTATTGTCAAATACTTATCTTTGCAAATTTAAAACATTACTTGATCCTTAACTCAAAACGACTCAAGTTAAATACAAATGTTTTTGTGTCTAACTTTATATACGCTTTAAGAGTTTACGTTTTGAGATACGTCTACGTTTTAATGTAAGTTTTGTACGAAAACGTGTCGAGGAGGTCAAATATAATAATTTTTCGTTTACTCGATGTTTTGACGTAAGTTTAGTTCGGAAACGAGTCGGAACGAATCTAGGTCGATCTATTTTTGGCATAATTTTGTTTTGGAAAGAGTCGGGTCAAATAGTAATATGTTTTCATTCCACGGTATAAAATCGAGTGATTTATTTATTGCGTAAATTTAGTTCGGAAATGACTCGGATCGATTGTAGTCTACACTTTATCACGCCGCAGCAACGCGTGGCGGGTAAAAGATCTAGTTAGAACTTAGAATTAAGTAATTGTTAATTGTTAATTTTAATGCCTCAGTGGTTTTGAATCTGCATTTGAAAGAACTTGATTATGTCCTAAATACAAGCATTACATATAGAATATTGTTGACTATTCTAGTTATAGTGGCATTTACAAAAAGAAATTTTTCGAAGTTGAAGTTTATCCACAATATACCAAGAAAGACTTGACAATCTTATGATAAGCCATTAAGAGGTCTTATTAGATCAGAGATAACCTTCTAATAGCTCAGCATGTTTCTAAAACTTACTAATTAAGAGGTTCCATGAACCATTAAGAGATTGTTTTTTAGTGAACTAAACATACTCTACATATAATTGATTCGGAGGTGGCCACATAATAAATTCATTAATAGGCTACCAAACAGCCCTTTAGCAAATTGACGATGATAGCTATTAACAGTGAAATATTATAGGTGTAAACTACGAAGATGTGATAAACCAATTTGCCATTAGGAGAGTTTCACGAGTTATTGGTTAACTATCATGGTATGTCATTCTAATACTATGATTTTGCTATGCTTATTACTAAAACATTTGTTTTTGTTTATATAATTTAATCCGTTAGGGCCTAGATACCTTTTTTTGGGCTGTCCGGGGTACTAAAATTCTGGCGTGAAATACGCGTAACAAACTCGCATACATGCCGCAAGGCGCTCTTAACCACGTTATGTTATTGTACGGCTCCACCGTACGGCCCTGTCGTAGAGCACAGGTAACTTTGCTCGTTATAACTTGTGCAAGAGAAGTTAAGCGTCGGCTATGATTTTAACCTGTGTCAAAAAGCAATATCCTAATATGATATACATAGCATAGTTACTTGTATATACATTTGTAACATAATATTTATAGTGAATTGTTGTTTTCCTCCATATGGTTAATTAGGTCATCACATTTGTCAATTTTCATCCATATAAGATTTTTTTTGCATCTGCCTTTCTAAGGTTTTGAAAAATTATAAATCCAAAAAAGTTAAATTCATTACTTTAAATTGTTAAACATGTAAATTGATAAAATCATCCTTTAAGCTACAAAACAAAATCCCTCATATACATAACCAAAATCGAGCTAAACCGAATTACGATATAGGGGAGATGACGACTAGAGGCAATGGTCTCTATAATACAACTCCTTTGCAATGGGTTCCCGACCACCACAAAAAACGAGGTCCATCCCCCCCCCCCCTCCACACACACACACACACATGTTGATAAAGCTGACAATCTTGTGATTCAGCCATGATAAAAGATTTGAAGATGAAATGTCCGATTTGGGTTTCATGAATGGAACTTTAACATCAACACATCAACATAATTTAAGATCTTGTCTTTATATAAAAATTACATAATTATCACTTTTAATGATAGATGGTATAACATTTTAAATTAACAAAGTTAATTTTATTTTTATAAAAAATGATAATTTTAGAAAACCTTTTGGAGCTAGCTAGATGTAAAAAAATAATAATAAAATAAAACAACAAAAATAAAAATAACAAATATTCATATCATTCTTATTATGTTAATGCTAAATTAAATCTATACCTAATTCGTTTAATGTTTAGTTATGTTATAAATCATACTATACATATCCCATGCAGATAAACAACGAGACAGACAAAACAGCATTCAAATTGACATTTATTTAAACCGATGAAAAGTGAAGATGAGGTTGTATCAATCGGTGGTCGATCAGGATGAGATCTAAGAAAACCAAACGCTATGCATGCCCGACACGTGTCCGCTATATTCCCCTTATTGTGACACTTGTAACACACTACCAAACGTAAGCATCAACTCAATGAGACATCTATCAAGGTATTTTAATACAACTTATGCATACTTAGAAACTTGAAGAATTTGGTAAATATGGTGTCGCTAAAAGTCTGTGTTTACGTCTCTTTGCTCCTCCTGCTGCCCACCCTAATCATTTGTGGTATATATTTTAAAGACTTATTAAGTTTTTTTCGTTACACTACTAGAAAATTAAGTATTTGCGGATCTTATTTTCTTTTAAAAATTTGGGGATGAATACATGTTGGCGAAAACCTTGTGTATTTGTTTAATTTTGCTACCTGTTTACAGCTACATCGGTAGCAAAATTGTCGCAAATTTGCGACAAGTTTCGTTTATATCAAGTGTTTATGCATTCAACTTGTTATTTTCTTTATGTTTTGAGTTATTATCTCGGTGGAATGTTAAGATAAATGTTGGGTGGGATGGTATTTGTGACCGAGTTCAAATGCAAATGCAAATCAAGATAAATTGAGAAAATTATTAAACTGTATTTAAGTTTTTTGTTTGTTAAGATTTATGATTCTAGATGATGTTGAAAAGGATCGCATCCAAGTACAAATCTGTAATTTTTTATTTTGAAAAACTAGAATCGTAAATCTTAACCAACCAAATTATTAGATTTAGTTTAAGAGTTTTTTTAATTTATTTAAACTTAGGGGTCGGAGGATTATTGGGGCTGGGTGGGCCACCGTCCCTTTTTTTTTCGTTAATAGTTTTAAATTTTAGTCTGGTAGTGTAAATTTGGGAATAGTAAGTTAGTTTTAACAGCGTTCCAATCAGGTCACTCGTATTTTTTATTTGTTCTAATCAGGTCACTAAAGTTTTAAAAGTGTTCAAATACTAATACTCTTATTTGTTACAATCATGTCATTAAAGTTTAAGAAGTGTTATAATTAGGTTACTTATATTTTTATTTGTTTTAAATAATTCACAATTTTTTAAAATAATTCAGTTTATTATAAATATTGTAATTTTTTAAAGCTTCAACTTTTTTTAAATTTTTTGCAACTTATTATTGATCCAATTGGAACAATCTTGAAACTTTAGTGATCTGATTGGGACAAAAGTTTTACCAAGGACCTGATTGGAACAAAAAAACTTTATGAGTAACCTAATTAGAACAATTCGATTACTATTTTATAAAGTTACCATTGTAAGTTTTTTGCTTCTAAATTTTATAAAAATTATCAGATTCGCCAAATTAATTTTGGCCCCGTCCCCCTACCGGAAGTGCTCAAGCATGTCACTGTTTTAACTATTACCATATTCATATAAAAGCACAAGAATAACATATGGTATTATAATTTGCAGATGAAGAAGACAATCTTCTTCAAGGGATCAACAGTTTCCGCCAATCCCGAAACCTGGCACCGTTATCAAAGAACGACAACGCCGAATGTATGGCCGACGAGATCGCGGAGGCGTTGGAAAACAAAGCATGCAGCAGCATGGCCGGTCCAAGCATTATCACAAGCACGCAACCGCGGTACGCGAACTATCCCGACATAGTAAAAAAATGCAACATTGACATCAACACGACCGCGGACGGGGTCATTTTGCCCGTTTGCGTGCCTAAACGGGTCCCGACCCTAGTGCTCACCAACTATACGCAGTCGTCATACGCTAGTTATTTGAACAATTCGAGGTATAGTGGTGTTGGAATAGGGAAGGAGGATGATTGGGTGGTGGTGGTGTTGAGCACCAACACCCCGGCTGGAACGTTTGCGAACGTGGCCGCACCGAGGGTTGGTTCGGCTGGGCGTATGGTGTGGTCCGTGGTGGTTGTGATGATGGTTGGGTTTGGGGTTTGGTGAGTGGTGGTTTGTTGATTAGCTAACGAGTGTGTTTTTTTTTGTTGTATGTAGACTAAAAAGACTAGTGAAATGGATAAATATTATGTCGAGTTCCAAGTAGATTTATCACCTGTGTTCATATGGAGTTTCGTATTCATGCTATATAAATTTCTCTTTGGAGTTGACTAGTGGTAGTTTGTTAAAAGTTGCACGTAGTAATAGAGGTTTTTTTTTTTAACTCGTAAGATTGTTGTTTTGTAACCTTAAGTGAGGATAGCGTCGTGCAGCAGAATGAGGAGACGTAATATGCCTCTTTTTTCCACAATTTTTTCAGTGGTATGGTGATGTGTGATCCGGTGTGATTTTGTGTTTATATGTGTAATGATGTATTTATGCATCCTTTCATGAACAGGGTTCATATCACTAAAGGTGAACAAGGTTTGTTAAATAAAAAATTAAGTGTGACATAAAGTGGAAATGAAAAAATAGAAGTTTGATCGGAATCAAGACATTGTTCTACAGAGTGATTGGATTAGTTCAAAATGATAACATATTTTAGAAAGTTGAGTTGAGTTAGAGGTGTTTGGACATGTATTTTGAAAGTATCTTGTGACCTAAAAAATCATATCGACATAATTTTACTCGAGTTCCCTATTCATCTTTGACACAACTGTTCAAGGCAAATCAGTTTTGCTCATCGACAATTCTTTTCTGGTGGATTGGTGGCTAGGATCTAGGTAAATCATGAATCGAGTCGATTATTTCAATAATCAAGATGGCAAAACGGGTTAAAATGACTATTATACTATTTTTGATAAACGATGATGCACAATGTTATGAGGTGATTCACAGTTTTGGCGGCAAATTGTAAGAAATCTTTACATTACCGCTTGCCACACGTGTAGGTTTCGGTTTTTGTATAATCATTTCTACCAACTTCATTTGCTTGTACCTTTAATAAAATCATATACCTCACCCTCACCACTCTCTAATCAAATTCTTATGTAAGTTAATATCACATGCATGAAACATATTACACACCCCATGTGTATGGGGTACCATTGTGTTGCGGTTTGTTGCAACATCAATGTGTTGTTTAACTATGTGCTTGTTTTTTTAACGTACAATTAATAAGTCTTTATTGGTGTAAGCCTGACTCGTCGCAACATATCGATTGAGAATTTTTAAAATAATTGTTATCAGGTTATCTCACCAACCACATAGAAGTATTCATTTTCCTTCCTTAGTAGCTTTTACATAAATATTCCTATGCTCCCATTCATAAATCCATATGAGAATAGAACAAAAAGTGTGTATCATTTGACAATGTAAGCTACAACCCTACAACAAACTTTGATCAACACTTTATAAATTTTGATGTCAAACTAGATTGCTTCTTCTTTTCAGTGATAAATTCAAGGGTTTTCTATCCATACAGACATGAATGGATGAACATTTTGAACCAGATGAATATAAGTATTACTAAATCAACTTTAGCATCAAAACATGGGCATACACACCATAACAAAGAAACTTTATAGCCACAATTTGATTAATATTGCCAAAATTTGATTCAATAGAACCAACATAGTAAGTTGAAATCAAAGAAACATTTTTTACAAAGATTAAAACCAAATGTAGTGAAGCCGAAGTCAATTACGCCATAGAAGCAAGCATTGCTGAAGCAACTGATGTCTAAAACTCTTGAGAAGCAGAACCAATATCTCTTTTATCACTGCCAACCTTCTTTGGTAGCAAAGTCTGATGAATGTTTGGCAAAACACCACCATTTGCAATTGTCACTGAACCCAACAACTTGCTAAGTTCTTCATCATTCCTCACTGCCAATTGTATGTGCCTCGGAACGATTCTCGTTTTCTTGTTATCCCTTGCAGCATTCCCAGCCAACTCCAAAACCTAATTCCAATATAAAGAAACAAGTTCATAAGATCAAACTGATTCATATCCACAAACAAAAAAATACTAAACATACAAATCAAAACCAAAAATTGATCAAATTGCACAAAAGAAACCATTTTTTGCAGATTATAGCTGTATCCAATCACTAGAATAGTAAAACAATACAAAAGTGATCAAATACAATAAAATTTTAACCATTGTAATGAAAACTCGATCAACAAAATGAACATAAAAACCAACAACAAAAATGAACAAACTTTAACCAGATTTTAAACAGATTACAGCTATAACAAATCACTAACATCTTAAAACAATACAAAAGTTATCAACAGTAAGAAAAACTCAATTAACAAAATAAACATTCAAACCGAAAAACAAAAATGAACAAACTTTAACCAGATTCTAATCAGATTACATCTACATCCGAACGCTAATATATATAAAAAACTGATCAAATAAAACAAAACCAAATTTTGTCACCATCACACCTATATCCAACCTCTAACATCCAAACACGATACAAAAGCGATCAAATACAAAAACTCCCACAATCGTACACAAATCCAAAACAAAACTTCATAAACACACACGAATCAAAACAAATCAAAATCAGCAACGGAAAAAGTACCTCAGCGGCGAGATATTCAAGAACAGCAGAGAGGTAAACCGGGGCTCCGGCACCGACCCGCTCCGCATACTTTCCGGCCTTAAGGAATCTGGCGATCCGACCAACGGGGAACTGAAGTCCGGCTTTTGACGATCTGGAAACGGATTTCGTAGCCTTTGATTTCCCCCTGCCTCCTTTCTTCGAATCGGCATCTGCTTTGGAGCTCATTGTGGGATCGATCTGAAGTATAAACCCTAACCCTAGGTTTAACGTGAAGAAGATGAGTTTGATTTGGGAGTGAGGGTGTATAAGTGTGTGTGCATTTATAGGGGAAAGCTTTTGGTTTTGATTGGCTGAATAGAGTTAATCAGGATTGCCAGCGTGGATAATAGTTTTGTTTTTTTTTTTTTTGGTCGCGCTCTCGTTGATGTTTTTGGCGGGAGATTATTATTAAGTTTATGGAGGGGGGAAAATGTATTTTTGTGTAACTTAATAATTTATTAAAGAGAGTATTCATCGTTTTAAATATGTAGTTTGGTGTTTAGAATTATCTTTATATTTATATGATAGTTTAAAAATGTTTGATTTAACTATCGGGGTATGAAATTTGTTATAACTAATTACGAACTATTAACTTCATTCAATATTGTTTTTAATTTTTTAATGAAATGATTATAATACTCTTGGATTGAAATATTTTATTATTATACGAATGTATAAAATACTTATAAAATTTAGTTTTAATTTATATTTATATAAAATATATTATAGAGTATAATATAATTTTTGTCTTTTATAATAGGTAAAACTGTGAAATGAGTCTTTTTTTAAAAGGTAATCTTTTATTGCTTATATTATACATTTCAATCATCCTAACATTCAATTGTTCTCATGACTTTATGTTCTTACTTTTATTATTTCTTCTACTAAATCTATATAATTTTAATCATTATCATTTGATCATTGACCTTCCAATGTTCACTAACCTTATAATAATTACTAACATTCTTAAATCAAGCTAACAACACACTAATGTAAACAAGGAATCCCGTTTGCATATGGACGGCTATGTCGTCGTATTCGGTTATTCCACAAGATTATTTCCCTAAGTGATGGCCATGCCAAAGTCTTGAAATATTTTTATATAACTCAAATGAAGTCTAATATATCATATATCAATATAATAAATTTACACTAACCCGTTTCATGCTTTAACGATTTTAAAAGTGCACATAAGTGCATTACTACAATCTGGCAGAATATAATCTGACTTCAACCGACCATAACTTAATCATAACAAACTAAATTTGAGTAAAATCTTACTCCAATATTAATTTCCTTCAATTACCTTTTCAACGACAGTTTATACGTCTTCAAACTCAATCGGACGACTCAACAATAGCCTTCACAAGATAAGTGAACATTTCAGCATCTTCTGTCTTGTGCTGCTTGTTTGACCTATTTACAGATCTTTTCATAAAAATGTTTCTGAATGAAAGTTGTCCGGGAGACTTTGAACTAGTCGAATGTAAATTTTTATAATTTTATGAAGTCATTTGCTGTTTTAAAAACCTGTTCAAACACATACTAAACATTCTATCAAGAATCTAAAATTGGTACAATGATCGTTTATCAATCTACCTTTCGCTTATTGGTATTCCTAAGCGTCCTAACTTCTTGTAATGAATTCCAAACTCAAGTTATTGTTTCTTTTTATCATTTAGGACATTACCTTTGACTCTTGAACATCCAAGCTTTCTTATGTACACTACTACCATCATTATACCATGTGAGTTTTCCATATGAGTTTTCCATATGAGTTTTCCATGCCCCTTTTTACTTTATTTCACACCTTTTGGGGTGAAACATGTTAACCTTATAAACTTACACTTGTAAACATCTTGATACTTGTAAATGCACATGCAATTCATCTTTACTTTTTGTCATGGTTATTGGTATTATTGTGAGTGTTATATGAGATACGTTATATGTTGACAATCATTAATTATTGCTAGTCTGGTGACGTCATAGATCTATGGGCCTGACAAGTCTACTTGGTTAATCCAAGTACACTTAGCTAATCGTTTAATCTCGTAATCTTGTAATCTTGTAATCTGTCAAGGTTTGATTGTAGCTATATGTATTCTATAAACTTGCATAATTCATAACCATTAACATGATTGCTACTTGTAAACCCATTATATATATATATTTATGTGTGTGTGTTTAACCCATGGAAACTCACAAACTTTCAAAGTTGACTCTTTATTTTTAACATGCTTTAGAATTGCTATTTGAGGATTTCTTCTTGCTCATATAAGACTTGGACTTAGTTTAATTAAACATCTTATGTTGTAGATTATATATTTGTTGTATTGTATTTACATAATTGTCTTGTATGGTTCAATGAAAATGGTATTTAATAATATTCCAACTTATTTAGTTCCATGTGCTATGAACAATCGTTTCACATTCGTTCGCCCCGATGATTCCGCCGTCGGTCGGAGTGTGACAATTTAAGCCACCAAGAACCTTAAAATTGAGTCTACCACCAAAAACCCTAATACCACCCAACCTACCATCCATCACCAAAAACCCTAAATACAAGTACACGAAACCACATTCTCCTATGTTTTAGCTCTAGATATGGGGTCGAGTTTATAATAGAGAAATAGATAAAGATGGTAGTTTATCGATACTAAACTGTGATTACTTTGGATTCTTTTGTTTTGGATGGTTTCTTGGTGATCACAAAAGAAAAATGCTAGAATCAAGAAAGGTTTTGAAAGTTTAGAGTCTGTTATGGTCATAACTGACATAACAAGCATCAGGCCACATATTAGCGTGTTATCACCATGATAGTTTCGTCATAGAACATAACACGCATCAGATCGTCTTTAAGCATATTTTCTTCCCCGTTTGAATGGAGCTCTGAAAAAATAAAACCCCAGTTTCTATCCAACAAGAAGTTCAATTTTAAAAGAATCTCATAAGATTAAAAGCCAATATTGAAGATCAAGCACTCTAAGTCAGAATCTAACTTCATACAACCCATTTTAACTTGATTTGGTTGGATAATCTCTACGTATAACCATGTATCTCTTTGATTAATTAAGTTTCTTGGGAGTTATTATAGCTATTATAAGCTAGACTCTTTGATTCACTTAGATTAGATGGGTCCTAGCTGATTGTTGATGATTTACATGTAATTAATGGTGATGATTTTATTGATGACCTTAACAATGTTGTAAAATTTCTTTAATGGTTATGTGTGTTTGGTTGATTTGGTTATATGTTTGACCTCCTGGATTTCTTAACCATATCATTTTAGAAAACCGTATATCCTAGGATATTTAATTATTAATGTGCATATGTATGTATACGTATCATGACTTTTGACTAGGAATGATGGATGGAGATTGGAATATGTATGATTATTATTCAAATATGCAACATTATGTATATGCTTGGAATGGCCATTACATTTGTTGTGAATTCCTCATATCATTGTGCATTTGTCATTATGGTTTACTAGCGTAAATTTACAGTCCATATATTTGGTGTGATATTCACAAGTTGAAGGACTTCTTGATGTTGTTTGCATTACGCGATTCGAGGTGGTTGGTATGTGTTTATCGTATTAGTTTTTCAAAGAGTTATATGACAAAATAACCTTGATAATAGTTTAGTCCACATTTATATTCAACATAATAATATCATTGTATTTTCATGAAATGACTTTAGGTGGTTACTATGTTAACATCATTTTAACTACCCAAAAAGTCATATGATTAGGTAGTATTGACGGGTTCTAGTTTATTTTCGTGTTAAATATGATCCTATCATGAGTTTGTGTATGTTATCATTATTAAGCTAAGTGGATTCAAAGTCTAAATAAACATTACCTTTGTTTGGTTATATTTTTTGATTTCTATCTATCTTTATTTATTTGTCTATTTAGTTTAAAAATTCAAAAGTACAAAATCATTTATATTTATCGATTGAATAATAACAAGGTCTGCTATCATTGGCTACTGTATCTTTAGATCGATACTTGGTTCTTACCAAAGCTATGCTACATATACGATAGGTACACTTGTCTATATGTGTGTGGTTTAAATCTAAAATAAGAATCATTTCTATAAATTAAAAACCAAATGATGAGGAAAATCATTATATGTATACATACACACATCTACACACATCACATACCTATATAAGTTACTACTAGCAATTTTCAAACTTTATTTACATTAATATTGAAAACTTATTTTCAAAAGGAGATTTTAATGTACCCTAAATTTGTGCTAACATATTTTGAATTGTGAATTGAGTTGCAAGCTTTCACAATCTAGGAAAGTACATAACGAGGTAGGTCTACGATCAAATATCATTGGAATTTTGGAAAAGCTAGCTAAATGTTTTTTCTAGCAAGCTTATTTTGATTCTATGATTGAGGTTGCTAAGCCTCATGTTGATAATTTGATGGTCCCAACTAAACTAACCGCACACCTACCACTTCCATAAATAGACCTATAAAAAGACACTCCAAAAAAGAAAACACTTGCACAATCTATGAGGATGTGTAAGTCCCCAAATCACAACCTGAAAAATGCAAGATTTGAAGCTAGGATCCCAACCAAGCCTAAGGTGAAAGCCATACCTAAAAAGAAGAGCACAGAAAAGAAGGCTCCTCTAACTTCTTCTATGCATACCCTCTTCGACCCTTTTAGCCCTCGTTGAGAGTCATGCAACTCTCATGAGAATATAGAAAAGAAAACCCACATCAATATATAAGGGTCTATAGAACATGCTCCAGAAAGGCCAACTATTATCGTGTCTATACCCTAGGATCAAGGTTAATCTTCATAACTTCAGCATGAAACACTATCTTTCACAAACAAATCTTTAAAGATAGTGTTGAATAATTTTAAGGAGATTGCATCTAGCCCAAAAACCAAAAAGGTTACTTTTGGGAATTAGAAAAGTGTAATATGGCAGGGTTTGCAACTACTCATGACTTATCAATTGATTATGTAGATAAAAGTAATATCATTAGGACCTCAACCATGACAACTTATATAAAGGATACTTCTTTTGAAGCATTCTTTAATAAGAGGAATCTATGATGTCAAGAACACATCTGGAGGTGATAATGAAAAGAATACAACTTGGGTCCCACCTAGTCCTAAAGATTCTACTTTGTGGATAAGGGAAGTTTGTAATAAAATAAGATCAAAGAGTTAATTGATCTATGTACCTTATTAGTTATTAGGGTGACTTATCTTGAATATGAGATAGTCACTGAAGGAAACAATTGAGCTTTAAAATGTATAGATTAAGCTTCAAGAAGCAAAAAATCTTGAGCCTTCAAAGAAGACTTTCTGTTGTATTCCAACCATTCCATCCAACTCCATTAGAACCTATAGAAGTTCCCCATTTTTATGTAGAGCGAAATAGAGGGGATATGATGGTGGTCTCTCGCGGCCACTGTCGGTGGCCTTTAGGCCTGCTAGCGCTTGCTTGCCTTTGTCGATCCT
Organism: Flaveria ramosissima; assembly: GCA_025215565.1. NCBI lineage: Eukaryota > Viridiplantae > Streptophyta > Magnoliopsida > Asterales > Asteraceae > Flaveria > Flaveria ramosissima. The sequence continues at coordinate 62,001,920 of CM046035.1, read as the reverse complement.
AGCGAGGAGGTGGCGTTTATCCCCCACTTTTGATGTTCGTCTCCCTATGGGTTATCTAATATTGGTATTGCATCGATTTTGTTGAGTTTTGAGGGCCTTTTATCCATGATCATCCTAAATAAATGTTGATGTTGACGACTACTATTCATCCGAGACTTCGTTGCGTTGTTTTTACTGTTGATGTATATTAGTTGTGGCATGGTGATAATGATGGTTTTGTTGTCGTTTGAACTTGAGATTCATGGAGTCTATAGGGCACTGATGGTGATCTTATGTTAATTTGAGCCCATGTCCAATTTTTGTCTTTGGTTTGAGACGATGCTGTGATGATGAAAAATAGTATCGGTATCTGTTGTATTCATTCTTTTGGCATGGCAAACAATTGTTTGCATCCATAATGAAACATTATTTCCGAGCCTTTTTAAGAGATGTTTTGTTGTTGTTATGTTAATCGACGACCTCTATTGCGGTTCTAGTTCTTTACTACTGAGGGGTATTATCAGTGTTGTAAAACTCGGGCTAGGCGGCTGAGTACTCGGTATTTGGTAATGTGCCGAGGCGATTTTATTCAACTCAATCAACTTTACTTAAAATCGGTCAAACTTTGGATAACTCGGTCTAACTTGGTCCTATCGAACCAACTCGGCCTAATCAGACCAACTCGGCTCGACTCGGTTAAGTTGGATTTTTGTTGTTTTTTCATCAATTTCCGTTATTTTTCACCTATTCTTGTTGTATTTTTGTTTTATTCATGAAGATGCTTTGGAAGACGAGTTTTAAATGATTACTATGTGTATACATATTAAAAATTGAATATTAGTTTTTAAAATGCTTTAGTATTTGAATATTGATTTTCATGTATTTTATTATAAACATTAATAAACTTATGATATTTAACATATATATTATATCTCAAAATTAATTTTCTCTTTATCATGTCTGGGTACCCCTCGAGTATTTCCTACCTAGGCCGAATATTTGCAACTCCTCACTCAACCGACCTGACAACTTTTTACGTTTGCCTATACGTTGTTAAATTCTAAACTGAATGAAGAATGTCATGTATATCTTTTTACACTTTTTACATTAAATATTCTTTTTAGTATAAGTCTGCCTTATTATTATAATATTATAATAATAGTATTCTTTAAACACACTCGACTTGAATCCGTATCCGGCTCCACATCCCGTCCCTCACAACCCAAACCGGACCCGGAACCGGACCCGGACCCGGACTCGACAAAAGAGCTCCTTTTCTTCTCTCCGGTGTGTGTGTTTCCCTCCCAATCACACCCACCTTCTTGCTGCTGCTATTCTCCTCTCACAACACCATCCATTCGCCTTCGATCCATCATCACCCACAACTCTCAACACAGGTAATTTCATCCATCTTTTAATCCAATCTCATTCCACTTTTCTTCTTCTCTTTTCTCTTTACGCCTTATCTTACCCAATTTACCTACGCTACGCTACGCTATGACCTTCTTCATTCGATTGCTTTTTTCTCCTATTTTGCATTTTGTTCCTCAACACAAATCTCACGTCCAATTATCCACACCAGATTAACCTACCACCTAATTCAATTACCTGAAAGAGAAGGAAAAAAACCCTAATTTCAAATTCAGGTGTAATAACGTCTGACATTGGTTCTAGGTTTCACGAATTAAAGGTTAAATTTACAGATTAAAGCGCATACATCGTTACATTGTGAGTTGAAGCAATTGACTGTAATCATGTATTCATATAGGTATCGTTTTGTAGTTTGAGTGGTTTCTCTGACTCATAGGTTTGTGTTTAATGGCGTTTTAGGGTTAGAATTTAGATCTTTAAGTGTAGGCGTTAGTCATGTTTGGCTATTGACTGTGTAATTTGGGAACCACAACATAGGTTTGAAGACATTGACGCCATTGTAAACATTACACAGGTTCGTATTTCGATTGTTTTAACTTCTATGAAGTAGAATTACTTTCTATCAGGGTCATCAACATGGCTTGTATGCATTATTAAGGAAGTTATGACATGAATGTCATCAGACTTGTGGTGGCTGGGAGTGATGCAGGAACGATGAACAATTATGATAGAAATTGTACATGCTTTACATATGTATCGCTAAAGTTGAAACTGGCCATTGGCCACATTGAGTAGCTATGTAGAAAGATAATAGGCTGATAGTAATGACATGTTTACGCAACCAACATTAGGAAAAAGAATGCACTTTACAGAGAAATTTTCAGAAACACCTGAATCAGAAGTTGCTAAATTTTAAAAGATACATGAGATGCACACCTTCTTATTATAAGGGATCTAAGATTTGGAATCACTTTCTGCTGATACAGTCTGTGGTAAACATCAGATAAGCTTGCATCATTATCGTTTTAATAAATTATTGTTTAAGACGGGTGTTCCTGTACTTTGCATTATTGCATCTCATTATTAAACAAGATGATAAGTTAGGATTAAAATTTTCTTTGAGAGGATTCAGGATTCTCTATTTATTTCATTAACTCTGTCGCTGTAAGATCTTTCAACTCTGTATGTGGAAATTTGATGGGATCACTTTCCTTTGTATGCTCAAATTGCAGGAAATTTTCTCAACTCTATTCACAAACTACGTTAGGTTTCTCAAGCAGGCGTAAAGCCCATTTCTGATTATTACACACATTATGAATGTTCCCATTATAGGTATTATTTTTTATTTTTCTTTTTCCTCTTGCATAAGAGTTTGTATCTAATGTGTTGATTAATTTATTGTTCTTGTTTGTTGGGGTGAAGATCCGTTGCAGGGGGACTTTCCAGAAGTGATAGAAGAGTATCTGGAACATGGTATTATGAAATGCATATCTTTTAATCGCCGTGGCACTCTTCTTGCTGGTAACTAATCATCTACTTATATTCTCTGTTCAGATCTATGTGACGTGTAGTTTCTCTTTTCTGTATTTAAATGAAAACCTTAATTGTTGAGTATTAGTTAAGCGCCTAAGCACTCTAATTAATAGAAACTGAAGACTTTTGTGTACACTTGACTATCCGTCAGACATGCACTACCCTAACAAAATTAAATTTTCAGCAGATGCATTTGTTCTTGATTATTATTCTTCATAGGGGTCTATGTAGGATTGTAGTCTCAAAACCCAATTTGGCAAATCCCATTCTTAAGTATTTGATCTCTCGGATGTGAAAATTTCTCCAAAATAACTAATGTAAATTTTCTTAAACCTTCTTATCAAGGTTTCTAAGAACAACAACAACTACTAATTCATCGGCTAATATATTTCCGAAAAGTCGAAAACTAAGTGATAGGGGCTTTGTGAAATCTTCTAAGATGTTAATAGGTAAAAGAATTGGAGTTGGTTGAATATACTTCCCGAAATAACCTAATCCGAATCAAGCCTCAAGGCATTTTCCCTTTGCCTCACGAGGCGTAAGCCTCCAGACGAAATGAGGAAT
>CM046035.1:61927323-61985413 GCA_025215565.1 Flaveria ramosissima | reverse complement strand
ACCAAGTGATTGACATCCCCCAGATGTAGACTTTGCAGTCATATTGCAACCACCATAATCACTATCTGTATAGGCATACAGATTGAAATTTGGATTCTTTGGATACCATAGACCAAGTGTTGAAGCACCTTTGAGGTATCTTAAATCCTTTTCACAGTGATTAAGTGAGACATCTTAGGGTTGGCTTGATATCTTGCACAAATACATGTAGCAAACATGATATCAGGCCTGCTAGCTGTAAGATACATAAGAGACCCAATCATAGCCCTGTATAAGTGCTCATCTACACACTCCCCCTCAAGATCTGGACCAAGGGAGTGGTTTCTGGCTATGGGTGTCTTAGCAATCTTACAATCAGTCATATTGAACCTCTTGAGTATGTCTTGAACATACTTTGACTGACTTATGAAGATGCCATCTTCAACCTGCTTCACTTGAATTCCCAGAAAGAAGTTGAGTTCTCCCATTGAACTCATCTCAAATCTGTCTTTCATCAGCTTCTCAAAGTCTTTGCAGAGCTTTGGATTAGTTGAACCAAAGATGATGTCATCAACATATACTTGAACCAGCAATAAGTCATTTCCCTGTCCTTTGATGAAGAGAGTTCCATCTATAGTACCTCTTCTGTATCCATGCTTGCAGAGATACTCAGATAGTGTCTCATACCACTTCCTGGGTGCCTGATGCAGCCCATAAAGAGCTTTGTCAAGCTTGCAGACATAATCAGGATGATCAGGGTCTACAAAACCAGGTGGCTGTTTGACATAAACCTCCTCATCAATCACTCCATATAAGAAAGCACACTTTACATCAAGTTGGTAGACCTTGAAGTTCTTGGATGCAGCAAATGCCAGGAATATCCTAACAGCTTCTAGTCTTGCTACAGGAGCAAAGACATCAGTGTAGTCAATCCCTTCTTCTTGTGTGTATCCTTGAACAACTAGTCTTGCCTTGTTCTTGATGATGATTCCCCTATCATCCTTCTTGTTTCTAAAACCCATTTGGTTCCAATGGTAGTCTTCCCATGAGGAAGAGGACAAAGGTTCCAAACTTTCTGCCTTTTGAATTGAAGCAGCTCTTGTTGCATAGCTTCAACCCAACTTCCATCCTTTAGAGCTTCATCAACTTTCTTGGGCTCTATCTGAGATAAGAAACAAGAGTGAAGACAAACATTTGCTTCATGGGTTTGTCTCTTGTTCTTACCCCTGTGACAACATCTCCAATGATGTTTGTGGTGGGGTGAGACTTGTGGATCCTTAGCTGAGGGATCACAGCAAGTTGTTGAGAAAGATCTAAATTTGAGAAATTTAAATCTGGTCTTGAAGATTCACCCTCCACATTATCACACTTATCAAGATTAACTTGATCCAATGAGTGTGAGACATCATTGATGTTGTCATCTATGGTGTGGTTATTAGCATCAAGAATTCCTGATCACTATCACCATCACCATTGTTGTCTTCTACAAGTGAGGTATCTTTTTATCTGGTTGAGAGGCCTCTGAGCTGGAATTTGAAGGCATGCCAGATGTATCAGCTGAATTTGTCATTGTTGTGCTGATAGAAACCTCATTTGCTGAAGTAGTTCCAACTGGAGCTGAAGATGTATGAGTTGAAGGTCTTCCTAGCTCAAATCTTGGATCAGGATCACCTGTATTTAGATTTTCTGCAGATCCTGAAACATGCTCACAAGATTTGTTAAAACAGTTGGTAACTAAATCAAGATCAAACAGCCAATCCGGACCAGAACCAGCCACACAGGGAGTGTGCTCATTGAAAGTCACATTGGCTGACTCCAACAATTCTAGTTCTGAGATTGTATACTCTATAAGCTTTAGCTTGAGAAGAGTATCCAATGAAATGTCCATCATCTGATTTCTCAGCAAACTTGGCAATTTGATCTTTGGTATTCAAGATGGTGCAGGGACATCCAAATGACCTGAGAAAACCAATGAAAGGTTTCCTCTTGTGCCAAAGTTCATAAGGAGTCTTACCATGTGTCTTAACTACTAAAACTCTGTTTTGCACATAGCAAGCAGTATTGACTGCCTCTGCCCAGAAGGTGATAGGCAGTTTAGAGTCAGACAACATAGTTCTTGCAGCTTCAATAAGTGTCCTGTTTCTCCTCTCAGCAACTCCATTTTGCTGAGGAGTCCTGGGAGCACTATATTGTCTTGTAATACCTTTTCATCACAAAATGCATCAAGGATTTGGTTCTTGAATTCAGTTCCTGATCACATCTTATGGTTTTGACCTTGTGATCACATTGATTCTCAACTTTTAAGATGAAATTCTTCAGAATCTCAGGGGTTTCATCCTTAGTTCTAAGGAAGAAGACCCAAGTGAATCTTGTAAAATCATCTGTGATCACCAGACAGTAAGAGGTCCTTCCTAAACTCATTACACTGGTGGGGCCAAAGAGATCCATATGTAACAAGTGTAGGGGAGTAGTGATGGAGTTCTTTTCCTTAGGCTTGTGAGATACTTGTGTTGCTTCCCTTTCAGGCATGCCACACAATGATCATCACTAGTAAACTCTTTCTTTGGCATTCCAGTTACCAGATCATGTTTAATTAATTTATTCATGTTCTTAAAGTTTACATGGCACATTCTTTTATGCCATAGGAAAGACTCATCACTATTTGCTTTAGATAGAAAGCATGAAACTTCTCCTGAGGGAGATGTTTCTTGCAAATCCATCTTGTACATGTTCCCTTTCCTGGGGGCTCTGAGCAGGATATGCTCATGAGGAATGACCACACCAGGTTGAGAACAATGCACTCATGCTCAGTAAAGAGCATGTTATGACTCTGATCACAAAATTGGGATACACTCAGAAGATTGTACCCAAGCTCCTTAACAAAGTTTACCTTCTCAATGCTGAGCTTACCATTTGTGACCTTGCCCCTTCCAGAAATGTAACCACCTTCATCTCCTCCAAAAGCAACTGGTCCTCCATCAATTCTCTCAAAATTATGGAGTAGAGACCTATTGCCTGTCATGTGCCTGGAACAGCCACTGTCAATTATCCAGACATTCCTGTTGGTCTTGAGCTGTTCCTGCACAGAGAAGATGATTAGTTACATTTGGAAACCCAAGCCTTACTTGTCTTGGGCTCATTAACAGTAATAGAAGGTAATGCAACAGTAATAGATCCTATGGTTGTACTATGGGGATCTTCAGCTGTTGTTGATGGAGAAACCTCAGTCATTTGGTCTTTCTTAGACTTCCACACCACCTTTGGAGTCTTGGACTTGACCTTCAAAACCTTAGAAGCTTTTAGAACTTCATAAGTTTTGATGACTGATCCTTCGGAAGAGTCTACAGTCACTGCAGCAGACTTTAGTGCTTCGGAAGAACTCCTTTCTTCCGAGACCAACTTTGCTTCCGAAGGTAATTTTCCACTTACCTCCTTCTTTGATTTGGAGCTTCCGAAGGAAACAGACTTTCCTTCCGAAGCTTGAGACTTCTTGAGACTCTTTGAAGTCTTTGTTTTAGTCATGTGGACAGTACTTTTAGGATTGTATGGGCAATCCTTAGCAATGTGAGAAGTACTTTCACACATAACACATAACATTTTCTTCTTCAAAGAAGTCTCCATTTGAGAGCAAGACTGACTTTGGTCACATCCCCTCTCCATCTTCATCTTGGTAGATGCTGAGACAGTTCCTTTGGGCTGTGAACTGTTCTTGGAGTTTGATGGTCCAGGCTGTGCAGCAGTGGTACACAGCAGATCAGTCTTCTTCTTGGCACTGGGATGATTTGAACAAGAACCATGACTCTTAGCTGAGGAGTCTTGGTTGATGTCTTCAGTCCTTACTACTTTGAAACCTGCAGAGATAAAAACTTGTTTCTGCTTAGCATCAAAAGTAGCCTTGATTTCTTGAGCCTTCTTTGCCTTTCTTTTGCTCTTTCTGATCAAGTTCTTTCTTTTGGACTTGGTCATCACAGTTGATTTCTTCTCCTCAGAAGGATAGTGGCCCTTGGAAGAATCCTCTTCTTCACTCTTCTCAGAGGAATTCTTCACTATCACTTCTTCATCATCCTCACTTACAGGATCTATGAGAGGAAGCTCATCTTCACAAGTTCCACACCTAGGAGATCTTACAGACAAGATTGTGTGTGGAGGAGCTATCTCATTTGATCCTAGTCCCTGTCTATTTTGATAACAAACCTTGTTGTGCAGGGATGAGGATATCATGTTCTTGAAGGTCTCTTCTTCAAGAACACTCTTCTCTGCCTTGGCTTTGCTGATCACAAGCTCAGCCTGGCACTCAGTTAACTTAGTGATGAGATCTTGGATCTGAGTTCTAAAATCTGTATGTTCATGTTTTAGTACTGAAATGGTTTTCTCCAAGTCTTCTATCTTTAACTTGTAATCATTTTCAGACTTTCTAAAATCAGATTTTAATATGTTTAATGACTCAAGATCAGATCTCATCTCTAGGTTATAGGACCTGTATCTATTTACTTTAGCAATGCATTCAGGGGAGCAAAGATGTTCCAATACCTTGGCTTCATCATGGTCAGCCATCAGTGCTTGGTTTGGAGAAGCATCCTCCACCTGAAAACTCCAGTCAAAGCCTCCTTCTTCAACAGCAACAGCAGCATGTTGCTTTGTCTTCTCAGCTTGAGGAGCTTTGTCAGTAAAGTTTGGTCTGGGTTGTGTTTGGCCCCCATTTGCTTTAGGTGCCTTACACTCCCTGGCAAAGTGACCCATAAGGTTACAGTTGTAACACTTAACTTTGCTTTTATCCAGCCCAAACTTACTGCTGGTAGCATTGCTTGGAAATCTTCTTCCTGTCCTCTTGTAGAACTTCTTGGCTCTGTGAGTGAGGAGAGCCATCTGCTGAACTATCTCCATGTATTCCAGGTCATCTGGATGGATACAGTCCAGGTCTTCAAGAGTGAAGAGATAATTCCCACAGCTTTCATCTGCAGACACAAAGGCTTGAGAAGAACTTGTCTCTTGGAATGGGCTTCCTTGAGTAAAGTTCTCCCTTGGTGTCTCCGGGAAGGTGATGAAAGGACCCTTTTGTGAGTTGTCAGGGTAGCATAAGAGATGATGCTGAGGTTCTATGCTGTCCCTTTCAACCACATGAAGGGCTGAACCCATTTGATTGTTGGAGTTGCCAGATGAACCTTGCATGTTCATCTCCATCTGGTATCCACTGAGAATCCCATACAACTCTGTAAGAGTAAGAGTCTTAAGGTTCTCAGTCCTCTTGATCACCACACAATAGTGTGTCCATTGCCTAGGAAGTGAGGACATGAACTTCCTTACAATGTCCCTGTTCTCAAGAGGAACTCCTCCATCCACTAGGGTATCCACAATCTCAACATACCTGAAGTATTGTTGAGTCATGGTCTCACCTGCTTTGAAGGTGAAATTTTCAAACTGCTGCTTCAGAAGATCTTTCTTGTTCTCCTTGGCTTCAGAGGAGCCTTCATACATCAGCTTCAGTGCATCCCACAGCTGTTTGGCTGTCTTGCACTTCTTGAAGCCTCTGTATACAGAGTTTGGGAGAGCAGTCTGAAGAGCAGTCATGGCCTTCCTGTCAATCTCTACTCTTTTTCTATCTTCATCTGAGTAGTTGGCCACATCTTTAGGAATCATACCAGCACCAGTAGCAGAGGGGGTGCTGGGTATGAAAGGTCCATTCTCAACAGATTCCCACATTCTTGAATCAAGAGACCTGATGAAGCCTTCCATCCTCATGCACCAGGTGTCAAAATCATCAAGAGTGATCAGTGGGGATTTGTTCATGGTTCCAGTCTCCATATCAGTCTTAGAGATGGCAGCCATTTGAAGAGTTTAGCTTTTGTGTGTTGTGAGGGATCTTAAGATGGTTAGATCTTATATCAAGAGCCTGGAATGCTCTGATACCAATTGCAAGACCGTTTAAGGGCTTAAGCACAATTACAACACAACAACACAAGAGGAGAATAACTAAGCTCTAATCAAACAGTGAACTGGGTAACCAAAGTGATACAAAGAACACAAGTAAAGCAAGAGACAGAACAAGAGAGTATGGGTTTCAAGGAGGCAGTATATTGCTTTCTCAAGTTCTTTTACAAGTGTTACAAAGCATGAAGAAAAGATACAAGAACTTGAAATACTTATACTACAACCTACAGCCGGCCATACTTTGAAAGCCAGCTGGATACAATTGACTAGACACTAACAAAATCAATTGTAGGATCAAAAGGCATATCTGCCTTTTGACCTTGTGACTATGACATGCCATAGCTCACATCCTTATACAATACAAAAAGGATAAAGTACATAAAGTAGAAAGTTGAATACTCAAGACCTCAATGTACAGTTACCAAAAGCAAGGCCCTTTTCACCAACTCATGTAAGTTGGTGACTTTACAGAGATGCAGCGGAAAAGGTGCTTTATGGAACAGTACATCAGATAAAGCATGTGTACTAAAAGTCTTCGGAAGAAATCTGTCTTCATAGGATGAGGCTTCGGAAGACTTTGTCTCTGAAGCTTCGGAAGACTTCATGTTTGGCTTCGGAAGATATTGGTCTTGGCTTCGGAAGATTTTACACTTAGAGTATTTTCTAATGCTTTGTGTAAAACTTCCGAAGCATTCTTCACTTCAGTACTTAGTGCATGTTGCTGAGACACTTAAGCTGTTTTTGGGTTGCATCAGACTTCAGGAATCCTTACAAATAGATACGCTTGGTTATCAAGTTTCGTATTAAACATATATCTAATTATAGTTAAATTAGGTATAATTGTTTGAATAAAAACATATTTCAATGTGACAACCCTAAACCAAGGTTAGGTAAATCTAACACTTTGAGAAATTTCGATAAATTAATAAAGTACATACTTATACCTTATTAGAAATTGTTAAATAAATTTATGTGTTAACTTTATTTAGAATCTTTATATATATCTAAATATTATGTGAGCATGCATGCATGTGTGATACGTGTGTATATATATGTAAATTTTATGATTGTCATTTTAGGGTTATGAGATTAGTTAGTTAAACACTAAATGCCTTAACCATATGTAATGCATTAAGACATGAACTTAATCAAACCATACTACATCAAGTTAACCTTATTTCAAAAACTAAAACCAAACAAATATCAAACACTTAAACACTAACTAAAACATAACCTTAACCCTAATACCAATTCATTAAGACACTAACTAACCCGATTAAGCACCTAAATCATTAACTAATCCTAGCTTAATGACTAAGTAAGTCATTAACACCAAACTGCCACCTAGCCATCCCTTGACACTAACCCTTGCTCCAAACCTGCCACCTAGCATTACATGACACTAAACACACTTAGAAATCTGCCACCTTTCCTCATAATAAGCCACTAATACAAGCTATAATCCCCACCTCATCACCCTAAACCTAGATTTAATGATGACAACTCCATCTTCATCCCCACCTCTCCGCCGATGGAGCCACAACCGCAAACCACCACAACCGCCACCATTCTCACACCTCTCGACACTCTCTCTCGGTTCTCAAGCCATCTCCACCCTCACCCTCAAACTCTCGGTTCTCACATCATACAATCAACACCATCACCATCTTTGCTCACCTCCAACTAGTTGTGATCAAGCATCAAGGACTATCACCTCAACCGGGCCCTCAAGGAGTCAAGCCAAGCCATTCTCTTAGTTCTCATCATCAAACAAGGTTAGATTTCCAAAATCTATAACTAACAAGCTTAAGAGATGTATATGTGTTTAACTAAACACATATAAACCAACCCTTGAAGATTAAATCATCAAGACTATTCACAAGAACTCATGAACATATGATTTTATTCAAAAATCAGTAAGAAAGAGGGATTCAAGAGCTGAAAACCTGAAAGTTTTATAAATCAATGATTTAAACAAAAAGATTACAAGAATTAAAGGGTTGAAACATGAATATTCTTGATGAATTGGATTAAATACTTAAATAACTGTGATTGTGGGAATAAAATTAGAAACTTGTTAAGAAATATTAGAAATAATGTGTCACATCCCGGCGGAAACGTGAGATGCTTAGGGTGTGACTTGTTTGTTCAGAACTCATTGATTCATAAATTTTAACAGATAGCACAACAACATAAACATAACATAATTCATATGATAATATTAAAGTTTAGGATTACATTAAATCATAATAGTCAAAATTTGATCTAGATATAATCCTATTACAAACATATTATCTAATTGCTACATCTTCAGTAACGGTGGAAATGCGCGCCCACCGATAGGCTGAGATCATACATATTCACAGTTAGATTCACACAGACTTTCCCCATTATTTCTCCCCAGCCATTATACACATCAAAAGAGAACATTAAGCTGTTAGTCATGATGAATTCCTGAAAAAGCATACTCAAAATAGTCAACACAAAGTTGGTGAGTTTACAAGTTTATCTTAAACAAAATATTATTGATGCATCAGATACAACCAAACCTTACTTAATAATTAGATCGTTCATAACTGTCATAACATAATTTATAAATCAGATAATATAGCATCACAACACTCATCCTGTTGGTACAAGAAATATCTTCCTAAGTAGCGCTACCAATATTATCCAACGGTTCCATATCCGAATTAATGGTTGTAACATAAATGACAGTATAGCTCAAAAATCTTAATAATGCATCAATTCATAAAAACAGTATGCTTTTTTCCCCAAAAGTTTATAAAAATAAAAATGGGGCTATGAATCTCACCTCTTACTCCAAATGATAACCTATGAACAAAAATATTTATAGTTTAGAAAAATGTCTTTTCTTTAACATTTTTAGCACCTCAAACTATAAAATCTATTTTAGAAATCATATTAAGACATACACCACGAAATTTTTATAGTAAGTAGTTTCTAAAATTAGACATAATATAGTAAAATTTCATTTTCTTATTATTTACAGTTTATTTTTTATAATTTTTACATTTTTTAAATAATTTATTAGAAGTACCTTCGGGCCTCTAAAAATTCTCAAATATTTTCAGAATACTTGTCATAACTTTTATAGTTTCTCAAAATTTTTTCATATCTCAAATCATAGCAGAGTCAATTTTCATGATTTTTATTATTTTACCAATATTCAGTAAAAATATCAAAATATATCCAAAAATTCTTATTTTCATACAGACTGTTTTATTCTAATTTTCATATTTTCTGTAAACTTTTCATAATTTATTTCACAGTTTAGGTATTTTTTCCGATTTTTAGTTAGCAGAACCTTTAAAAATTCATAACTTAAGCATATCTTTGAGTTAGATCACGAAACTTTTTCTGTAAGTCTTATAAATTGTAATAATAAATATATAATTTTTCCAAACATTTTCCAGGGTCGATTCTTCCAGTATGAATTTTTCTTTTAAATACTTAGATAATTTATATAAATTATTTTACTTATAGAAATGGCATCAAAATTTGCAGAACTATATTTTTTAATATTCTAAACATATCTCCAATGTTTTTTTCCCACAATTATAGTCAATAACATAATAAACTGAATTTAACAAGTTGCACCAAAATTTTTAACCCTTTGTTGAAAATTTATATAACTTTTGATTATCAAGATTTACTTTATTTATTTCAGATTCTTAAAACTTCCTTACTAACTTAAAATAAGTTTGATATGTTTATAAGATTCATGAAGATCTTGAATGTTAAATCAAAAGGGTTAGTCATATGTGTTTGTTTAAACACATGTATAGTCTTTGTAATCTTAACTAGTTATGGTTTAGAGGATGAAACCTTGATTTTGACAGAGATAGAGGGTGATGATAGCTGATAGTAGCTTCTTACTCCGATGCTCCAACTCGTGTGGATGTCTTGAGCTCCCAAAGTTGTGATTTCTTTGCAAATTGTGGTGATGTTATAGTGGTGACCGTGAGTGGTGATGTTGATGGTGTTTGGTTGAGAGATGGAGGAGTGGTGTTTGTGGTAGTGACCGAGAGGTGGTGGTGTGAAGGTGATGGTAACCGAGAGCAAAGTAGTAGGGGTATGCCATTGAGGAGCGACCTAATGGGGATGGTATATGGTTGTGGTGCACTTCATTTAGCCGAGAACTTCAAATAGGGTGAAGAGGTCGGTTGCCATTAATGGCATCATCATGAGGCTACTAATAGGTTTGATGAGTAGGCTATTCATAGGTTTATTAAGTGTCAAACAAAGGAAGTAGCTTGGTGTTCTATGGGCTAGGTCGCGGTTTGTGAGATAGGTTATGTGTGCTAGCTGATTAAGGTGTTAATCACCATGCTTATGATTTCAATCGGGTGGTTTATAACTCTAATGATCCGAAACTTGAGTTTAAATGATGCTTAAGTTTGAGGTTTAGGTGCTTTAAGGTTTGCTTAGATTGTTTTGATGCCAAGTTTTCTTTGATATTGTATTGTATGGTGGTGTTTGATTGGGTTGTTTTTGGTTCATTTGGTGTTTGTTTGATGTTATATGGTTGATGTATTTTAATCCCATAAGGTTTAATATTAAAAGATTATGTATTCGAATACATGCACACGTGAATTTTGTGCATGCATGCAAGCATGCATACGTACAACATATATATACATACTCATAAACACATATAAGTTATAAGAAGTTACTAAATATAAAATAATATATATGATGGTTTAGTAAAATATTAACGTATGAAATCCTAAACTTTTAGGGTTGTCACATAATGATCTGTAAAATATGGGGTAGTAATATTGGATAGATTAATTTATATAATTAATTCAAGGAAATAAAAGAAAATAATAAACAGAAGATCTGAACCTGATAAAAATCTGGAAAAATTATAAAATAACCCTTGAAATTAATGGGAATTACAGAATAAATTTCATGAATTAATTCGTATGTATGACTAAGTTTTATATTTTAGAATATTTTGTAAATAGAAAATTAAAAGAAAGAGCAACACAGTGAGATAAATTATAAAAAATTTACATAAATTATAAAATTTAGAAGAATAGTGTGTATGAATTTCGGAATTTTTAGAGATGTTTTACTATTTCTGTTGATTAGTATAAAATTTTAAAAATCCTAGTAATTTGTCTGTTATGAGTTATTAATTTGAAATTTTATGAGATAATATAGATTTCAGAACGTCTATGATGGTAAATTTTGGTGATTTTTGGGTGACAGTAGAGATTGATTAGGAATTTTGATAAAAATAGTGATTTAAATGCTGAAAATTTTAAAGAAATTAGATTTATTCTAACAAATAATTATTTTATAGGAATTATTTGACTTATTGGCTGGAATTAAGGTGAGTAACATAGCCCTTTTGATTTATAAATTCTAGGGGAAAAAGCATACTGTTTGTGTTGAATTGGATGCATTTTTGAGAAATTTGATTTATTACTGTCATATTGACACAACCATTAATTCGGATGAGGAACCGTCAAATAATATAGGTAGTGCTACTTAGGAAATGTCAACCTGCATATGCTGAGATGAGGGCAATGGTGTTATATTATTTGATTGTGTGATTTGTATTTGACAGTTATAAATCACTTGACATGTAGGTTTGGTCGTGAGTTTGATTGTATTGCATCAATTCAAAATGATTTATATCGATTAAACTTATGTTCTCACCAACTGTTTGTTGACTATTTGAGTATGCTTTTTCAGATCAGTAGAATGTATTATAATCTTGTGTATATCTTAAACATGTATAGTGATCGGCGTAGTTACCTAGGAAAGTTGTGCGTCTGGTTGACTATTGACTTGTTTGACTTCAGACTTTACGTGGACGTTCACATTCACTACTAGCTGAAGATATATGATGTGTTGAAGATATACTTTTGATTAGGATTACAATGTATAAGTCTAGTATGTTAGACTAAATTTTGTATCATGTAATTTTATAACTTATATAAACTAATGAAATTAATGTTTAGTTTATTGTCGTGGTTTGTATGGCGTGATAATCAATGTGTTTTGAACTAACGAGTCACACCCAAGCATTTCACGCTTCCGTCGGGATGTGACATTCAATAATTTACACATCTCATAATTCATATACATATACAAACACACACACATATATATATTCTAATGCTCAACAATTGTTTTTATTAACCCAATTGTAAATTAGCACACTTGATCTATTAAAATCGATTTGCACTATTTTAATTAAAATGACAAACCTTTAGTTTATGGAATATGATATATAACACATGAAGATGTATTATGTGTGCTTGATTAGGTAGATGGACCACCTCTTTATTAGGTAGATAGAGTAGCTTATATATCATCACCCAGTAACTTAAGACGTTATTTCTTATGGGTGTTTCATAACTAAAAGGTTGTTTGGTAGCCCGATCATAAAAAATCTACATCTGACGGATTGCTATATGAAATACCCATATCACAAACAAAAGTATAGGCTTGCTTGTGTGTTTCGTGTGTTCGTATTTATATAATAATAATAATACTAATAATAATAATAACAATAATAATAATAATAATAATAATAATAATAATAATAATAATAATAATAATAATAATAATAATAATAATAATAATAATAATAATAATAAATAATAATAATAATAATAATAATAATAATAATAATAATAATAATAATAATTTATATTATTATTATTATTATTATTATTATTATTATTATTATTATTATTATTATTATTATTATTATTATTATTATTATTATTATTATTATTATTATTATTATTATTATTATTATTATTATTATTATTATTATTATTATTTAGCTATAGATACTTTCTATTGATAATTTATTATTTACATGTTTATTATCATATCATCTGATATTATTTTAAGCTGATTATCATCTTGTTACTTGTTGTTATCATTTATCATCCTCTCGCTAGGGATTTAGCTTTGTCATGCTCTTTTTTGTAAAAGACAAGTTATCAAGGTCATCTGTGAGGGTAGTAAGGAGCAGTAACTATTAGATTTATATAAAGTGGGTAAGTCTATTAGTTTGAGAATTGTGTTACAGATAGAAACATCTTCTCGTTTCAATATCTGAAGTACGTAGTAAATTCCTAAGAATATGTTTGGTGTTGTGGTGTGACCTTGGTTATTTTTCCTGAGCCCAACTTGTTACATAATATCTCAATTGGTTTCTTAATGCTCGACATTATCTCATGATCAACAATGAATTTCTTCATCCAATCTAACACCTCTACTGTTTTTTATGCAAATATGTTTTTCCACTTTCTAATGGTTTGTGGAACTACATTATGTTTGGAACTCTTCCAAGTAATTTTTTTTTCATTTAGTGTGAAAACTTATCCGTCTGTGATCTATATTCATCTCGATCAATTTGGAAACTATCATCAATGTAATGCCTTGTAGTGTGCTTTTCTTCCAATGCTCCACATATCAAGAACATATCTTAGTATTCAACATGTAGTTAGGATATTCTTGGCTTTCTCAAGGATTTTGCCGATATCAAATCGTCATTCTCAAAGCATATGATACATCAGGTCTAGCGTATAACATGACACATATGATGGATCCAATTGACGCAAACATATAGTATCTTATTCATCCTTTTCTTTTCTTTGTTCATTTTAGGAAATTGGGTGTTGTTAAGAATGATACCAAGTTCCATGGCCAAGTATCCATGCTTGAAATCTTGCATTGAAAAAATGTTGAATGACCTTATTAATATATGCACTTTGACTTAATTCAATAAACAATTTTAATTTATCTCTATAGATTTTTCTTCCTTTAATATACATGAATTTTCTGAGATCTTTTATTATGAAACCCTTTTAATCCAAGACTTAACATCCTTCAAGGTTGTAATATCATTTCTAATGATTAGTATGTTATCTATGAATAAGATCAGGAAGATAATTATGCTTCCATTAGCCTTCTTGTAAACAACAACTCATCTTCATTCTTGATAAAATCAAATCTTTAATTTTCTTGTTGAATGTAAGATTC
Organism: Flaveria ramosissima; assembly: GCA_025215565.1. Lineage (NCBI taxonomy): Eukaryota > Viridiplantae > Streptophyta > Magnoliopsida > Asterales > Asteraceae > Flaveria > Flaveria ramosissima. Next base: position 61,971,469 of record CM046035.1, on the reverse strand, counting down.
TAGCTTCAAGATGCTTACTTTAATTCATAAATAAATATTTTGAGCTTACATACCCTATTAGGATTCTTTGGATTGATAAAACCTTCTGGCTGACGTATATAGACATCTCCAATAAGATGTCTATTGAAGATAGACTTCTTGACATCTATTAGTCACATTTCATAGGCATAATATGTGACAATGTCAATTAGTATTCTACTCGACTTAAGAATGCCAATATAAGAGGAGGGTTTCTCATAATCAGTTCCTTGAGTCTGAGTAAAGCATTATCACCACTAACTATGCTTTATATGTATTTACCTTTCCCTCCATGATAGTTATTAACTTGAAAACCTATTTACTGTGTCACACCCGGATTTCAACACTCCTAGGTTGTGTGACCTATTGGTTTCGATTGTTCGTTTTGTGGTTTCAAATCATTTACGTAGTAGAATAATTTATATTAAAATAATATTTTTTGTAAAATGTGTAACATCAATGTTACGTTAAAACTTTCAATATTTCATATATTTCAAAAGATATCTAAAACCATTTATATAGAATCAAAATTTAGGTTTACAACACTAGTTTATAAATATACAGCGATAACGAATTTAAGCGCCTTGAGAGTTGTGATCTTTTCAGCAATTCACTTGGCCTATATGTATAACTATTCAAGTTATCTAGGCCTGGCGAGTCAACATCCTTTGGGCCCTAATCCTAGCTAACATATATTGTACATGTTTACATGTAAAAGTTTTTGAAAACATTTACCAGCAAAAACTGGTATATACATGTAATTGACTCTAAAATATTTCAAGCATGCATGTTATTTAGAATCTCAAATCATAATTTTTGTAGACAAACTATAGATTTAGCAATTGATCTCAACTATGACCTTAACTAGCCCCGGTATGGGATTTTAACCCATTCTTGAGATATGAATTCTATACATATACTTCTAGTCTAAATGTCTTCATCGTAGAATACGGGTCATTATTTAAATATTCATTATCTTATGTATGCAATTTCAAACAAATCAAGATAATTAACGTTTTGTTTTTAAAAATACAATGTATTCACCTTTTAGTGGAGCCAAATAGTATCCTAGAGTTGATAAGGTAGTTCCTAAGGGAGCAAAACTTCAACTTAAGACTTCGTTTTCTCGTTCTCTTGCTTCATTTTTTGGTTTGGTACTTCATGTACCGCCACATAATAACCTAGGATTGATCTAAAAGTGAGGTATAGAGTTAGATTTAAGAGATTTGAGAGATAGATTCAAACTTAGGATGCAAAAATAAGCATACCTGAGTGTTCCTTTTATAGTTGGGTTCTGGCAATCGATGCGCCCGCATTACAAGGACGATGCGAGCAACATCGTCTTGACATGCTGCATGGCTGAAACATGTTGCTAGATCCTCGCCCCGAGCCTCCTTTTTTGATGCGCCCCGCATCAGAAATCCGATGTGCCCACATCATAGAAGGCATGCCAATTTTCATTTGTTAGTCATTAGATACGTGTTATCTCCGCATTGATTCCCTAGCTTAGTTGATGCGCCCCATATCCTTTTTTGATGCAGGCTGCATCGAACTTGATTTCCCAGCTAGGGGCTTTGCCCTTTGGACCCCACCAAGGGCTACCGCCCCTGGACCCCGCTCTCAGGGGCTGCCGACCCCGATTTCCTGTTGTCTACCGAATGTTTTAGGTCTAGATTTCAGGCATGTTACATACCGCCTGCATCATTACTATTGGGTGGTAAATCAACTAGTCCCATACTTGGTTCTTATGTATCAATCACATCTCAACGCCTACGGCTTCAAGCATTTATCAGATTTCGAATTTGAAATCAAATGTCTTGTAGTTAGTGGACCACATTGATTCGCTAAGTAAATTTCACATTTTTCCATAAGAAATCCATATCTATCAGTATTTTGACAAATTTTACTTGATCTAAGGACGCTTAATGTTACATCTCGTACCTAAACATTCTTTGGATTAGGGTTAGTAACTATTCCTTGATTGATAGTTTTAATCTTATATTGACTATTCGAGCAACTTTCTCTAAGGCATAACTCACCCATAGTAATCAAACTATGTCTAATAAAGTACAAGTTCTCTTCATATACACCTCGTTATATTATGGTATTCAAGGTGGAGTTAATTGTGAAATTATTCCACACTTATTTAAATGTTCATCAAATTTGTAACTAATATATTTGCCAAGTCAATTTGATCGATTGCCTTTGATTGTTTTACCAAGCTAATTTTGACGGGAAGGCTTTAACACTTCAAAGGCTTCACGTTTATATTTTAGCAAACAAACATCCATAGTGACTAAAGTGGACCATGAATGTTATAAAACATCTTTCACCAAATTTAGACATCATTCTAAAAGGACCACATACGCTATTATGTATGAGACCTAGTAGATCTGAATCTCTTTCACATGTACTAGTAAAAGGTGCCCTAGTCATCTTACCACTTAAGCTTGATTTGGCAAACATTAAATGACTTTAAACTGGTGGATTCTTAGTATCTATAGGTTTTATGCATTAATAAACATTTCATGCTCATGCGACTTAGTCGATAATGCCATGAGTATGCCTGACTAAAGTCTGACTATGATCTCATTTGTGTTTAGTGTGCATATAGAACTATTATGTGAACCACTTATATCGATTTCATATATACCATTATGGGGCCAAACCTCAAAATAAAATTATCATTCATATAAGCTAAAATATGATCATTCATAAAAAAATAACGAAAACCTTGGTATGTAAGCAAGAAACTAAAGCTTAGTTAAAGCAGGTACATAGTAAACATTCTATAATGTTCATACATACTATGACAACCCTGAAATTTAACACCTTCAGAAGCTCTAAATGTTATAGAGAAACCGTAGAATGTGCTTGAACTGAAACACAAAGACACATTATACTACAACACATTGGGCTTAACAAGTAGCTAATTGAACAAATTAGGCCCAATAAAAGGCTCACCGGATATACAAGGCCCAATAAGGCCCTTTAAAAGATTCAAGTTTATTTTGATGCTTAGTTCGTTATTCTAAGCTCAAACAATAACTAGACACGCTTAACAAATGACCACGTGAATTATTGTAAACTTACAAAACAAACGTTTAGAATGATGAACGTTTAACGCGGAAAATAATCAATTGTATCAGAATCATGACACGTCGAATATCATGGCAATGGAATATTAATATTTCAATAATATTTACTTGGAAACCTTATTCAAACAATTAAACACGATCTACCATACAAAAACAATACGCGACGTCAATATTATTAATTTAAACGTCTCTGACGCATGAAATGACGTGTAAAATGTTACCCAATACTTAATTAACATTAAAATAACAATACTAATATTTGTTGCGAGATAACACTTAAAAAGCTTAAACGCGTTAAATATGTGATACTAACGTATTCCAACTCGTTTAATCACCTTATTAAAATCTGATGAAACAAATATTCTTGTGAAAGTTGGTAATTGATAAAATTTGTGGCTTTATTGATAAAGCTTTGATCTTTACAAAATAAATCAAAACATAATTTGTTTAACAAAAGATGAACTGTAAAGGTTTCTAGATCTCACAAAGGTAGCTCTCATAAATTATTGGGTTTCGTGCATTTGTTTTAAAATTATTTATAGCTAAAGAATGACACAAGGATCGTTCTATATCAGATTTAGAACATTCACCATGAGTCAAGTTGCTAAAGGAACTTGAAACAGAAAAAACCATAGTTTAAGTTTGAAATTTTACTTTGTAACTTGTTGGTCTTGGTGGATGATTGACTAAAGAAGATCTCCAACAATACAACAAAGTAGGATGCTTGTCACACGTGAAATCATGGAAAAATACACATGATTTGTTTACCTTTTGTGTCAATCAAAGAACCCACAGTAGCCAAGACAAAGTCTTGGCTTTTCTACTTTGGTCGACCATCAAATAGTGACGAGCACGGGGTGGAGGTGGCAGCTAGGGTATGTGTTGTCAACTCTTGACTATATATGGTTGGTATCTTTCTAAAATCAATTTTATTTGGAACCAACAAAACCAATGATAACCATTGATTAACTTAATTGTGATTAGAAATGATAGAAAGTGTAAATATGACTTTTATCAAATAAGTTAAATTAATAAAAAATATATAATAGTGAAAATATTTTTTTTATCTTTTCAGTTACTTATTAATTAATTAATTCTTTCTTATCCTTCCTCTCTCTCATCTCTCTTTTCCAATCTCTCATCTCCTATCTATAGAATATTACATATATGTAAATAAGTGTAGTTTGTAAGATATATGTTAACAATTTGCATATTACATATATGTAAGATAGTGTATTATCATTTTACTATACCAACATCCAAACTATAAACAACATAACAAAGTAAAATCTAGTCAATTAGATATACGTAAATTAGTGTAGTTTGCAAGATATATGTTAACAGATTGCACATTACATATATGTAAGTTTGTGTATTATCATTTTATTAACCAACGTCTAAAGTAAAAGCAACATAACAAACGTATAGTGGTTTTTGCATCACATTAACTTGGTATGTGTAACAAATTAACAATAAATAGTGTAACTTAACTTATACATATGATGACTATTACATATACACCATTTTTATGGATAATATATGAACTCAAGCTATATACATATATGTAAGTTAGTGTATATTAAAAGATATTTGTTTATAGTTTGCTAGTTACATATACACGAAAGTTAGTGTATTAAATTTACATGTGTGTAATCAAATTTATGTGCATGTAATCACATGTATACAACCAAACTGAAAATAATAATCAAATTGATACAACTCTGATTTACTTATATGTAGACTAAACATGTTATTTACGTGTACCTTGACAGTTTTACATACATGTTTAAGTGCATCCTTTTAAACCAAACTGTAAATAATTAAAAATATGTCAATGATAATCATTTTCATGTGTATTTGTTGCTTTAACCATAATACATAAATCAATTGTTCAATCACATAATCCACTCCCTTTCTCTTACATTATATGTGACCAGTGCTATGTGATTACAAAACTCTCATAGTTTTTATCATTATTTAACCCATCCATAAAAAGCTCTATTGCCTAACGCTACTAAGGTGCATAGAAAAGATGTCTTTTCCGATCTTATCGACGAATCAAATCCTATGATACAGAAAAAGTGTATATCTAAGAATATGATCAGAATTTTTGTACAAAGCCTGCCCAACAAAATATACATGTTCAAGTTCTAAAAGAATTTAAATTTATATTATACTATGTCATATTAACCTAGCGATATGTTCAAACCATAAGAAACAGTCTCCTGTATAAAATATAAAATAAAACTACATAACATCAGATCACAAAACAATCTAACCCTCTCCAGACCCTGTACAAAACAGAAAATAAGTTAAACACCAGATACGTTCGTTTTTAATACTAACCTATTGTAGTAACCATGGTAAAAAGATGACATAAGAATGAGCACATCAAAGAAGAAGTTTGAATAATAAGGGATAACGGAATGAGTCCACCCCATCCAAACACACTCCTACTTCCTACTTGCTTCCCATCAAACTCAAACCATGAGCGCGTAGGGTTAACTCAACTCAACTCAACTCAACAACACAAGAAGAATATTATTGCGTAATTTCTTCATCCAAAATCAACACAATATCAAACATAATCAACATTCAATCAATCATCTGCTACCATTATTATTATTATTCATAATATTATTATTATTGTTGTTGCTTTCGTTTTCACCCGATCGGCCGGTGTTATCATGATCATCCGTTCATCATCGACGCCCTCCGGCGGCCACTCCGGTGTTTGTTCGTAGATCTCATTGTTTACACGCTGAGATCGGCGTTCGATTTAGCTTTTGTTTGTTAGGTGATGGATTTGGATGAATTTAGATCGATTTTATCGAATTCAACGGCGGATGTTTGGGAGATCATCGATGCGGCGATTACCCTAGCTTCGACGGATTTCGCCGGAGAGCTTAAGCGTCGGAGAGACGGAATCGTCGAGCGGCTGTACGCGCGGCGGTGTGGCAGTTGCGACGTGAGTGTAGGTGATGAGCGACGTCGGAATGGTGTGGTTAGGGCTAATACGGAGGAGGTGAATGATGATGTTAGAGGAGTTGATGATGATGATTCTCCTCGAGAGGAGGAGGATGATGAATTGGATCCGTACGGAGGGTTGTTTGATGATGAGCAGGCGAAGATACTTGGAATTAAAGAACAGCTTGAAGATCCGCAGCAGGTATGGTTTTCGATTGAGTTGTTTATGATGATGTTGTTGATTAGATTGTAGTTGACTTGTGATGATTGATGGATGATTTTGTGGTTTAGACTGATGATGCTATTGCTGAGTTGCTTCAAACCCTTGCTGATATGGATCTTACTTTCACAGTCCTTAAGGTAGATGAACATCAGCTGTGTTGTTTACCTTTCATTTGTAATCCTATAAGCACCAATTGTTATTAATAATAATGGTTGATAATCGAATTAGGAAACGGATATAGGAAGGCATGTTAATCGTCTTCGGAAGCACCCATCAAATGAAGTAAGAAGACTGGTGAAGCAATTGGTGAGGTCAGTGAAATTTGGGAATGTTTTGTATCCAATAATTTTGGAGAAGTTTATTGTTCTATTGTAGATTGTTCTTGAAGTTGGTTTTATCTTTTGTAAATGTAACAGGAAATGGAAAGATTTGGTGGATGAATGGGTCGGGTCAAACAACAGTGCCCTTGCACCAGCTACTCTCACAGGTATAATTCATTGTTCTTGCTGATGTAACCTTTTGTTTTTATGAATTTATAGCCTTTTATTGAGCAAGATGCAAGCTTTTGGTACTAATTCTTTGTTCTTGCAGATGGTGACTCGCCTCTAGTGCAGAGTGTATCAAGGAATGCCCAAAATGGATATCAACAGGTACGAGTGTGAATGTAACCCGTTTGAAAAAAGCGTCTGTGATGATGAATTTGATATATTTGTTGGTTTTTTTTTGAGATTTGAAATTGTGTTTCTCAGGGACCTGATTTCGGCTATTCTCCCAACCCACACAGTTAAGTATTGAATTCAATTAGAATCTACCAATTCTTTTCCATACATTGTTGTGGAGTGATTTTTGATGAATTCTTTACGCGAAATGAAACTGTAGATGGGAGTTCTGGTTCTGAAAGGAATAATTCTGAACCAGAGCAGAATAGGCCGAAAACAGTTGTTTCGAAAAAAGCAACACCTTCCAGACCACCGCCTCAATCTCGTCCTGCAATGGCTGCTTCTGCCTCGGTTCCTCCTCCAAACGTACATTCTCTATTCAAACTATTTGCATATTCTGTCATGAACACAAAAAGTTTCTCTAGTTTTACTACATATCTAAATTTTGACCCGTTTACTTGTGAATAAGTTGATTTGGATTTTTTTTTATATCTTTGGTTGTCAAAACAGCCAAATCAAAAAGTATGTAAAATGGAAAAGAGTCAAATGGTTGAAGCGGATATAAATCTGACCAAAGCTACTTTTCCTCAAAATATTAGATCTTTTTCTGAATAATATAGATCCTGCAATCATATTTAAAGCACTAGTTACTTTCTAAAACTCATAAGAACTTTTGAGAGCAAGTGTTTGGGCTATCCTTACCAATGACCCTTTTGACCTGTTACCCAAACCGCCTATTTTGTGCCATTCTCGGGTTGAATTGCTTATAAGTTAATGATCTTCGCAGCGAACACAGAGGGAGGAAAGTATTGACCTAGACAGGCTGGCTTCGGCCCGGAGGCGTCTTCATGAGAACTACCAAGAAGCCCAAAATGGTAAGAATGAATGAATGAATTGAATGAACTTTTTGGCTTATGGGATCTGTTTTGCATTGTCAAATGTGTTTTTAATTTTTTTTTTCTAAAAAAATTCTTTTTGAAGCAAAAAAGCAAAGGACAATACAAGTTATGGACATCCATGAGATACCCAAGCCCAGGAATGGTTTCATTGCCAAGAATAAAGGCAACTTCCATGGGAGGCAGAATAGATGATCTTTTACACTTTCTTCATGTCCCATTTCTATAAAATACTCTCATGGCATATACTACTACTTTGTTTTATATTAATTACGTTTTGAATGTTACTAATCCAGCGTTAGCACGGGTGTAAACAAGTTTAGTCAAGCTTGAACTTGTCTAAGCTCAAGCTCAACTCGTTTAGTGCTCTATTTCAAAAAGCTAAAGCCTTGTTCGTGAGTAGTTTTTTAAAACTGACTTTGGGTTGGCCTCGTAATCTATATTTTAGTGATTATTTAATGATATTATTAATATATATTTATAATTACATTTGTACATGTATTTATAATTTTTATATATAAACAATATATATTATTTAATTATTTTTATTTTAATTTAAATGTAATAATAATTAGAATGCAAATATATTCTTATAATATATAATATATTAATTGTTTTTTTATATTTGCAAACTCACACTCTAAAGTCTAAACCCTCAAATTCTCGGGGAGAGATGCCATGTAAGCATACAACACATCTTGATAATGTTAGATTAGATGGGTGAGAGTGGTCACTTGAAGACCATACTCTCTAATCACTTTTCTCCTCCACCTAAGCATCACGCCATACTCATGTAACCCTTCACTAAACTCTAATTTGTATGTGGAAATGACTCTTATTCAAGAGACTTTATTCCGTCATCATTTGACATTTAAATTTACTTTAAACATAAATAAAAAATCAAATTTTAATAACAAATTAAATTAATATTATTATAAAATTATTACTAATAACATTGGATAAATTACATTTCTATATTATAGAAAATACATAACACTATCTATTCTAATGATCTTTAAGAAAGTTTAAAGCCGTAACATGGTTAAAAGTAGTACGTTGGTACCATTTCATATCGAATTGTGGTTGTCTAATACGTCGTTGTAGATACTCACAAAACATCAAAATTTTCCTTCTCAAATCAAACCACGTGTCTAATAGACGACTGCTATGGTATTCAACATGATGAATGTTGAAACGAAATCGTGTGTTAACCTGCTCCCAAACCATTGACGTGTGTTTGATTGGCACAAGATTTTTTGAAACCTCAAGGAAAGCTTTTACAAACCCACCTAGAAAAACGACCCTAAAATTTAAGTACAAAACTAGAAAAGAGAAACACAAGAAAAATAACCATACAAAACAAAAATAAAAAAAAGTTTGAAATGGAGCGAAACGAGACCAACAACCATCCTACAACTTCAAACTTCGGCATGACCTATCGATATTAAAACTGTTTATGTCGATCCTAACAATAACTCGCCTGTCAGAGCGTCAATTAATAGAATACTGTAATTTTAGTTTTCAATGCTCTCCGTATATTTAAATCGATATTGACGAATTCAATCCATTTACACAACTAAGTTAAAGAATAAAGGCCTTTGGTTGTATATGTTCTATCCACCGTCACTCATAAGCAGCCAACTACCCTGCTTTACCATCCCGATCACACGTACTTTTCCTCCCCACTAGATCAAAGGCCCTTTGCTAGTTAATATATTAGATAATTATATATAATAACATATTCATCTAGGCTTGCAACCCTTGTCAAGGTATATATGTAAAAGTTTGGATTGAGTGTTATTAAACGAGTTTGAACTCATTTAAGCTTAGCTTAATTAAAACATTTAATGAATCCTTACAAACAGCTTACGAACAACTCGACTTGTTGGATTAGCCAATGAACAAAAGAACTCCGATTGGTTTTCATTAGATAATAGAAGAAGATCTTAATAAACTACGATTCATGGACAAAAAAGTATTCATTCACTTTTTAATTATTCAATAACTATTACTTTAGCAAGAAACACTTAGAATATAAAGTGACTTTTGCATGTAAAGCAAATAAAATGGAGGAGTGAAATTATCACATAAAAAGAAGTAATAGTCACGCAAGAAGAATTATTCTTGTAAGATAGTCCAACCAAAACGTTTCTTCATTTGTAATAATTTTGTATACTTCGCATGTAATAAATTACAAAACAATTACAAAACAAAAATCGTAAAACAAAATACATTAACAAGATAAAATAACAAGATAAAATAACAAAAGACTACTATGGAGAAAAGAGATTGAACGCATAACACCATTCACGTAGGTGTTGATTTTTATATTGTAATTGTTATGACAAATATACCCCTGAATCCCTAATGTAGGAAACCTGGCAGGAAAAGTTAACGACGTTAGTTAGGAGTAGTTAAATGAATTTAAATGACAACTTTTGTGAAATATTTAGATGCAAATGATAAAAATTAAACTTTTGAACACAAATGACAATTTATATAAAAACCTCAAGTTTGAAAAACGTATTTAAATCTATTAAACTAAATAGTTAGTAATAAAAACTAATATTAGAGTAAATTACTATTTTCGTTCCTGAGGTTTGACGAAAATTATGATTTTAGTCCAATTGTTTATTTATTACACTGACAATCCAATAGTTTCAACGTTTGTTTCAATACCGTCTACCTCGCTAACACCGTTAGTACTATTCCGTTAAATCAATGCAAAAATACTTTAATACCCCTGGGCTTAGTAAAAACTCTTCCCCTTCCCTTCCCTTTCTCCACCCCACACACACACACTCTCTCTCTACCACCAAAACAACAACCGTAACTACCCACCACCGCCACATCCTACCACCACAACAACCACCTAACCACCCACCACCACCGTCAATCACCTCCATTGTTCACCCCTTCCTATTGTTGATTTCAAAAATAAAATATAGATGTTTCAAAAAAAGGTTCATGGGGTTCAAGAAAGAACCCACTGTCGATCACCACCATTGTTCGTCTTCAGATCTCTTCATCTTCATGGCCGGATCACTTCATGATGAAGTTGATGATAATTTGCATATTAAGGTTAACGTGATGTTTAATAATTATTAATATCTTATGCTTTAGATAAAAAAACGAATATTTCGAGTATTAATAAGAAAAATAAAGCACATAAAAGAAACTGAATTTGGATAGTCAAGACTCAAGACGGTTAAATTCAAATTAACAAAATATATAATATTAAAATTCAACTAAAATATCGTAATTGATGGGTGGAGTTGATTTGTGTTAATTTTCCGGTGGCATTCACAGCTGTGAACGGCAAAGGTAACGGTGATTATAGGTCACTGATATAAAAACTATTGATGTGTTCATCAAGGTGCATGATTCAACGAATATATTTGTCATAAGTTCTTGATATCGTTTTAAGTTAATGTTACAGTTTGTCACGTTTCATTTGAGAAAACTACTATTTGTTTGTTTTTATAGGCTCACTTCCTACAAACAACTCCATATACTTATTACTTTTGCAAAGAATATGACTGTAAAGTGTTTCAGTATACGTAAGGTTCTATGCCGCCAATATAGAAGTTTTGATTTTATAGCAAGATTTTGAAAGCTTAGGTATCTATATATATATATATATATATATATATATATATATATATATATATATATATATATATATATATATATATATATATATATATATATATATGTATATATATATATATATATATATATATATATGTATATATATATATATATATATGTTATAAATGCAGGGTTTATTAGACAATTTGTGATCTATACACGGCCAAAATATGCGATTATGCACAAGGGATGAACCTGATATGCTTTGGGAGTGCATGTATAACTTTGTAAGCTATAAACATGTTATCTGAATGTTAAAAGAATTAAGAATAATAACCCTGCCGCGAAGGCCGAAGCGCGGGACAAAATTACTAGTTATAATGAAAGTGAAACGTTTATAACAGTGATTGTATCTTTTATTTATTTGAATCTTTATGTTCTTCTTATCTTTTGCTAGCAAGTATAGTGGAATTCCCTCACATCCAATCAAGAGTTTCTAATTAGGTATTTATTTACCATTAGACCAAAACGTCTAGTTCCCAACCCTTTTTTTATAGGTGTAAATATACAGACATCCCACTTTATAAATTGGTATACTCTATACACCTCGTATAACATCATATGCGACGTAAAGGGTTGAAAGTAGTGAAAACGGGGAAAATTAAATGGGGGACTGTCAGAGAGCTATACACCCTATATAGCCCTATATGACCCCCTATAAGACACATATAGGTCTATATGATGCGTATAGTAATTTTCGACACTGACTACGAAGAAAAATTCAGGGGTTGTCAGAGGGGTTATACGCCCCGTATAAGGTTATACGACCCACCTATATGACACGTATAATGTTATACGACCGTATATTTCTTTAGGGTGTTAATTTATAATCAAGAAGTGTTTAGATATCGGGGCGTTATTTATTAGGTATTATATAATTCAATGCTAAGAAATAATTAATGGTTTCTATATTTCTACCAACTTAACGAGGAAATGGCATAAATACCCCTTACCGACAAGCAACTTTGGCACACAAGTTGCCTTATATGATTAAGAATATCCCATAGGTGTCCTCTCTCTTATTTAAAGAGAATTTGTCCCTCAAAATATCATAATGTATATGCATTTCTCATTACCGAATTTGTTCCTAAAAGCTTTTAGGCTTTAAAGTGAACTTTTAATATTGAGTTTTACTTCTTTTTCTGTTTTAATTTTAAAGTGAACCTTCTCATTACATTATATTATCACAGTTTATTTTTACTTCTTTTCTTTTGTCAATTTTAATTTTATAACTTCCATCTGAAAATTTAGTTAACTATATGTAAAATCTGAATTGTATAATTACTCAATTTGAATTAATATTTAGTCTATATATGAAGATACTCCATTCAACGGTACAAAATAAATTATGTTTTGCGTTTTCATACTTTTATTAATTTGTTAAATTATAAGGCTGTACGTAGTGGTGTCACTAGAGGTTCCAAATTTGTTGAGTTGGACATATATGGGGCTTTAAAGCTACCACATCTTATTTAAATGGGACTTCAAACTTATTTTCTAGTCAATCCTTTAATGGACATTAAAAAATGGTGAGTGCATTTAATTTTTCTCATTTTTGATAACTTTAACTAAAAATGACTTTAAAACCACTACATTTGTTTTAAAAGTTATTTTAACAAATTCATGTTTGCTTAGGTGACATTTAACTAAATAAACCACTACACATAGTCTAAACATAAAGCACAATATAAGTGCACATTCGGTTTGAGTTGACAATGGTCATAACTGATCGATTTTGGTGAAATTTTTTGAGTTGACAATGGTCAAAACCGATTTTTGATGAAATTGGTTTGGTTTGAAATCAATTTTTTAGAGGAAAAAAACCATTTTAGTTTCAAATCAGTTTGGTCTAAAACCAACTGCTTCCAATTTGGTTTGGTTTTCACTGATTTTAAACCATTTTTAACATATGTGTTTTACAAACCTATTTACAACCTATGACGTGGTTCGGTCCCAGTTCGGATTTGAAACTAGTTTCGGTTCACAAACCGCTTTGTTTAACCTCTTTAAAATTCACATCTCATTTTCTAGTGTCATATCTATAATTAACTTAAAAATTATAATTCTGTAAATCTATTTTAGTTAATTTAAAAAACTTTCCATATTTCATTCTCATCCCCATCACTATATTTTTTCTATTAATACTATATTTAATCGTTTTCCAATTACATTTTCACTACGAAGTATTTACATATTTCTTCTTTTTAAAATTACTAATTGCATAATTTTTCAAGTTAAGAAATAATTTACGTATTTTCAATCCTAAAACATATATATTACATATTTATACATTTATTTAGAATTAACTTATTAAATGACTATATAATTTTATTTTTACTATGGGATTTCGTTTTGATTATGTTTTTATGTTTCTTCTTCAATTTTGGGTTTTGTTTTTTCAATTCTCCTGCTCGCTCTAAACGATTTTGGTATTGTCAATCAAAACGACGTGTATATTATTAAAGATTTTGTTTGGATTTAAACAAGTAATGCCTTTTCTTTTATATGTTTCTTAGTATATCATCAATACAACATAAATGGATAAATATGTAAAAATAAGAGTAAATTAGTCTTTTAGTATGTAACCATTGGCCATTTGGCTAAGTGGTATCCTGGTGGTTTCCCTTAGGGGAGATTGTCGGCTCAAGTCTCGCTTTGGGCAAAACGCTTTAATTTGAGCAAAAATGCTTTAGTTTGAGCCAAAATGTTTTTCAAGTCGTGAGTTTTCTCCTATGGGAGTTGGGGATGTTGTTCCAGCTGAAATACATATAAATAAGTCAGGTTAAGATAACAATTATCTTTCGAAACATGAACATACAGTTGCCGTTCAAAATAATATGTTTTAAATTTAATATAATAAATTAATATGTAATGTGTATGCTTAAGAATGAGAAATATATATAAATTTTAGCTTGGTATAATATGTAATTTAAAAAACATCAATAACTATTTTGTCTTGTTATATTTTTTTTTTCAAATTTTGATTTCCAATAACTTTAATACAATTTAACCATCTAATTATTATTCCCAGGTTTAGGGTTAATCAGGTTTATGAAATTGAAAATATATCCAAATTGAATATAATTGGGTTATTTGATTTTAATAATACCAACTTTCATATATTGACCGGAATTAATCCCAACTTAGCAAAATGTTTACGGACACTCTCAACTTTGAGCTTATTTTCTTGCAACGATCCCTTACTAACTAAGTGTTAACACCGATAGTTTTTTTATAACGTGAACTACTTATATGGCCAAAACACTAAGCATAAAGTTGAAATCAACTGCCGGGTCCGTCAATCTGAAACTTTTGCAACCTAAAACCCGTCAATCTTCACCTTCTGATTTGAACCACTTGGCTCGTTAAAGGTAGATTTCAAATGACGATAGATGCTAGACACTAAAAAATATACCTAATAGAGGTTGGGCTCAAAGTTAGCCCCATTTCATCAAAAAAACTAACGAGCGTTAATTCTCCGTTAGTAAGAGATTATTGAAGGAAAATAAGCTCATATTTAAAAGTGTTCGTAAACATTTTCCTGAGTTGGGATTAATCTCGGCCAATAAATGAAAGTTAAGATTATTAAAATCCAATAACCCAATATAATTAAAGAAAATACTGTAAAAGACACGATTAGGATTAAAAAAAACAAACATACGAAAGCTATAATCAACATTCAAAAGATATAAACATGAAGATTATGATTATCCCATTTTACAAACGACCTTTACGCAAGTTACCAATAATATAAAATAGTTTTATATCCCTGTGCTACACGACATGAGTCCATTCAATTTTCTCACACGCAACGCTGCGTTAAATTGGTTGTTATCTATCCGACTCGTCGGAAACCATAGAATCAAGGTTTGATGGTGAAACTCAAAAATACTAAACTTTCATAGCCAAATTTGAAAAAAATAGAACTTTACTATAAATAGTTCAGTGGTCAAATTCTAAAATCCTAAACTTTAATGGCTAAAGTCAAAATAATAAATCGGTGGCCAAACTCTAAGATCCTAGAGTTTAGTGACCAAAGCCACACACTACGCGGGGGAGTCTGGTCAATTTTCCCACACACATCGCTGTGTTACGTTGGTTGTTATCTGTCCGGCTTGTCAGAAACCATAAAATCGAAGATTGGTGGCGAATTTTAAAGATACTAAACTTTAGCTGTCAAATTAAAAAAATAAAATTTCAGTATAAATAATTTAGTGGCCAAACTCTAAGATCCTACATTTCAGTGGTCAAAGGTAAAACAAAACAAATCGATGGCCAAACTTTAATAATAAATGGAAAGATTTAAATACAAATTGTTTCAAATCTAAAATGTATAAGAACTAATCTCAACCATTAATCTTTTTAATCAATGGTTGAAATCAAATTGTAAGAAAAAATTTGCTAAATGAGTATTTTAGGCATGATTACTTTTTCTTTTTAAACTTTTTTAAATTCTTATTTTTTTAAACATTCGTAATTATTATATACGATATTATTTTATATATATTCATTAAATCATAAAAACGAGCGGTTGTTATCTTTAAAATAAGTGGAACATTGTTGTATAAAAGCAATAACTTTTGTTTTTATGTTTTTAAGTTCTTATATGATTTCTGCTGGTCATTGTATCTTTGGTACAACTCATTATGTCTTTTATTAGTTGTTGTGTTTTTTTAAAATAGTGTGTTTTTAATATGGTGAATTCTAAAAGAATATAATGGTGAAATAACACTGTATTTCTAATATGTAAAACATAATGATAAAGTAACAACTAATTAATCTAATACATAAAAAAACCGGTATTCAAATAAGATCTTGAAGACGAGATCGGAAGGAAGATCTACACACTCTTGCTTTGGCATTTTCTAAAGCCTATTTTTAGAAGACCTTATAGTTGGATTTGCACATCACAAAATCGCTTTAGACCGAACTTTCATCAAACATAAACAACATAGTATTTAAAACGTTGTCTATATTATTGTATAAACCATGAATTGAAAATTTAACTAAAAATATAATCTACCATGTTAGGATGTCAGTCTTGAAGAATGTTGTCTAGTCTCTAGATCCATGCAAAGCTATCATCCTTTCAACTCATACATGTTCAACTTAATATGCATACTAAAAAGTTAGCATTGATGAACAAGTTATAGTTTTATTTTAAGAAAATAGTTTTAACAGACTTTATAAGATATTATCTATATATGATTTATGACTATACACATAACCATAACTTTATCTGTGAATCTTACTTCATTTTTCACTGTCTATCTTTATCTTAATTTTAGCCCCATTTTAGCTATACCATTCATATCATACTTCATTAGTATAACTTTACTATATTTTATCTATGTAATTGCATTAGTGCAAGACTATGTTAAATATTTTTTATCTTTGCCATAGTTGCACTTTATCTTTACTTTAAACATAACCTTGTATTTGTACAAGACTTCTTTACACATTCCATGTGTGGTTATTAAGACTTTAATTGTTGCTTACATTAAATGCAAGATTCCTTTAAACATTGCTTGTGTGGTAATCAAAACTCATATACAAGGACTTTTTTAGATGCAGAGGTTAAAAGACTCAAGTTCTTAAGTTTATTGTGTTGTGGTGGTTTGATTTAGTTGTAGAGAATCTATAGTTACATGGACTTTTACTTTAATTTTAAGTAAGGCTTTCCATTTATGGAGGCTTTAGCCTATTTCAAAGCAACATAAACTCACACGCGATGGTTATGAATCAGTTACGGAGAATCAAGCGTATTTTTTCAGATACTGATATGTGAATAAATATACATGTTAATAATGCATATCTTTACCCATCTTAGGTTTTTTTTGTTAAAGATCCATCTTTATCTATACTTAATTATGATTAATTTGGATTTTGTAGTTTTGGATGGTTGTTTGATGATTTCAAAAGAAAAATACAAGAAATACATCAAGATTTTAGAAGTTTAGAGGCTGTTATGGTCATGACTGATTTTGTTAGGACCATATATAACATGCATTAGGCCCCTTTTTCTTGCGCATTATGGTCATGACTGATTCTGCCATGGCCATAACACGCATCAGGCCCCCTTTTAAGCCCGTCTTCTTCATTTTGGGGGAGACGAATTTTGGAGTAGAAACCCTAGTTTTTCTCCATTCTTGTAGCAACTTTGAAGGAGTTCTTTCAAGATTTCAAGCTAGGTTGAAGATCAAGCATTTCAAAGGAAGATTCAACTCCACACAACCCACCTCTATTCATCTTTGGTTTGAAATCTCTAGATCTATTATGTTTTATTTCATTGTTATGAGCTTGGTTGTGGTTTTTGTAAGCCTCATGGGCTAAACACTCTTTATCACTTAGATTAGATGAAGCTTAACATACTTTGACATATTACATGTAACTTTTGGTGATGATTAGGTTAATGTTTATTACAAGGCTATGAATTTTCTTCAATGATTGTGTATACTTGTTGAAATTGATGAAATTATGAATCTTGTGGGTGTTGTAATCACATATTGTTAGAAAACTTTGTGTTTTAGAACATCTATTCATGAAACGCGTATATTACTGTGTGGTTTATGGTATTTGACTAAGAATGGTAAATGATGGTTGATTATTTAGTCAAGTTGAACAAGTGTGCATCCAAATATATATGTTTGTGAAAGCCATTGTGTTTGTTATGAATATCCCTAAAATTGTGTATGTGTAACCATATATAATGCACATATTTATGATTTGTGTATTCGTGTTAGGACATTCATAAATTGAAGGATTTACATAGATATTGTTATATTACGCGAATTGAGATGGTTACCATGTTTTTATCGTGTTAACTTTCCAAATATTTGTGGGTTTGGTATCCTTGATGGGAGTGCTAACCATCTTCAACTTTGGCTTAATAATATCATTGGGTCTTCATGGCATAACTTTAGTTGGCTATTATGTGTTTATCGTATTAGCTTTCTAACGAGTTATATAATCAGATAACCTTGACAGGAGTCTAGTTTACATCCATGTTTCATGCGTAGAATATGATCTCACCATAGGTTCATGTATGTTGTCATTTTTTTGCTAAGCGGATTCGAAGTCTAAGTGATATCTTACTCTAATTGATTATCTTCATCTTCGTCTACTTCCTTCATTAGTTTAATTATTAGATAAATTAGTTAATCTTATTATTCACAAATCATCTTTCATCGGATAAATAATGACAAAAGCTTAGTATCAGGAGCTCTTGTGTTCATAGATCGATACTTGGTTCTTACCAAAAGCTATATAACTATTCGATAGGTACACTTGCCTATTATGTGCGTAGTTAGTCATAAGGTGAAAATAATTTTTATAAATTTAAAGTTTAATTGTGTAAAATCCATTATTAAAATACTTATATATCAAAACACACATCAGATACTTTAACATATCTAACAGATTTAAAGCTATTTAGTTAGGTTAAATGTAAAATAGTATGGTTTAACGTAGCTTTGTATTCCTACATACATGTTCATACAAATATATCACACGTAAACCCTAATCATAATTTATCAAGAACCAACCTTTAACATATAAATTTTAAAAAACCTTAATGAAACCATTATTTTGTATGTATACCAACCGAAAATATTAGAATTAACATAAATGGAAGGGTATCTAGAACTCCCCTTGATGATGCTATGAATAGACTTTATAAATGAAGGTTTTTCACATCATGAAATCTATAAAAAAAACCAAGGTCTAAGCTCTATCAATTCAAGCTCCTCTATAACAATTCTAAACATAATTTCATATTCAGATCTATGTTTTGGGCGAGATAGGAGTTATAAAAATCATACATTTGAGCTCATTTGAACTTTCTCTCTTCAAATCACGTTCTCTCTCTAAAATCAAACCTTGTTTCTCTTTTTCCTTATTGGAAAACGTGAAATACAAGAAAGAGAGAGGGGTGGTTACTATTCTTTAAATAAGGGGGAAATATTAGAGTTAATATCTTTTTAACATCTATATCACTTAACTTTACTTTACATTTTTGTTCCAAAACTTTTAACCTTGACTTTATTTTTTAAAATCTGATTAAGGTGTTACACATTGTGCTATATGTAGCAACAAGTAAAGATTTACGTAGCAACGAATTATGTTAGTGAATGACAAAGTTCTAACCGCTCATACTTTTTAATTGCTATAGTAACTTATCCCTACTCAATGAACTTTAATTATGTCCAATCAATCATACCCTAATTCTTTTAAGCTACTCACATCTCTGACTAAATGTTCAAGTTGTTGTGTCATGGGTTACCTTGGAGGGGTCGACTTCTACATCATCATTGGGTTCACTCGGGTTTCTAGGAACACTGCTGCCACAAACTCGAGTAGTGCCTTCGGGTACTTTTCTCGGCTTCACAAACGAGGTCATCCCGCTCCCTTTTTAAACTATTGCAAAAGACTACAAAGCCGTTATTTGAGTGTTGCTATTTTTTTAAATATATTTTTTAAACACTATAATCATAAATTTCACATTATATTCAACCTCTTTTTGCACCAAAAATATATTTTTTATAGTAAAAAGTATATCATGAATCCAAAGGAAAACGGTGGAATCAAAGATAAAAAGAGATGAAAATGAAGATGAAGAAAATAGAACAATGAGAGGCGATGCGGCAAGAATAAATAGACCATGATATGAAGACATTTATTGTACCGCATAGTCATTTCAAATATGTTTGGCCTTGTAATTTAGGTTTAATTTTTTTATTTTAAGTCATTTTGATTTTAATTTTTAGTTTTTATCTTTTTTCATATTTTAGTCATTTGTAAATTTGATATATTTTATTTTTAAACAAGGATTTTTTTATTTCATTAAAAAACTATACATTAAGCTCGCGCGTTGCACTGGTGATATTAACGTGGTTAAATATATAAAAGAAATATATGAATTGCAGTTATTCTGTTCAGTAGATCAAAAATAGATAGAAAAGAAAATTGATATAGCTTGTGATACCCAAATATATAGTTGTAAATGAGCCGAGCCGAGGAAAGGTGGGCTCGGGCTCGACTCGCTTGAAAACCGAACCAGAACGAGCCGGCTCGTTTATATTTATGAGCCCACAATATGAGCTCGGGCTCAACTCACTTATATATGAGCCGAGCCAAGCTGGCTTGTGAGCCAGCTTGTTTATTTAATAAAATTATATTATTATTTTTACCGATATCCATATATGTAAAAACAAAGTATAATAAATTTTTTATGGCGTTTATCTTAACTAATAATAATTTAGCCTTCATTTTTAAACGAAGCAACGAGCGAGCCATGACATTGGATTAGGCTCGGCTCGTTTACAAACCGAGTCAATTTTGAGCTAGCTTTTTTTGAGCTATTTTTAAGCAAGCTTCGAGGAAGCTACAAGACGCGAACTTTTTAAACAATCCTAACCAAAGACCCTATTTTAATGCATCCATTTTAACAGAATTTATTTTGGGTTGTGAAGAAAAAAAAGTAAACACAAGCACAAATTAGTATTTGAAAAAAAAAAGTTAGTAAAGAAAATTTATTGAAGAAAAATTAAATTAGTTAAAAAGATTTAATAGGTTAGAAGCGTATATCATATTAGTATGAAGAGTAAAGCTGAAACAATATAATTACAAGGAGTTAAGACTGTTCCCAACGCTACAACACATCCTTCCCACAAACAGTCCTAATCAGCATGCCACATCAGATTTCCACTCACTTTCACACATCCTTCCCACAAACATTTTTTACCCCCAACACTATCTTTCCCACAAACACCTTTATTTTTCCACCTCATATTTTCTTTATTAATTTACTTTAAATAAAGATATTTAAATTATTGTAAATATATTTAATTAAAATAAAATAAAAACAACAACGTAAAACAATAAAATAAAAACTAGCCGTTATAAAAAAGACAATAAAACTAGCCGTTAGAAAAAAGACAAAAAAAACTAGCCGTTAGAAATAAGACAAAAAAACTAGCCGTTAGAAATAAGACAAAAAAACTAGCCGTTAGGAAAAAATAAAAAAATTCATTAATTAACTAAAATTACATTAAAATAGAGAATTAAAATAATGCAACATTAAACTAAAACCACAACATAAATTAAACTAAAATTGTTACTTGCGACGAGACATTCCATATTTCTCTCTTATCTCGTTACACAATTCTTCATGTTCGGCACGCTGGAATGGATCCATATGACTTGTGTCAATGAAAATGATCTTCTTCTCTTCCAACTTAATGAATTTATCAATTTTTTTATCAAAATGTTGGATAGCTTTCTTCTTTGCCTTTGTCGTCTCGGCCAACTCTTCAACGAGACTTTGTCTCTTTGCTTCGTAAGCAAGTGAAGAAGAAGAAGTCATGCCTTTACCCTTTATTTTGGCCAGCTTCTTTGCCTTGTCTCTCCCTATTGGACGTATTGGAGGTTCCTCTTGACACTCTTCTTCTAGATGTTCCTCCTCTTGATCTTCTTGTTGCATTGCAAGAACATCATCATCATTATTATCATCATCAAGTGATACCCCCCACTCTTGAGTTGATTCGGGAGTATTGCCAAAGTTGGCATCTGAAGCAGAAGAGGCATACCCCCCTGTGCTGCTTGTCTTTGTTCTTTTGGAAGCTTGATGACCATACACTTTTGTAGGCTCAAAGTACTTTGGAATGTCTTTAACTATCCTCCACACATGCTCATATGTGAAGGCAGCATTATTATTGTTCGTATAATCATATTTTGCTTGAGTTATATATTGGTCTTCTGACCAACCACTTTTGTATTGTGATTTGATACGAACATAAGATGCATTAAAGTGAGCAACTTTTCCTTTGATCATATGCCAATGACTTCTAAGATTGTGAGCATTTCTTGGAATTTGAGGGTTCCCAGCATTGTAATGTTGTTCTATCCTCCCCCAATATGCTTGTTGGTTTTGACTGTTGGCAATTATTGGGTCTTCAGAAATGGCTACATAAGCCTTAGCCAACAAGACTTCGTCATCAGCTGCCCACTTGATATGAACAGACTTCTCAGCTTTTTCTTTTCCTTTTCCTTTCCCTTTTTTCTTTGTTGGTGCATTTTGGGTGACGAAGGTGCTTCATCAATTAGTTGTTCATTATGTGATTGTGATTGCGTTTGTTGCACTTTTTGAAGCTCTTTATGTTTAAGCCATGCTTGATATTGTTGATAGTCTTTTAAAGAAGACTGAGATTGTTGAAGATATGGGAATCCCCCAACTTGTGGAAATTGGGAGAAGGCAGGTTGTTGAACATATGGGAATGCCCTAGGTTGTTGAACCTATGGGAATCCCTCAGATTGTTGAAGATATGGGAACCCCCGGGTTGTGAGAATTGAGAGAACCCAGGGTGTTGATTTTGGGAGAACCCGGGTTACTGATGTGGGTATTCTTCATTGGTTTCATCGTTTAACATTTGTGTGAAAGAGAGTGGAGCTCTTGGATCCACTGAGAAATGAATTTTAAACGGTGTTTGAAGCGAGTTATAAGTTTGAAAATGATGATGAAGTGTGATTTGTTAAAAACTATCAAGTGAATGACAACATATATAATAGGTTAATAACTAGCGTTAAAAACAAAAAACTATAATTAAAAACAAAAAAACTAGCTGTTATTAATAAAACAAAAAACTAACCGTTATGAATAAAACAAAAAAATAGCCGTTATAAATAATAAAAAAAATAGCCGTATGAATAAAACAAAAAACTAGCCGTTATGAATAAAACAAAAACTAGCCGTTATGAAACAAAACAAAAAAAAATTACCAAGCCGTTATGAATGTAAAAAATATTTAAAATATTTTAATACTATAAATGTTAAAAAAATTTAAAATATTATACTTAAATTATTATCTAATTACTTTAATACTAGAAATGTAAAACAAAATTAAAATATATTTTTATTTAATTAACTCATTTTAATTAAAATTTTATATTTAAATTATTATATTAATTAAAATATTTTTAAATATTTTAATTAAAAACATGTAATTAAAAAAATTTTAAATTAATTATTTATGATGGTGGGACCCACCACCCCCATCTTTCTCCCGCCCTTCCGGACGGGCACCCCACCCACAGGCGGGACTTCCCATCGCCGCCCTTCCGGCGGGCGCGGTCCACGTCGACGACGGGCGCGGCCGCGGGCGCGCGATGGGAACAGTCTAAGTTGAACGCTTTGTAAGTTAAACATAAAAATTTACAAAGTTAAAAGATCATGTTAAAAATATATTAGTATGACAAACTTAAAATAATATGACTCTAAAATAATAATAAACATATGCAATATGTTAGTATTTGCTATAAAAGTTAGAATTACGAAACACTAAAAACAATCCTCATGGTGTGACATAGAGCATATGGAAAAAAAGGAAAAAGAAAAGGGACATTGTAGAAAGTGGGTGTCAAGCCCAAGAATCATGGGTAACCAAGGGAGCAACAAAGAGAACAAAAAGTTCAACGAAGTTTAGTCATTGATAAATTGATAAGAGTTTTTTTTAACCATCGCGTAGTAGAGTCCATAATAACCAGCGTAGAGTCATAAGGCGATAAAGTATATAATACAATCGACGCGACTTGTTTCTGGACTAAATTAATGCCAATACGTAGAGTAACTTAAATTTATACGTTGTATGAAAACATATTATATTTAAGCAGACTCTTTTTTGTATATAGTTTATGTCGAAACATAGACCTACATTCGCTTTGACTTGTTTTTAAACGAAATTTAAGTCGAATCGTAGAGTAAATGAAAACATATTATATTTGACCCGAATCGTTTTCAAACAAAACTTAAGTCAAAATGTAGACTAACTCAAAGCATACATAAAATATAAGCACGAAAGCACTCATTTATAAGCAAAATTTATATAAAAAAGTAAACGTATGTCGAGACGTGGACAACCTTATAGTGTATATAAAAATAGGCATGAAAACATTTTATATTTGACGTAATTCGTTTATGATTATGTGCAAACATAGACGGTCTCATAATTATACCGACACGTACACAAAAAAATATGAACATACGAACAATTAAAATAAAAAAGTATATATAAAACATAAAATAGGCATGAAAATAACTTATATTTGACCTGCTTCGTTTATGATAACGTGCAAACATAGACGGACTCAAAATTATACAGACACCTATAAAAATATATAACATATGAAAAATTAAAATAAAAAAATTATATATAAAAAGATAAAAGGAACAAAGGAAAAGAGAGAAAAATAACCAAGATAACCGTTTAACCCTTCAACCAGGAAGTGCTTTGTTGTAATTTTTGAAAACAAATTATTTGTTTCGGTGGTTTCTTATTTACAACCGACCTTTGTATATAGGTTACACTATATAATATACATATTGAAAGTAACAAGGTTTTACATCCACCAATCTTATATTTGTGAGATAGTAGATTATGTTTGGGTTATTTGTGTTCCACCTCCCCATTTTGGGTTAAAATAAGATGGAATTCTTTCATTGAGGAATGATTTGATTATTTTGAATTATTTTTATAAGGGCGACCCTTCTTCTAGGGAAACAATATAAATTTTTAGAAAAGAGACATGTTAACTTCACACGGAATCGATACTGAAATCACGATCAAAAGAACTCAATACAAGAATGAATGAACATCAACAACTGATTTACTCAATCTTTATCAATTACAATTTAAGAAACTTTTTCAATGAATCGAACAAGTAATTCTTCCCCAAATATCCCTACTAACGATTCTAACAAACTCACTTTTCACATACGACCAAACTAGACCCTGCATTTATTACAATCTAACACCTCAGACTTATACTAACTTGTCATTAGTACAATAACATGACACTAAAATATAACTATCACAAGTTCATTTAAACTTTAATCTCAACCTTTAACAATCTCCACCTTTGAGACTAAAGAATAAAATGAACTTTAAAAACAAGTTAAGCAATATGAAGTAGTTGTCGATAGTGAACCAGTTTAGAACTAGGTACACTCTTGGTAAGCATATCAGCTGCATTATGCTTGGTATCCACATACTGAACAACAACTACTTTCTTAAACAACACATCCTTGACCCAATGAAGACAAACATTAATATGCTTTGACCTTTCATGAAATACTTGATGTTTAGCAAGTTGTATAGCACCCAAGTTATCACAACTAACTAAGACATAATTGACAGCAATTCCCAGTTCTGTAATGAACCCTTTAAGTCAGATGGCTTCTTTGACAGCTTTAGTAAGAGCCATAAACTCGGACTCAGTAGTAGACAATACAACAACTCGTTGAAGAGATGCCTTCCAGCTAACTGTCCCACCAAGTACCTTAAAAACACACCCAGTAATTGATCTACCATTCTCATAGTTATTTGCAAAGTCAGAATCAACATAACCCTTTACAACAGGACTAAGAAACTCATGCTGATTAAACACTAAGCCAACATCTTGAGTACCATTCAGATACCTTAGTATCCACTTTACACCTTCCCAATGTTGTCTACCTGGATTGCTCAAATATCTACTTACCAAACTAACTGCAAATCCAATATCAGGCCTAGTGCAAAGCATTAGGTACATTAGACTACCTACAGCGCTTGAGTAAGGCACATTCATCATAAATAAACGATCTGCTTTAGTAACAGGGGAGTATTTACTTGAAAGCTTAAAATGCATAACCAAAGGAGTCACCATTGGTTTAGACTTATTCATATAAAAATTGCTGAGTACCTTTTTAAGATAAGATCCCTGAGACAATTTAATACTCCCAGGTACTCTATCTCTAGCAATTTCCATGCCTAGAATTCTTTTAGCTTCACCCAACTCTTTCATATCAAATTCAGCTTTCAACATTTCTTTAGTTAACTCAATGAGCTTTTTATCTTTACTAGCCACTAACATGTCATCAACATACAAGAGTAAGTACACCATATGACTGTCTTCATACTTCTTATGATAGACACATGTATCATACTCACTTTTTTTAAAACCTTGTGACACAATGTAGCTATCAAATCTCAAATACCACTGTCTAGGAGATTGCTTAAGCCCATATAATGACCTTTTCAGCAAATCAACCTGCTCCTTGTTCTTATATACCTCAAAACCCAAAGGATGCTTCATGTATATCTTTTCATCCAGATTACCATGCAAGAATACTGTCTTTAGATCCAACTGTTCTAATTCCATATCATAGGCTGCTGTCATAGATAAAATTATTTAATTCAAGAGTGTTTTACCACAGGTGAGAACACTTCACTATAGTCAATTCCAGCTCTTCGAGTAAAGCCTTTTGCAACCAATCTGGCTTTATATCTAGGTGCTTGCCCAGGTAAGCCCTCTTTAATTTTGTATAGCCATTTACAATAAACAAGTTTTTGTCCAATGGGCTTATCAACCAACTCCCAAGTCTGATTCTTATTTAAGGACTACATTTCATCTTCTATGGCAGCCTTCCATTTATCTTTCTCACTTGAGTTAACTGCCTCTTGGTAAGTCATGGGTTCAAAAGAACTTTCCATTTCAGCAACATTGAATACAAAGGCTGAAATATCATCTCTATACCTATTTGGAGGAATATTAGTAGCTAACCATGCCTTGAAGTCTCACGATGAGCACTTTGACCAGTATCTTGACCACTTTAACCCTCTTCTGAGCCCATACTATCATAATTGACTTTCTCAGTAGGCTCCACCTCAATTTGGACCACCTTATCACTTAGATCATCAACCAACTTAGTAGTATGAGTTTGAGTTACAACATCTTTATACATGATCTCCTCATAAAATGTTACATTTCTGCTCTCAATAACCTTAGAACTGCCACTTCCCATCCTCTACAGCCTATACCCTTTGACTCCATCAGGATATCCAATCATAATACACTTTTGTGCTCTAGGTTCTAGCTTACCTTGACTTATGTGAGAGTAAGCAACACATCCAAACGCCCTTAGGTTGTCATACTCTGTCTTAAATCCTGACCACTTCTCCATGGACAACATCATATCAATAGCAGTTGAAGAGGACCTATTGACTAGATAGGCAACAGTTTTTACAGCTTCTGCCCAAAAAATCTTAGGAAGCTCAGACCCAATTAACATGCACCTTACTTTATCCAATAAGGTCCTATTCATCCTTTCAGCTAGGCCATTTTGTTGCGGGGTACCAGGTATGGTTAAGTGTCTTGCAATGCCCTTACTCTTGCAGTAGTTATTAAACTCCCCACTACAGAATTCATGTCCATTATCTGTCCGTAGCTTTTTAACCTTTCTCTCTGTCTTGGTTTCAACCAGAGTTTTCCATTCCATGAAACTAGCAAAAGCATCAGACTTGTGCTTCAAGATGAATATCCACACTCTCCTTGAGAAATAATCTATAATGAACATGAAATAGGATGCCCCGCCAAGTGACACATGTTTAGCATGGCCCCAGAGATCTGCATGAACATAATCTAGTACCCCCTTTGACTTATGAATCCCCTTAGAAAACTTGACTCTTTTAGTCTTCCCTAATATGCAGTTTTCACAAGATTCAAATTCATAGTTACCTAGATCCTTTAAGACACATTGCTTCTGGAGTTCTAGCATTCCATGCTTACTCATATGCCCAAGTCTAAAATGCCATTGCTAGTGAAGATCCCCTGCATTATCTTGTAAGGCTGCTACACTAACATTAGCAACACACCCATCCTAGGTATAGGTATTGTTATTGCTTTTAGTTCCGGTAAGCAGTACCAAAGAGCCTCTAATTACCTTGGCTTTACCATTTTTCAGATTGACATGGTAACCATCTTTTTTAAACACACCCAAAGAGATCAAGTTTCTTTTTAAATATGGTATATACCTGATATTAGTCAGTTCTATCATAGTGTTATTATGGAGCTTCAATGAGATATATCCTATACCTTTAATGTGACAAGACCTATAATCACCTAATTAAACAATTCATTGCCTTTCTAGTCTTAACTTCTTAAAGAATCCTTTATTAGGTGTTATATGATATGAGCAAGCAGAGTCTAATATCCAATATTGACAAAGTAAATGTCCATGAGAGGCCATTAGAACATCTGCACTGTCATATCCATCCATTAAAGCTTTAGTGAGTTATTATTTGGGTTCTTTTGCTTGCTATATTCAGCCTTTCTCTTCTTCCACTCAGGACATTCTCTTTTGAGATGCTTCTCTGAATTGCAGATAAAGTATCTCCATTTTACCCTGGACTTAGACCTTGAACTACTAGGCTTTACTTTTCCTCTATGTTCTGGTCTCCCTCTCACAATCAGCCCATCAACCCCTTCTTCCTTCATCTCTTCTTTTTTCGTAACTCTTTAGAGTTCATTGCAGCTGTAACTTCTTCCATTGACAAAATTTCTCTACCAAACATCAGAGTGTCCATGAAGTGTTCATATGAGGGAGGAAAAGAAGATAAGAAAATGATCGCTCGATCTTCATCATCAATTTCGACCTATATGTTCTGAAGATCAAGAAAGATCTTGTTGAACTCATCAATATGATCTTCAAGTGACTTCCCTGAGGACATCTGAAAGGTGTACAGTCGTTTCTTTAGATACAAACGATTTGCTACTGACTTGGTCATGTACAGCCCTTTGAGTTTGCCCCAAACTCCCACCGCTGAGGTTTCCTTTGATACTCCCCGCAGTACTCTGTCACCAAGACCCCAGATTATTGCACTATGTGCCTTCTCCTGAGCTTCTTTCCTTTTATCTTGCAGTTCCTTCTTCTCTTTATCCGTTATGCCTTCCGGCAAGACCAACGGACCTCCGGCGAGGGCATCCGCAACTCCTTGGTGAACCAGTAACGCTCACATCTTGTCTCTCCACAGACTAAAGTCATTTCTTCGTCAATGTCAAACTTGGCACCGGTAACCATTCTTCAATCGTGATTCGATGACTTAATCGGATTTCTTCTTTGAGCCACCGCTAGGGCTTTGATACCAATTTTTAACTTCACAAGGAATCGATACTGAAATCACGATCAAAAGAACTCAATACAAGAATGAATGAACATCAAAAACTGATTTACTCAATCTTTATCAATTACAATTTAGGGAACTTTTTTCAATGAATCAAACAAGCAGTTCTTCCCCAAATTTATCTACTAATGATTCTAACAAACTCACTTTTCACATATGACCAAACTAGTCCCTGCACTTATTACAATCTAACACCTCAGACTTATACTAACTTGTCATTAGTACAATAACATGACACTAAAATATAACTATCACAAGTTCATTTAAACTTTAATCTCAACCTTTAACAAGACATATATGGTACATGATGTAAAATATTGTTAAATCTTATCCTCATATAAACAAACAAAGTCGACCATAAAACATAACTGCAACATGGAAGTCCTTACAACAATATCTTAATTTATTTCATTTAACCCATTATGAATATAAATACATGTCACTATTATAACATTACAAGAATTTCATAAATACAAGACGTTAATTAATCACATACACGACACATGACTTCTGCCACTTATTCACAATATACTCAATTTCATACTTTACATACCATTATCATTTATCAAACCCAATAACAGTTAAGGAGCCCATATATTTTTGTCACTAGAACGAACTTTTTTTGGATAATTATCCTTAGTTGGTATGTTCTCCATTTTCTGTGTCAAGATCGGTTTACTTTTTGTATCTCTTTTAACATCCTTTATATGGGATTTTGGTTTAGTAGACTTGTCATTTTTTTTGATAAGTGGTTCGGATCGAAGGGTGCTTTCCCAATTGAACTTCTTCTTGTTTAAAGGAGCCGCTTGTTTGATCATGTTGATCGATGTCGAACTCCTAGGATGTCGTGGACTAAGTTGTGTGATTCCATTCTTTGTCTCTTTTATTTCTATTTTGGTTCCATTTTCCATCCGTATGTTGATGTTGAGCTCTGATAGAATTTTGTTCTTAGCATGTTGCGGTTTTGTGTGAGGTTCAGATGAGTCATGACCTATGTACCTTTCCTTCTGGTGTTGATACAGTCGATGAAGCCGCATGGCAAGTTGATAGATACCATCTTTGATTTCTTCTTCCAAGTCTCTCTCGACGTCCTTTTCCAGTTCTCTGAAGATGTTGAGTTCATCCGTGGACATTACAACGAGCGAGCACCTATCAAAAACATCATTAGTCATAAGATGACCAAAACTAAAGTATTAATTTACTATTGATCATTATATTCTAGTATCATATAGTCAATTAATATGTGATGTTATCTATGACCATTGTCAAAGACACAAGTCCTTAACATTCGATACGATTCACATGACATCACTATATGAGAAAACCTTTAGTACACAATTTCATCGATACAAGATATACCTAATACAAGTTACTATTGATGTAGCAAACCTTGAGCGTAAATGATCAAAACCAGTGGTCAAAAGGAAATAAGCAAAAAGAGGTTAATATAGGCAAAAAGTTCACAAGACATACATACGAAAAGAGCTAAAGATTAGCATATATATGGGCAATGATGCTTTGTGCTGTCTTTGTTTTATATATGCTATTTACCAACCTTATACTATTGATATAGAGAATTGGTTTATTAGTCTCCATCTCATTATGCGACCCTATAGGACGTTAATTATATGTGCTGTCTTTATTTGAATTTAGCATCATACAAATGTTCAATACATTGTAAAATTAAATTGCTTGTTGATTTGATTAATTTTTATTTGTATGAAATGTATAGAGGGGTGGTTTTATTTATGGTTGTTCTTTACGTGGAAGGAATAATGGGGTTCTCTTAGGTTGCGCTTCAAGTAAAAGGTAAACATAGACCAATTGTGTCGATGAAATGAAATATAAAATAGTAAAAATTCGTTAGTTTAGTTTTAGTTTTCTAAACAATAATAAATGTTTAATTTATAAAGTGGCATCTTACACAAGATTATATCAATTGTTATTAATCATTAAAAAACATTGCAATATTGATATTGTTAAAATTTAAAATGTAATATAAAGAAGAAATATATGTTCATAGTGTTACAAGTGGATTAGAGGTTTTTCTTTTTTCTTTTTCTTTCTTTCTTTTAATTTTAAAACGTTAGTTCAGTTAAACAAGTGTAATACACAAAAAAAAAAGAAGTTTAAATCTAGTCAGAGTAATTAAGATGGACCCAAGATAGAGTCATAGACTATTTTGTTTAAAAAAATTATGAAGGTATTGGTTCAGGTTTTCTTTTAAGTATTGAGGTTCGGGGCTGATAGAGACAAACCAATGTACGGAATTCCTATCGGGGATAAGCCAGTCTAGCGCCCTAAGGTTTTGCTATTGAGTAATGGAGATGATCGGGTGGACCTATGATCCGTCAGTAACCGTTCAAAATTTTTTGTTAGTGTGCTTATATGTAACTCTCATTTAATGTGCTTATATGTAACTCGCATTTAATGTGCATCTCTATAACTTTTGTTCATTGATGGTCTTGTGCATATTTTAACATGGCCGTCCCCAAGATTTCCAAGAGACTATAGGTTCACGACAAGAACAAAAATTGAGTCCCTATGATATTATGTATAAAAAAGTTTAAACCAAATAACTTGTATATAAAAAGTTTATAATACGATGATAATTGTTATAAAAATAAACAAAACGAATGTATGTAGCAAAGTGATTTGATTTAGTATATATTACTAATTTGTTATACATACATATATACATATACATACATACATACATACATACATATACATACATACATACACACATACATACATACGCACACACATACATACATACATACATACATACATACATACATACATACATACATACATACATACATACATACATACATACATACATACATACATACATACATACATACATACATACATACATACATACATACATACATACATACATACATGCACACACGCATGCACACACGCATGCACACACGCATGCACACACGCATGCACACACGCATGCACACACGCATGCACACACGCATGCACACGTGCATGCACACGTGCATGCACGCGTGCATGCACACGTGCATGCACGCGTGCATGCACACGTGCATGCGTGCATGCATTGCATGCGTGCATGCATTGCATACATGCATGCATTGCATACATGCATGCATTGCATACATGCATGCATACATACATGCATACATACATACATACATACATACATACATACATGCATACATGCATACATTGCAGGACCGTTTAAGGGCTTTAACACAATTACAACACAACAACACAATGAGGAGATTAACTAAGCTCTAATCAAACAGTGAACTGGGTAATCAAAGGTGATACAAAGAACACAAGTAAAGAAAGAGACAGAACAAGAGAGTATGGGTTTCAAGGAGGCAGTATATTGCTTTCTCAAGTTCTTTTACAAGTGTTACAAAGCATAAAGAAAAGATACAAGAACTTGAAATACTTATACTACAACCTACAGCCGGCTATACTTTGAAAGCCAGCTGGATACAATTGACTAGACACTAACAAAATCAATTGTAGGATCAAAAGGCATATCTGCCTTTTGACCTTGTGACTATGACATGCCATAGCTCACATCCTTATACAATACAAAAAGGATAAAGTACATAAAGTGGAAAGTTGAAGACTCAAGACCTCAATGTACAGTTACCAAAAGCAAGGCCCTTTTCACCAACTCATGTAAGTTGGTGACTTTACAGAGATGCAGCGGAAAGGTGCTTTATGGAACAGTACATCAGATAAAGCATGTGTACTAAAAGTCTTCGGAAGAAATCTGTCTTCATAGGTTGAAGCTTCGGAAGACTTTGTCTCTGAAGCTTCGGAAGACTTCATGTTTGGCTTCGAAGATATTGGTCTTGGCTTCGGAAGATTTTACACTTAGAGTATTTTCTAATGCTTTGTGTAAAACTTCCGAAGCATTCTTCACTTCAGTACTTAGTGCATGTTGCTGAGACACTTAGGCTGTTTTGGGTTGCATCAGACTTCAGGAATCCTTACAAACCCCCCTAGGCTGATGCTACCAAAACACTTGGAAGATCTTCAAATGTTGGTAGTCTTCAGTACAATCAGGACCATTCCTTTCTTCATAAGATGGTCAGGATCATCAAGACTTTCATAGTATCTTCTCATCTCAAAGAGATCATGCAGAGGTAAGTTGATTATGTCTTGCCATGAGTAGACATTCTCAACACCTTGATCTCTGATAACTGTCCATCTTTCTGGATTGTAGAGTAAGTCCAGGACAAGATGGGTGTCTCACTAGTTAGAGGAGCCACTTGAATAGGAGTTGATTGGGCTGCCTCATCATGCACTTCCTCAGGTTGATCTGATTCAGCCTGAGGTGCAGAGGTAGATGACTTTGGCTTCTTCTTCTTAGTCTTTGGTTTAGAAGCCATCCTCTTCTTCCTCTTGGATGTCTTTAACTGAGAAGACTGGTCTGCAGCACCATGTTGATCATCAGTGTCTTTCTCAGTTGGATGTTCCTCCCTCACAGGTTCAGAAGGAGAGGGAGTTTGACCCTTCCTAGGATCAGAAGATGAAGCTTGCTGAGGCTCAGCTGGAGGTGCTGGTTGAGGTGTCTCTGGTTGTTCAAACTTGACCTCCACTTCAGGTGGGACTTGACTTGGAAGAGAGTGCAAGTCAATGAGTTCTCCACTTTTAATCTTCTGCTTGATCACCCTAATATGCTCATCCATAGTGGATAGAGACATGGGGCCAAGTCTCCTTCCGGAGAATCCATACAGCTTCAAGAAGCTCACCATTCTTTGTCTGTCAGCAGACTTCTTTGCATTCTTTTGAATGATGGCCCTTGACTTTGCAGCTTCTTCCCTTAGTTTCCTTTTAGTTGTCTTTCTTTCCTTGACTAACTCAAGCTCAAGTTGCTTTAGATACTCAAACTCAATGAAGTCATAGGACAAAGGGAGAAGTGCATCTGCCTGATAGAAGCCTGTGGCACTCAGGTAGTTGATCATCTTGATCCTATCTTCTTCTTTGTCTACCTGAGGTTCTTGTGGAGCCACATCTTCCTGTGCAGGACTTTCTTGAACTGGTGAGAGAGTAGGAGCATGCTTGTAAAGTCTTTTCTGTCTCTTCTCCTCTTTGAGTTGGAGAAGTATCATTGCATCCTCTTTCTCCTTCAACTCTCTTGACACTTCCCTGTCAGCCAGTTCATTTAACCCTTCTAAGGGGAGGGAGATGATCTCATCAATGTCATAGTTCCTGGTCTGTAAGTAGGTAATCCTGACTGCCCTTAACTCATCATCTTGAGTATTTGGTCTGGGAGCAGCCCTGATTGCAGCTTGCATGAAGCTAGATGACCCAGTGGAACTTTCTCTCCTTAGTCTCCTTTTCCTCTCTCTCTCTCTTCCTCCTCAATTTCCTCAGGAGTCATTATCCTTTTCCCTTTGTCACCAACAGACCTTTGTGACTCAGGGTGGATTGAAGCTTGGCCTTCATTGCTTGGAGTAGCTTCCATGCTCTGGCCAGAGAGAGGCTGAGAAACACCTTCACCAGCAGGTGTCTCAGATGGAGTTTGGACCTCAGCAGCAGTTGTTGATGATGAGACAGGGGTCTCAAGTTCTGTCACTGGGCCTTCAGTCAAGGTTTCCCCTATGAAACTAATCTTAGGGTCCACCTCAACATCCAGTTGACCGATGACATTGCCTGATTCCCTAAGTCTCCTTCTTAGAGTAAACTCTGCAAGGATCATGTCTTGGATTCTTTGAGCCAGCCTGTCAGCTTGTCTTGAATTGCTTGGATTGACAAGTGGCAAGTTGACTAAATCCAGTCTTTCATAAAAGCTCAGGCTTTGGAATTGAAAAACTTCTTGTTGGCCTTGAACTCTTTGAAGTATAAGGGCTCTCCTGTCATCATCATACCTCCACCTTATGATGTGATTGCCAGTTCCTAGTGGTGGAGATGAGACAGCCCTTGGTATGCCTTCCTCAAAGAGACTCCTGATGAGAGAGTCTATAGAGTCCACATTAATGTGAACTTGAGGAAGTTGCTGAGAATGCACAACAGCAAGTGAGGATGGTGAGTCCTCTATGTCCATTCTCTCTGAAGAACTCCCAGGTTCTATGGTTGTAACAACTTTCTCCCCCTTTTTGGTAGCATCACCCACTTGCATAGGTGAGCTGGAGGATAAGTCAATCACTTCCACAGGTTCTTGTGTTCCTGGTTGAGCTCTCCTTAAAGGTCTCCCAGCTAGTTTTTCCTGCAGATATGAAATCTGGAGTTGCTGATCATTGACCCTGTTTTGCAGGGTAGTCACCTGAGATTCCAAGTGACTAACCTTAGAGACTAAATAGGTGCATGTTTTTGACAGTTTTTGCACCTTTAGTCTCAAATTCCCCTCATCTTCATCAGAAGATTCATTGGGGGATGAGATGATTGGACCAAAGTCCTCTCTCTCACCACCAGCTTGAGTTTCTTGGCTGCTGGTTTTCCTCTGCTCACTGGCAGCCTCAGTTGAGATGCCAGTGGGCTGAGTTGCCATGGTTGAGGTCTTAATGATGTAATCACTTTCAAAAGTGAGAGCCTCTTCCATATGGACATCCTGAACAGGTTCAGAAGTGTCCACCTCAGTAATAGGTGACTGATGGGGATAGACTGAGGAGAGTCAGAGGTACTCATCTCTCTTTGAGTAGGGGAGGAGAAGAGAGACTCATGGTACTCACTGAATCCTAAGTCTTCATCAGTGTAAAAGGATAGGTTGGGAATTGGTTGGTTGAGATCCAAAGGCTGGGGATGGTAGCTGTCCCCTGAAGGTTGTCCACTTGAGTGTTGAGACTCAGAGTGAAGGCTTAAGGCTGTTGGGCTAGTGAGCTCATCAGGGTGAGCTTGAGGAACCTCAGCCCTGATAGGTGAAGTAATGGGAGTGGTTTGCTCCTCAGGAGAAGTGGGAGCTCTAGTGTCCACTTCTTCCTGTAAGGTTGAGTATTTGGGGGCCTGCACAGACTCAATAGCCTGAGCAGGGGTTCGTTTGGATTTTCTTTGGTAGGTGAGGGTAATTTCTGGTCTTTTTAATGGTAAGGAAAAGAGGTGTGGGTTCAACACTAGCTTGTGTTGCTAGGTTGTCACCTTGAGCAATGAGCTCTAACATTTTTGGGACTAGGGCTGTTTCTACCCCAGAGAAGCCTACAGTTGGCTTCTTCATTATTTTAAAGATGCCGGGCTTCATCTGTCCCAATTTAAGAATATTACCTGTTTCCCTCAACTGTGAGCCCAGTTCACAGTTGAGAATGTGTTGAACATATCTAGGAAACATGTAATACTCTAAGGAGTCTAAGTTTGCAAGTAAATTAGTATAACAAATTGTGAATACCTGAACTTGACCCCCTGAACCATTCCATGAACTATAAAGGAGAGATCCTCAGGAATCTGGTCCCATCCACCATGCTTGTTTGACAAGCTGTGGATAACCACATGGAGCAGGAATTTCCATTGGGATGAGACCTTCCCTTTCCTAAAGGTCTTTACAGAGAAATCTCCCTCATAGCCCATCTGCTCAAAAGAATGATTAACAGCTTCTTTTGGAAGGACACCTCACCTTCTTCATCATCCAGCTGCAGATGTTGATTAATGATGGCCGGAGTGATGAAGATTGTCCTCCCTTGCACTGTGGCAGACAGTGCCTTCTCCCCATCCATAATGACCTCTTGGCAGGTCTTCCAGAATTCAAGCAAGTGATCCTCATATAGAGTAGGATCAATGGTCAGGGAGGTGAAGTAGTTTGACAGAGTCAAGAATTGGCAAATCTCTGAGAAACTTGCATCTTTCTCAGAGCTTAACAGAGCAACTTGATTATGTTGCCTGTGTAGTTGCATGGAGAAATCAGGGTTGTTTCTGCGGTTAAGGTTGGCCATTTCAGAAGCTTAAGGGTGAAGAAAGGTAGAAAGCAAAGGCGGTTTAGAGAATTAGGTTAGAGAAACAGTAGAATTGAGGAAGATAGTGGGAAAGAGGGGGAACCGTTGGGTATTTATATGAAAAGGGATTTGAACCAAAGTTAATGAAAGAGGATAAACTTTGAAATCCGAAAGTCGGTCCCACCTCTGAAAAGGTAGTTTACTTTTGCTCAAAAAGTAGTTTTCTTGGAATTCGAAAAGCTTCCGAAGTTTATTTGTCTTCGGAAGTTTTGATTGAAAAAGCTTCCGAAGCTAAAATGGCTTCGGAAGATTTTCCTGAGAGTCTTGAAGATTTATGCTTCGGAAGAGAAATAAACCCTTGAATGCTTTGTATAGAAATAAACAAAGCTTCCGAAGGTTAATTTTGCTTCGGAAGGAAAAGGTCCTTAAAAATAATAAGTGTCTGAGATAAGAATTTTAAGCTTCGGAAGATGAATTTGACTTCTTCCGAAGGTAAAATCTCTTAGACAGTTATGTATTTTGAAGACATGTTTTTCTTCCGAAGATAAAATTTTATCTTCCGAAGTATCAAAAATTTTCAAGAATCTAAGGAAAGTCTTCAAAAAGAATTTTACATCCAAGAAAACATGAGCTTATGAAAGTGATGAACTAGACAACTTAGGACACACATTTTTAAGAAGAAATAATTAGAATTAGTTTTAATAAAGTCTACTCAAAGTTAATCATCCCAATAGCTGATATCAGATACTTAAATCTCTGTTCATCAAAAGCTTTTGTGAACAGATCAGCATATTGTTCATCTGTATGAACTTTGACTAGTTTAATTAATCCTTTTTTATAGTTATCTCTTATTAAATGATACCTGATGTTGATGTGTTTGGTCCTTGAGTGCTGCACAGGGTTCTCAGTGATAGAGATAGCACTATTGTTGTCTATGTGGATAGGAGTCTCTTTGAAGTTAAATCCATAGTCCAGCATCTGATTTTGAATCCAAAGCACTTGAGCACAGCAGCTTGCAGCAGCAATGTATTCAGCCTCAGCAGTTGATGCAGACACACAGGATTGTTTCTTGCATTGCCATGAGACCACCCTTCCACCAAGGAATTGACATCCCCCAGATGTAGACTTTGCAGTCATATTGCAACCACCATAATCACTATCTGTATAGGCATACAGATTGAAATTTGGATTCTTTGGATACCATAGACCAAGTGTTGAAGCACCTTTGAGGTATCTTAAAATCCTTTTCACAGTGATTAAGTGAGACATCTTAGGGTTGGCTTGATATCTTGCACAATACATGTAGCAAACATGATATCAGGCCTGCTAGCTGTAAGATACATAAGAGACCCAATCATAGCCCTGTATAATGTGTCATCTACACACTCCCCCTCAAGATCTGGACCAAGGGAGTGGTTTCTGGCTATGGGTGTCTTAGCAATCTTACAATCAGTCATGTTGAACCTCTTGAGTATGTCTTGAACATACTTTGACTGACTTATGAAGATGCCATCTTCAACCTGCTTCACTTGAATTCCCAGAAAGAAGTTGAGTTCTCCCATTGAACTCATCTCAAATCTGTCTTTCATCAGCTTCTCAAAGTCTTTGCAGAGCTTTGGATTAGTTGAACCAAAGATGATGTCATCCACATATACTTGAACCAGCAATAAGTCATTTCCCTGTCCTTTGATGAAGAGAGTTCCATCTATAGTACCTCTTCTGTATCCATGCTTACAAGATACTCAGATAGTGTCTCATACCACTTCCTGGGTGCCTGATGCAGCCCATAAAGAGCTTTGTCAAGCTTGCAGACATAATCAGGATGATCAGGGTCTACAAAACCAGGTGGCTGTTTGACATAAACCTCCTCATCAATCACTCCATATAAGAAAGCACACTTTACATCAAGTTGGTAGACCTTGAAGTTCTTGGATGCAGCAAATGCCAGGAATATCCTAACAGCTTCTAGTCTTGCTACAGGAGCAAAGACATCAGTGTAGTCAATCCCTTCTTCTTGTGTGTATCCTTGAACAACTAGTCTTGCCTTGTTCTTGATGATGATTCCTCTATCATCCTTCTTGTTTCTAAAAACCCATTGGGTTCCAATGGTAGTCTTCCCATGAGGAAGAGGACAAAGGTTCCAAACTTTCTGCCTTTTGAATTGAAGCAGCTCTTGTTGCATAGCTTCAACCCAACTTCCATCCTTTAGAGCTTCATCAACTTTCTTGGGCTCTATCTGAGATAAGAAACAAGAGTGAAGACAAACATTTGCTTCATGGGTTTGTCCTCTTGTTCTTACCCCTGTGACAACATCTCAATGATGTTTGTGGTGGGGTGAGACTTGTGGATCCTTAGCTGAGGGATCACAGCAAGTTGTTGAGAAAGATCTAAATTTGAAAATTTAAATCTGGTCTGGAAGATTCACCCTCCACATTATCACACTTATCAAGATTAACTTGATCCAATGAGTGTGAGACATCATTGATGTTGTCATCTATGGTATGGTTATTAGCATCAAGAAATTCCTGATCACTATCACCATCACCATTGTTGTCTTCTACAAGTGAGGTTCTTTATCTGGTTGAGAGGCCTCTGAGCTGGAATTTGAAGGCATGCCAGATGTATCAGCTGAATTTGTCATTGTTGTGCTGATAGAAACCTCATTTGCTGAAGTAGTTCCAACTGGAGCTGAAGATGTATGAGTTGAAGGTCTTCCTAGCTCAAATCTTGGATCAGGATCACCTGTATTTAGATTTTCTGCAGATCCTGAAACATGCTCACAAGATTTGTTAAAACAGTTGGTAACTAAATCAAGATCAAACAGCCAATCCGGACCAGAACCACCACACAAGGAGTGTGCTCATTGAAAGTCACATTGGCTGACTCCTCAACAATTCTAGTTCTGAGATTGTATACTCTATAAGCTTTAGCTTGAGAAGAGTATCCAATGAAATGTCCATCATCTGATTTCTCAGCAAACTTGGCAATTTGATCTTTGGTATTCAAGATGGTGCAGGGACATCCAAATGACCTGAGAAAACCAATGAAAGGTTTCCTCTTGTGCCAAAGTTCATAAGGAGTCTTACCATGTGTCTTAACTACTAAAACTCTGTTTTGCACATAGCAAGCAGTATTAACTGCCTCTGCCCAGAAGGTGATAGGCAGTTTAGAGTCAGACAACATAGTTCTTGCAGCTTCAATAAGTGTCCTGTTTCTCCTCTCAGCAACTCCGTTTGCTGAGGAGTCCTGGGAGCACTATATTGTCTTGTAATACCTTTTTCATCACAAAATGTATCAAGGATTTGGTTCTTGAATTCAGTTCCCTGATCACATCTTATGGTTTTGACCTTGTGATCACATTGATTCTCAACTTTTAAGATGAAATTCTTCAGAATCTCAGGGGTTTCATCCTTAGTTCTAAGGAAGAAGACCCAAGTGAATCTTGTAAAATCATCTGTGATCACCAGACAGTAAGAGGTCCTTCCTAAACTCATTACACTGGTGGGGCCAAAGAGATCCATATGTAACAAGTGTAGGGGAGTAGTGATGGAGTTCTTTTCCTTAGGCTTGTGAGATACCTTGTGTTGCTTCCCTTTCAGGCATGCAACACAATGATCATCACTTGTAAACTCTTTCTTTGGCATTCCAGTTACCAGATCATGTTTAATTAATTTATTCATGTTCTTAAAGTTTACATGGCACATTCTTTTATGCCATAGGAAAGACTCATCACTATTTGCTTTAGATAGAAAGCATGAAACTTCTCCAGAGGGAGATGTTTCTTGCAAATCCATCTTGTACATGTTCCCTTTCCTGGGGGCTCTGAGCAGGATATGCTCATGAGGAATGACCACACCAGGCTTGAGAAACAATGCACTCATGCTCAGTAAAGAGCATGTTATGACTCTGATCACAAAATTGGGATACACTCAGAAGATTGTACCCAAGCTCCTTAACAAAGTTTACCTTCTCAATGCTGAGCTTACCATTTGTGCCTTGCCCCTTCCAGAAATGTAACCACCTTCATCTCCTCCAAAAGCAACTGGTCCTCCATCAATTCTCTCAAATTTGGAGTAGAGACTATTGCCTGTCATGTGCTGGAACAGCCACTGGCAATTATCCAGACATTCCTGTTTGTCTTGAGCTGTTCCTGCACAAAGAAAATGATTAGTTACATTTGGAAACCCAAGCCTTACTTGTCTTGGGCTCATTAATAGTAATAGAAGGTAATGCAACAGTAATAGATCCTATGGTTGTACTATGGGGATCTTCAGCTGTTGTTGATGGAGAAACCTCAGTCATTTGGTCTTTCTTAGACTTCCACACCACCTTTGGAGTCTTGGACTTGACCTTCAAAACCTTAGAAGCTTTTGGAACTTCACAAGTTTTGATGACTGATCCTTCGGAAGAATCTACAGTCACTGCAGCAGACTTCAGTGCTTCGGAAGAACTCCTTTCTTCCGAGACCAACTTTGCTTCCGAAGGTAATTTTCCATTTACCTTCTTCTTTGATTTGGAGCTTCCGAAGGAAACAGACTTTCCTTCCGAAGCTTGAGACTTCTTGAGACTCTTTGAAGTCTTTGTTTTGGTCATGTGGACAGTACTTTTAGGATTGTATGGGCAATCCTTAGCAATGTGAGAAGTACTTTCACACATAACACACAACATTTTCTTCTTCAAAGAAGTCTCCCTTTGAGAGCAAGACTGGCTTTGGTCACATCCCTTCTCCACCTTCATCTTGGTAGATGCTGAGACAGTTCCTTTGGGCTGTGAACTGTTCTTGGAGTTTGATGGTCCAGGCTGTGCAGCAGTGGTACACAGCAGCTCAGTCTTCTTCTTGGCACTGAGATGATTTGAACAAGAACCATGACTCTTAGCTGAGGAGTCTTGGTTGATGTCTTCAGTCCTTACTACTTTGAAACCTGCAGAGATAAAAACTTGTTTCTGCTTAGCATCAAAAGTAGCCTTGATTTCTTGAGCCTTCTTTGCCTTCCTTTTGCTCTTTCTGATCAAGTTCTTTCTTTTGGACTTGGTCATCACAGTTGATTTCTTCTCCTCAGAAGGATAGTGGCCCTTGGAAGAATCCTCTTCTTCACTCTTCTCAGAGGAATTCTTCACTATCACTTCTTCATCATCCTCACTTACAGGATCTATGAGAGGAAGCTCATCTTCACAAGTTCCACACCTAGGAGATCTTACAGACAAGATTGTGTGTGGAGGAGCTATCTCATTTGATCCCAGTCCCTGTCTATTTTGATAACAAACCTTGTTGTGCAGGGATGAGGATATCATGTTCTTGAAGGTCTCTTCTTCAAGAACACTCTTCTCTGCCTTGGCTTTGCTGATCACAAGCTCAGCCTGGCACTCAGTTAACTTAGTGATGAGATCTTGGATCTGAGTTCTGAAATCTGTATGTTCATGTTTTAGTACTGAAATGGTTTTCTCCAAGTCCTCTATCTTTAACTTGTAATCATTTTCAGACTTTCTAAAATCAGATTTTAATATGTTTAATGACTCAAGATCAGATCTCATCTCTAGGTTGTAGGACCTGTATCTATTTACTTTAGCAATGCATTCAGGGGAGCAAAGATGTTCCAATACCTTGGCTTCATCATGGTCAGCCATCAGTGCTTGGTTTGGAGAAGCATCCTCCACCTGAAAACTCCAGTCAAAGCCTTCCTCTTCAACAGCAACAGCAGCATGTTGCTTTGTCTTCTCAGCCTGAGGAGCTTTGTCAGTAAAGTTTGGTCTGGGTTGTGTTTGGCCCCCATTTGCTTTAGGTGCCTTACACTCCCTAGCAAAGTGACCCATAAGGTTACAGTTGTAACACTTAACTTTGCTTTTATCCAGCCCAAACTTACTACTGGTAGCATTGCTTGGAAATCTTCTTCCTGTCCTCTTGTAGAACTTCTTGGCTCTGTGAGTGAGGAGAGCCATCTGCTGAACTATCTCCATGTATTCCAGGTCATCTGGATGGATACAGTCCAGGTCTTCAAGAGTGAAGAGATAATTCCCACAGCTTTCATCTGCAGACACAAAGGCTTGAGAAGAACTTGTCTCTTGGAATGGGCTTCCTTGAGTAAAGTTCTCCCTTGGTGTCTCCGGGAAGGTGATGAAAGGACCCTTTTGTGAGTTGTCAGGGTAGCATATGAGATGATGCTGGGGTTCTATGCTGTCCCTTTCAACCACATGAAGGGCTGAACCCATTTGATTGTTGGAGTTGCCAGATGAACCTTGCATGTTCATCTCCATCTGGTATCCACTGAGAATCCCATACAACTCTGTAAGAGTAAGAGTCTTAAGGTTCTCAGTCCTCTTGATCACCACACAATAGTGTGTCCATTGCCTAGGAAGTGAGGACATGAACTTCCTTACAATGTCCCTGTTCTCAAGAGGAACTCCTCCATCCACTAGGGTATCCACAATCTCAACATACCTGAAGTATTGTTGGGTCATGGTTTCACCTGCTTTGAAGGTGAAATTCTCAAACTGCTGCTTCAGAAGATCTTTCTTGTTCTCCTTGGCTTCAGAGGAGCCTTCATACATCAGCTTCAGTGCATCCCACAGCTGTTTGGCTGTCTTGCACTTCTTAAAACCTCTGTATACAGAGTTTGGGAGAGCAGTCTGAAGAGCAGTCATGGCCTTCCTGTCAATCTCTACTCTTTTTCTATCTTCATCTGAGTAGTTGGCCACATCTTTAGGAATCATACCAGCACCAGTAGCAGAGGGGGTGCTGGGTATGAAAGGTCCATTCTCAACAGATTCCCACATTCTTGAAT
>CM046035.1:61712323-61922323 GCA_025215565.1 Flaveria ramosissima | reverse complement strand
GTACTACAAACTTTACATCACTTTAACATCCATCATCACTCTATACCAAGTATGGGTCAATACATAAGCTAAGTAAACATGAAGGAAATAAAGCAATACGAATGACTAGGTGAATGCATATGACTAAGTCCATGTGGCTCAGTAAGTCAATGCACGTGACTAGTGAATGCGGATAATAGTGAACAACCGAATCAATGTGGAAGAACCAACCCAATGCGGGTAGCAGTACTAGGTAATGCCGGTAATCATCACATGGGAATATCTGAGGGTTAAGTCAATGCGGGTAACAATAGGGTCAATACGAGTGAACTATATGTTCATCCATATTCAGGTACTTGGGTAAGGCTAACTATCAATGTGGGAACATTCAATGCGGTTGTATTATCAATACAGACAACAGTCCAATCAATACGGATGAACTATATGTTCATCGACATTCAATATCCTTAGAAATGTTTTGAGTCAATGCGGATACTATCTTCAATATGGGTAAAAGTACTCATCTACATTGAAATCCAATGCAAATAACAGTAACTCATCTGCATTCAGGTACTTAGGAAATCAAGTAGGGATGCGGGTTATCAATCTGCTAATGCGAGTGTTGATGATTCACTCACATGAGCATGTACAATTAACCATAATCATAAACATGCATACTTTCATGAACCTTATTTTAGGGTTCATTCACACCATTGTTCATCATATCAAGTTTTAT
Source organism: Flaveria ramosissima (assembly GCA_025215565.1). NCBI lineage: Eukaryota > Viridiplantae > Streptophyta > Magnoliopsida > Asterales > Asteraceae > Flaveria > Flaveria ramosissima. The sequence continues at coordinate 61,921,608 of CM046035.1, read as the reverse complement.
AAAAACATATAAAAACATTATATTTCATACTTTAAATCCTTTAACATTTAATAAATTATTTATAGTATGCATGCTAGCACCAAAACATTTAAAATATGTAAGTAAAAGTAGGATCTAGAACTCACCTTTGTAATGTAGACTCGATGAAACCCTAACCAAGAAGGAACAACCAAGATCTTCAAAAATACATGTAAAGGTGTCAATTTTATCAATCAAAATGGTGTATAAACACCTAAATAATATAGATCTAGCTTATTCTATTACACATAAAAGTTAGTACTTTTGCTTGAACTTTCAACTTTCTCTCTCTACAACTGTTATTTTCTCTCTCTAGCTCTCTTTGCTCGCAAGAAGCATGCCTGGGGCGGTTATCTTTTTATTTGTATGAGGGTTTTAGGCTGTAACTTTTGTTTACCCGTCTTTAGTCCTTGTTCTTTTTAAAACTATAAATCATCCCTCCCCTTATCGTTTATTTTTCTTTCAACTAGGTTATACCCAAAAAATTGTTGTGTTATAGTAGGAGTTTGCATTCTTACCCTAATAGGAGCTTTGTTTGTTGCACTGTTTGAAGGATACGAGTTATGTTTTGTAGACACTTACCTGACAGAAGCTTTGCCTTGTGCATTGCTTACCTTGATAGGAGTTATACCTTGTGTATACTTAGTTAATATGAGCTTAGCAATTTATTTTTGGCTCACCCGTATATGAGTTTGTATCCTTATAAACTCAAAGGAAAAGAGAAAGTAAAAGTAAGGTAAAGAACATTGAAAGAATAAATCTAAGTCCTCTGAAGAATGGCGTATGTATGATTATAAAGTAAAAAAGATGGTCAAGGCTAAGGTATTAACTAATGAAAGTAAAGTACGTATAAAGTAAATGATTAAATTATAAAACTAAAAATCAGTCAAAAACATTATTCTTTGTATGCATATTAGCTTAACATATATGAATGTGATGAAGTAAAGGCTAATGGCTTTGGCATGGATGTGAAGTAATTACCTGGTTGTATCCAACACTAGTATGCTCTTAAAAAGAAAGATTGGTAATAGTTAAATGTAGTATTGATAGATAATGACTTATGTAATGAAAATTAAATTTCCACTGCTATGATTATTTTTGTTTAAAGATTAAAAATTGTGTGTTTCTGGTGTTCAAAGAGGTTACCTGAAATCGAGGCCTTACAATTTTTCCATTTGAAGCTGGGATCTTTTTCGGTATTTGGTGGATAACTTTTGCATAGTTTGAGATATCATATCTAATATTTGTTTGTAGCCGAGCTTGTTGGTGGTTCTTGATTATATTTAATCTATAACCTTAGTATCTAGTTTGTTGTGGTTATATACTCGGGTGCGGGTGCATACTAGTTGAAGATGGGTGGAACTTGTTCCCAATTTGACGTAGTGTACATTTGCAGTCTCAGGTTTAGTTTAAGTTTCATTTGGGGGCATTAACATATATATGGATCAAAAAAGTTTTGGTTGGGTTAAATGAAAGGAGGGGCTTGTAGCACACTTTTTGTAGAAACCATTGTTTCGGTTGTAGTGATTGATGATTTTGCAAAAGAGTGTGGGTAGAATATAGAAATGTAAAAGGAGATTATTTTTTTGAAAGCTGTAGAAAACAATGTGGGCAGAGTGTGATGTTTATAATAGACTTCCAAAAAAAAAAAGAATTTGAATGAGCCCAAGCTTTTCTTGAAAAATTGCCCAAAAGACTAATTTCTTTTCCACCTTGCTCATGAACAGATGCCTCGTCACTAGGGCTGCAAACAAACTGAACGTTCAGCGAACAGTTCGTGAACCGTTCGGCGAGAAGTTCGTTTATGTTCGTTCGTTTAGTAAATGAACGAACACGAACAAGAAAATTCCGTTCGTTTAGTTAAACGAACGAACATGAACACAAGCCGTGTTCGTTCATTTATGTTCGTGAACTTTCGATAATGTGTTTGTTTATGTTCGTTAATGTTCATTCGTGAATGTTCGATAATGTGTTCGTTTATGTTCGTTAAGGTGTTCGTTTATCTTCTTAATTTTTGTGTCAGTTATTTTTATGACTATTATATGAAATATGTTTTTGATATCTATGTTAACTACTTATTTATCATTAATTGATTTTGTGTAATGTTTATAATAAAAAATATAAATTTTATTCTGAAGTAAATCTATAATAATTTTTATTCGTTTGTATTAATGAGCTTATTTGTGTTCGTTATGTTCATGAACAGTTGTTTGTGTTCGTTCGCTTCTGTTTGTGTTTATTTGCGTTCGGTAGGTGTTCGTGAACAGTTCATGAACATATTCATTTTCTTATTGAACGAACACGGACAAGAAATCTCGTTCGGTAAGTGTTCGTGAACAGTTCATGAACAAGTTTATTTCTTAACGAACGAACACGAACAAAGCCTTGTTTTTGTTTGTTCGGTTCGTTTGCAGCCCTACTCGTCACCCTCACTCTCACAGTAGAGCGAAGCTGTACACGACACCTTTGTGGCCTTCTCACGATCCTTTGATGGAGGTATTGCACACATGCATTGAAAAGCATAGATTTTTTTCTCTCGTAACATTCACTTAAACACACATTAGTTTTCCCTGATAACTTTCGATTTATTGATGAATGCCATTGCCTAGATACTTTGGAATATGCATCACTAGAAAGGACTATGTAATAGCATCAGCATCATTGATACAGAAATAGGGGTTAAAATTGATATCAAGATACTACCAAATATTGTATTCAGCCATTCAAAATGAAACCTTGTCTTACTTTTATATTATTCATTTGTACGGAAACTTTACATTCTACCATACAAGAGATAACCTACTAGTACAATCAATGTTATCAAATCCAAAAAAAAGAACTCGTTCGTATTATCGACCCACTGGTATGACCGGTTGGATCCGTTGAGAAATATATAAGAAGCGAATGACATCATAATAATAAAAAACTAAAATTACTTATATATAACTAATTTAAAATAAAATATGAAAATAGTACATGTTTTGGTCTGGATGTATTATTTGAATAAAAAATGTATAATTATGTAACTTAAATAAGGATCATAGAATAATTAATTAGAAAATGAGAATTTGAAGAAAAATATATAAAAAGTTTTGAAATCCAATCTGACTATGCGGTACATTTCACCACTCCGACCAACAACATGATAGTTCAAATGAAAACTATACAAATATTAACCGGCCCGGCTCTGACCTCTTCTGGGTCCAACCGGTCTGGTTTTAAAAGTACGAGTACAATATTATATAATTAAATTAAGAATTTTTTTGTAGAGTTGTTAAAAATTATAAATTATAATCTATAGTTTTTTAATAATGTCCTAAGCATGTTCGTGGATCATCGAAACGATCAGAATCCTATAATACATGATAAGTGAAAATAGATAATCCTTAATTTAAACTAATTATATATTGAAAATATGAAAAATATCATTGTCTTTATTTGTTCTTATATAGATTAACTAGCTTTAGTAAACCTGTGTATTACACGGGTTGAATAAATAAAATATTAAATATAATAAAATTTACTTAATTATAAAACGATATTCTAAGATTAGATATTATTTAAATTACGTAGGAGTAAAAATATAAGTAATAAAACAACAATATCAACTTTTTAAAAAATATTCAACAAATAAAAATCAAACATTTTGTTTAAATTTTTTTTTCATTTTTTTAAATTTCCAACTCTCATTTTTTAATATTTTTGGTTTATAAAAAATTTACTTCTTAAAAAAACTAAATATGAAATAGTTCATATTTTTAAATAAGTTTGATGTTTTAGAAAAAAAATTTTATTTTATAAAAAATTGTTTCTTTAGAAATAACATTCATAAAAAGATATCTTTTTTAATTTTTTAGAAAACCATTTATAATTCTAAAAAAACTTAAATAATATTATTTGTAATTAAAGTAATTATTTAATAAGATAGAGAAGCGGGAAAATTTTTGTAAGAATGAATGTGATGTTGTCACGTGTCCTCCATAATTACTTTTTTATTAGAGTAGAAAGATGGAAAAAAAACATATAGATTCATATCTATACCAACAGTTTATCACGTTAGAATGTTCGTAAATCATTTCAAGAAAATATAATTATGGAATTGGATTATCTGTTTGAACTGTTGAAGACATGGACTTGTCTGAAGACAGGTTGTGATTAACATGACGTGATTCGAATTTGTATGATATAATTATTTAATTAGATTATCTGTTTAAAAATCAATATGTTGGTGGGGTTGACATTTTTCTAGCTATGTTAATCATATGTTTTGACCATAGGGGATGGAGCATTAGACATTTTTTTAAGATTTAATAAAGAGTAGATGTTATTTCCGTCCTTAAAGTTTGGTACATTTCGTTCCTATGTGTCCCTGACATTTAAAAAACTTGTAATATTTTTTTTTCCGTAACCTTGTTTGTTGTACATGTTAAGTGGCCATCATGTGACCTCATATGAGGAACATTTATGTACTTTTACAACTCATAAAAAAAAACTTAAAATAAACATTGTTCAAGTGACCCGAACATTCAAATATTGTTGGATTGCTTTCAATATTTAAAGCCGATGTCCACTTAACAGGTAAAACAAAAGGTTTAACGGAAGTGGATGAAATTACAAGTTTTTAGATTGTTAAGAGACACAGAGGGGGAAAAAAGTTTCTGAATGAAAATGACGAAATACATCATGCACGAAAATGACAATTTATTTTTATTTAAAAAAACATATTAGCATAAAAAACATATATTTAAATTCAGTTTCATATATGGCATTCAAATTGAATCCAATTATATTATATCTACTTATTTACAATGCAGGTAAGTGTAAATAAGTTAAAATAATAACCTGTTATCTGTTACATTTAGCCAAAATTTGATAATGTTACATTCTAAATGTTTTAAAACATTAGCTTGATATAAAGACAATAGAAATTTGTATATAAAGCCGCCGAAAACTAGTGATGTAACCCTTATGTTATAAAAAATAAAAAAGAAGAAAGAAATCGTACCAAAGACAAATATGGATTTTACATAATATACACTATTGAGTAATGAAAATTAATGGTTGGCATTATAATAAAGTATCATGTAAGGAATTAAAGTGAACATTATTGTGGAACCTAAAATTATTGTCTTTTTTCATGTTTTATCATTTTTATATGTAAACTAGTAAACACCCTCACGCTTCACCGCGCGTTTCATTTGTTCTTACAAATTTTTTCAATGATTAGCTTCATATAACTATCATCTATAGGTAAAAAGAAACATGAATTAAATAAAAGTACATTAGCATAGACAAATGATGAAGTTTTGGTTGATGGTACTACAATACATCTGTGAGTAATCATGAAACTGAATATAAGATTAAAATTAACATAAATGTTAATATACACATAATAAAATTTTGTTATCTAGACAGTTAACTTAAGAATATTAGCAAATACCACTTTCGTTAATATATTGTTGGTTTGTTTTTATCTTCACATATTTGTTATTCTCAATATGAACTGTTGATCTATATAAGCGCATTATAAGGGGCTTAGATTATACGTTCATATGTTGGAGCTCTTTTGAAGATTAGCATTAGTCATTTAGTTATTTTGTCATAGTGTATGGACTTATTTATAAATATATGTTCTTTTGTTTTTATTGTTAGTATAAATAGGATTTTATATGTATTTTTGCAAGGGTTCGAAACAGTTAGAAGTTTTTGTTATTCACCAAAGCATATTGTATCCATTTGCATTTACTATTAATGAAACAACTATGAATTTTGAAGTATTTGCTTGTATTTGATTACTTTGTGCTTACAATTGATCATTGCATTACAATATCATTATAGATCGATCCATTTGAACCTATCAAATGGTATCAGAGCTTTCGGTTCAGTGATTTGAGCTTAATATCGATATTTGAGCTTTATGAATCACTTCAATCTGTGATTGATAGCAATTTGATCAATTAATTATTGAATTCAGTTGTGTTTCATCAATAGAAACATGAATTGAATCACAATTTGATGTTTAATCCATTCAGATCTGAATTCTCATCAGATTTGTGTGCGAAAGTTGTTCTTCATTTTCGAACTCATATTCAACCTGAAATCAGATTTGTTGTGGTTAATTGAGAGAAATGATTATTGAGGATTGTTAATTGGACTAAATACTACCAAATTGGAAGTTTTTAGATCAATTGAACAAGTTTTGAAGAAATTGATAAGATCAAAGTTTGTTGAAGATGATAAATTAGGCGTTTAAAGTGTAAAATATCGTTTGAAAACTACTTAAGTGTTTAGGCGCATTAAAATTGTTTACGCGCTTTAGCACTGTTTAGGCGTTTCAGAAGTGGGCGTTTTACCACTGTTTGGAAGCTTGAAGACTATTTGGACGCTTTTGAAACTCTAGAATTCTAGGCGTTTGAAAACTGTTTGGGCATTTCAGGTTAAAAATTCAGAAATCTTAACCAAGTTCCAGGCGTTTGACAACTGTTCAGGCGCTTGACAGGTGTTCAAGCGCATCTTCAGTTAGGCGTTTCAAAATTCAACTAAGGCATTCCCTTAGACGTTTCTAGTTCAAAGTTGGGCGTTTCATAAGCAGTAGGCGCATTAGAATTCAAACTTTCCATCACACTTAGAAATTTTTTTTAAAAACTAAAACCATGAAGTAGTCGTCATCTGACCAATCGGCGCCAATGGTGAAAGACCAGAAGCCACATTCCTCCGCTTTCATTTTATCTTCATGGGAGTCCTCTAGTCTTGCATTCGTTCTAATATGACAAATGATGGACTTCTCTCTTTAGCCCTTTGTATATGTTCATAAATGGGTGTGCACCTCCAGATGGGCGGGGGCCGGCCTCCCACTCTCTTATCTTATGCAGCATTTACCAAAAATATTTTCATTTCTTTATCTCATTCTAAACTTTAAAAACAAAAAAAAAACAGGTTATTTTCTCAAATTCAAAACTAAAAATGGTTAAGTTTGAAGATTCTGAGAACAGAGTTCCCAAGCTGAAGAACATAACTGATTTCAAGAACTGGTCTCTCAGATTGACACATCATCTAAACTTTATTGATACTGATCTATGGAAGTCAATAGAGAAAGGACCACATATCCCAATTACATTAGAGGGTCCTGATAAAGGATTTGTTTATACCAAAGACTCTCAAGAACCTTATCCTGAGGATGGTCTTCAAGGTGATGATTCAAAGAGAGTTAAGAATGCCATTAAAGCTTACTCATTGATGTGTATGTGTTTACCTTTGGAAGTGTTAACTAGACTTGAAAGTTATCAAACTGGTTACACCATGTACAAAGCTCTGAAGATTATCTGTGAAGGTGATAAAGAAATTCAAGATCTTAAAAAATAGAAACTCAAGAGACAACTGGAGTTATTTGAACATATGTCTGGAGAAACAATCAATCAGATGATAAACAGATTTGTACATTGACTACTGAAATGTCAATTGTTGGCATCAAGAATGATCTTAAAGCTAAATGATAGACATCTTAATGCTCTTTCATCTTTATGGAAACAGACACTGACACTGTTAAAGCAAACTGAAAAGTTTCTAATGGATCTTGATCTTCTAATTCTTAAGATTGAATTAGTTGAAATGGATGAGAGCTTCAGAAACAATGGTAGAGGCATCAACATCTCAGTATAAGTATGTTGCCTCTCCGGCTAACATAGTGGAGAATGCATTTCTGGCAAAGGATGATGGTACTCCAGAAGATGAGGGAGATTTGTTTGTTGGAGTTGATTCTTTACAAGTGCTCCAGTCTATTCAACTCAACCATAATCTCCTCCTAAAACTCAAACTCCTAAATCTCAAACTGAGACTCCATCTTCTAACTCTGTTAAACCTAGCAAAGTTAAAGATGTTATTAATATCCTTTTACAAGATGAAGAGTCTAAATATGCTTTTACTGCTTTCATGGCAAGTTTTCAGGCTTATCAAGGTAGTCATTTAACTCAAGTTGTTCTTATGTTGCAGAATTTGTTTGAGATGGATCCTGATGATTTGGAAGAGATGGATTTAAACTGGCAGATGGTGATGATTGCTTACAAAACTCAGAAACACTCCTATGTGAACAGGAACTACAAGCCAAGTGTAAATAAAACTGTTGGCTTCGACAAATCAAAGTGGTGTTTTAATTGTAACATGTATGGTCATTTTTCAATAGAATGTAAAGCTCCAAGAAATCAAGGAGGAAATGGTCAAGCTAGTTCTAGCAGTCAAATATTTTAACAACATTCTCAGAAAACCTTTCAGAAAGCTTATCAAAGTCTTCCTATGCCAGAACTGAAAGATGAATCAAAATCAACTGAATAATTTACAGCTGATGGATATGACTAGAGCACATAAGCTGAACAATTTACAGCTGATATCACATCAAGTTTAGCCCTGATTGCTGAAGTTCATCATGAAGACCGGTCTGAAGATAGTGATCATAAGGTGGATGGTGAGTCAGAAAATAATGAAGAAGACTATGATTGGAGTGACAGATCTAATTCAAAATAAGTGTCAGAAGAGATTGCTCTCATGTCTTAATCCGAACAACCAAAGGTTGAAAATCCATCATCTGACTCTGAGACTTCTTCTTTATATCCTCAAAATTCTAATTTAAGTTAGAGAAAAAATGTGTACTAAAGCATGTTTTGATCAAGTTGAGCATTACAGAACATACTCATTCAAAATATATGATAAACTCAAACAAGAAGAATTAATGCACAACAAACTAAAAACTGATAATAAAATCTCTGATGACAAGATCATATCTCTTCAAACACCATGGAACATGAGTTTCAAACCACATTGAATTGTAAAGAAAGCAATGAAATTGATTAAAACGAAAGTCAAATATGTATAAAAACTTTGACCGTAAATAGAATTCATTAAAAGAAACTCAAACTTGTACATAAACGCCGATCTACATCAATTTTTCTTGATTTTAGTGGTGTTCCAACAACAAAATCCAGCTTGATCTTGAGGTTGTTTACCCTTGGCCTTGAATAAATCCTGGGCTCAAACACATATCTTCAAGAACACACTCATGATTGAGTGTGTGAATCATTTTTAGCAGTGTCGAATCACATCTACAAAACTTCTTACTAAGAGTGTAATTGATGCGGGCCCAAGTGTGGATGAGCAAGCTTTAGCCTTTTTGGAGGCCCAAGATCGCTTATCCAAAGAGGCTTCACTGAAACGGCTATAAGTTGGGCTAGAAGTCTCCGTTTTGGGCCTGCGACCAGTCAAAATGACCGTCGGACCGAGGAGCCCGTTTCATAAATCGCCGTAGGCGGTTTGGGTCATCGTTTTGGCCCAAAACGGCTTATTTTATGAATTATTTATATTTTTGTCTTATTTTTATATTTTGTTGAACTTTACATTTGGCCCAACTTTCGGCACGTTTATGTTTTATGGCCCATACGACTTTTGCTTTGTTTCTTTATATGTTTGTAAGAGATGGGTGAAAGAATTATTGAAGTTTATAAAAAAACTGTTTTTCTCTCTATCACTGTGTGTGAGTGTAAACCCTGATTATCGGTATTCTTTATGAATCAACGATAGTTAGAAGAATTGTTCCTGGTATTCTCGTTGAATCAACAGGTCAATTATCTATCTCTCTGTTTCCGACTTCATCAGTAATCCAAATATGTAGTGTTAAGTAAAAATATAACTAAGAGTCAAGCCATGTTTCACACAATGTAAAATCACACGTCAGCAACAAAACATGCGATCTGAGCAATTTTACAAAATTTAATTGAAAAAATGTTAAAACCATATGAAAAAACTATGAAGAAACTCAAGTGTACAAAACAAATAGTCAAACATAATATGCAAAACATTGTTGCTTTGTATGGAAAGGTAAGAAGTTGCAGCACTCAAACATTCAAGCTATGAACAAAGAATGATGACTTTTTCCCGCTTAGTCTTTATCCACCCAATGATAAAAGGAGTTGATAAAAATAAATACTTTATTTGTGAATTTTCTTCCAAAAACCATGCTAGCTTATTTCATCTTGATAAGTAGGTAACGGTGGGGGAAGCAAGCGACACTGACTCTCGAGAGCACGCAAGGAGGGTTGGCAACATGATGGTAGTTACGGTTGGTGTTCGACCGACGACACCGGCAGTGGCGGAAAAAATTACACTACCACGTCAAAAATTTACACTAACGGACTAAAATTTAACACTACCGACAAGATGATGGGTCATCAGAGAAGAGGGAGAGGTTGTAAAGGTGAGAGGGAAGCAACTGTTTTGCTTTTTTGTTGTTTACACCTGTGGGTCCACCCTAAATTAAATTTTATTTTTTTATAAACAAAGGGTACTTTATTCATTAAGTTAAAAATTACCAGAAAATTTAACATCCATCCATGTTAAGGATCATTTGTGTTATGTTTTAGCAAATCTTTGGACCAACCCTGTAGTTTTTCAAATCTAGGGATCAAAAGTGAACTCAGGCCTAAACACAGGGACCTTTCATATAATTAACCTCTTATAAATAGTTACAACACAAAAACAGGTATTTTTTTTTCATTTATGCGTATAATATTGTCATATAACTTTTCTGAATATATATATATATATATATATATATATATATATATATATATATATATATATATATATATATATATATATATATGAAAATGTATAATAAATAGTGTGAAATTATGAGTTTATACCAATTTGGTGTGTGCGTTTATACCATTTCTTATACTATGCGGTTATACAATTGCAATGTGTGATTATAGTCAGGTTTGGCCATTATCTTACTACACGTTTATAATGTGTGGTTATACCACTTTTGTGTTGTATAGTTATGTAAGCCAGATACTCGTGCTTATAACTAAATGAAAATATGTCTTGTCATCATCTACATGTGTAGCACTATCATCTGTTCTCACACTTTTTAGGAAAAAATGTGATACAATATCAACCTTGCAAACAATAAAGATCTCGAATTTAAAATATCAACCTCGCTATCAATTAGGGGTCTAGGGTAGTGCTTTGGTAGCAGGATCCAAGGGGCAGCAACCCCTGGTGAGGTTCAAGGGACAAAACCCCCCTGGCTGGGATCTAGTTGACCTGGGTTATATATTGTAAGATAAAGTCATTGCAGGTCGTAACTTAGTGGTTAAGGGATAAGCCATTAGATAACATGTAGATTGATGATGAGACTCGAGTATTGACACGTGAAAGCATGACATGGACACGATACAGATCATAATTGGTCGGTCTGGTTGATGACCGGTAATAAGCCGCAAATAGGTGTTATGGACCGTGACACTTATATAGTACCGTCCATAATGACGGTTGACGTTACCTATAAATAGAAAGGCTGATTTCTAGCCAAATCACTCAAATTATTCAATCTCTCTCGCTCTTAAGCGTCCTTTAAGGTGTTTTCTGAGCTAATAGTCATTTGGTAGTGTTTGGTATGTTTTTTATTTTATAAGGGTAAATTTATGACTAATATTTGGTTTAAAAACAAGGATTAGAGTTAGGACTAGGGTAAATATCGAGAGACTTATCCCTAGTCTAGGTATAAATTGATTACTTATACCAAGAAATATTAGCCAATACCAACAATGATAATGAGTAGTTAGTGCATCATGAAATCTCTAGTAATTATCTAACATTCACATTCTTTCTAATATGTCACACCCCAACCACAACGGTTTTCCGCGGGGCACGATCATCATGGAAACCATAGTCATTGATCGACCACTACATTATTTGATAAAAACATACGTTGCAATCACGTTTGAAGATACATAATTGTTTTCAGAGTTACATAGTGGAAGTGGTATCAAAATATAAATTGTTTTACAAACAAGGCCATTTAGAAATAATGTCCCAAATGCATGCGTGAATCCTAGAATGCGATAAACTCCAGACCAGCCTAGCATCGTGCAAACCTTAATTTCTTGAGAAAACATACATGAAATATGTCAACATAAAGTTGGTGAGTTTACAGGTTTTAAGTAACAGTATCAGTATGTTGGACCACAAGACTTTCTATGATTTGATTGTTGTACATACAATGCCACAATATTATATAAGCATCACAACCAAAGCTAGAATGTAACTGTAATAGATTGTCCCTACCCATGCCTACCGTAATCACGGGGGTGAACAGGCTAATAATGCACCCGTTTAGAGCTCCAGTCAAGGTTAGGGAAATTAACCCGGGTAGGGGTAGTCAAACCCAATAGTACTATCCATGATTACCTCGTTGTGGGAAATAAACTAACGGTCCGATAACAAGGGACTTTATACGGTAAATAAACAACTTATATAACATGTGAAATCATTGACAAGTAAATGTGTCCAATAAAATAGTAATTTGCATGTAATTTCCCCCAAAAGGAAAATAAGTAAAAATGGGGTCGTGAAACTCACTTGATAAGTAAAGTGAACACTGTTCATAGCAAAGTCTGACTGAGTCCCGACCTACTCGTGCCCTAAAATATTCAAGACACCTAAGGTTTAAGTAATGAATCAAAAATGCAAGTTGGTCATGCGTACGAATGCACCCAGACTAGCAGTATGTATATACTTGTTGGTTTCCAAAAATATTTACTTGATGACCCTTGGTGTTATGCCTTAAACTATATATATATATATATATATATATATATATATATATATATATATATATATATATATATATATATATATATGTAATCACGTATGTAAGTCACTAATATATGTCCATTTTGTAAATTGCATCTTTCTAACATTATAAATAGTAAATTGTTAAGACTATTTTTAGGATATTTAAGGTTATAAAATGGGTCTACATGCAACCTCCTGTCACCAAACTTAATTCACCAGACACCCCTTGAATGGGTTAAGGACGTGACATCCCCTGGCTTACACTTGGTTCAGAAATTACGGTTGGTTCATGTTAAGTTTGAAGCTCGACATTAACAAGTAGATCTTATAAACAAAATAAATAATTAGCTAATTATTAGTTCAATTAATAAAATTAGTTTTAACCAAACTTCAATCTTTTGGGTGTATCCTACACATAACAACTTAGAAACTAAAGTAAAACTAATATTTAAAAAGGGTAAGGGGCTGTTTGGCAACATCTGAATGATTAAGTGCTGAACCAATAAGAGGTCTGAATCATTAAGTGCTGAATCATTAAGAGGTCTGAACCATTAAGAGCTAGTATATAATTTAACTATTCAAAGACAAATGTTTGACCAATTCAGATAATATGTCTTAACCATTCAGCATTAGACCTCTTAACCATTCAGCATCAATATAATACTTAACCATTCAGAGGTAAATCTCTTAACCATTCAGACATGTGCTCGCGAAACAAACAGTCTGAACCATTAAGTGCTGAACCATTCAGACATCTGAACCATTAAGAGGCTGATTAAGAGGCTGCCAAACAGCCCCTAAGTGTGCTCACTAAACACAAACGAGGATAAGGTTGCATGATTAGTGAGCTTGAGCACTTGAGAACACCTTAGATTAAGCTTGTTTTACTTGAAATAACTCCAAAAATAATAGTGTGTGTGTGGTGATGGCTACGTACAAAAGAAATGAAATGAAAGAAAAATATGAAGGGGATTTTATAAGGTGGTAATAGTGTTGGGGTGAGGGTGGGGTAGCTTTCAAAATGGTAGGCATCTTGGTCAAGGGTTGTATGGGATGATGGGAATGGCTATTTTGGTGTAAAAGAAAAGTTGATGAAACAAAAAAAATAAAGGAGAAAAAAAGGTTTACTAGTTTTGGATGGTTAAATGGGTATGGGTTGTTGTGCATATATATTATTTTTATGTAAGCTCAATTTGTTTATTTTCTATTTATTAGTCTAAGAGTTCATAAATCTAACTTTTTAAGCACACAAAATTATAAACACATACATACGGTTAAACATGTGATCAGATGAGTTTTTTTTTATTTTATTTTTTTATGATTCTTTTCAAAAATTTATTTTTTTGTTGTAGATAAACAAAATATAATGTAGAATATTAAGGTGGTAGCTGGTATAAGTTAAATAAGGGTGAAATAATTCTCTTATTACAAACTAATTTGATAATATTGTATGTTTCATACTGGTGGTTCACTAGTATTTAAAAAATATGTTTAGTAATTTGACGCTATAAATAATATTTAAATGCACGTTTAGTAATGAGTTGTACCGACAAAAAAATGTCAAGATACTCGTTACAAGTCCAAGTTATTTTAAATACATAGACGTATGTGGTTTGGGTTTTAAAATATATATTCTAACACTCTAAAATATTTATTCACACATATTTATATATTATAACCAACGTTCGTGTGTGACGGTTGTACTGCGTGTAAAAATGGTAATTACATCGAATTACCGATGCATAAAATGTTATGCGCGAAAGTTTGCAATGCATAAAACGACTTCAATCAATGTAATTAAATTGAAAATCAAGTAGTATAGGTGTAACCATAACCAAGTCAAGGTCGGGTATTGATCTGAAATTGTCGGTTGTCAAATAATAGGAGTGAAAATCCTTACTAGTTACATCAACACCTCGAGCATAGGTGCGTTATTATGACAATTTTAAAACGTGAAAGTGTACTCGTTTTGTCTGTAATAATAATCAAAGAAAAACGTTGCAATATGCAAGGACCGGTGGGGTTATGTTCAGATGTTCATATGCTTAATGGGTTGTGTTGAATTGATTGAAAAAGGAGAAGGACATATGTATTGTAACATCCGGTTATTTATTTATTTTGAAGCCGACGAGTGAAGAAAAAGAAATAAAGTCCAAAGTCGAGGGACCAAACTCGCCACCGAGAGAAAGTCGAGTGTGTGGTGGTATTTAAAGGGAGAGGGCAGCCCTAACCCTCTCCCCATACTCACATTTCAGCCAAACAAAAGAGGAGAAGAGAGACAGGAAGAAAAGAGGAAGAAAAGTTGGTTCGGGTTGGTTCGAGTGAGCAAAATCATTAAGGAGCGAGTCAAATCGAAGCTCTTCTCGTTGTGATCGTTTGTGTGAGTTCTAGGACCCCACTTTTACTTGTTTTCAATGATTTTGGGGCTGGAAATCATAGAAAACCCGTTTTTGTATGTGTGTATGTTTGACCCATTTGGGTGTGTTGCGTGTGATGCGTTTGGAGTTTGTTTCCGGGCTTGTGTGTTCTTGTATGGTGTTGTGGTATGCATTCCTAAGGCCTAGGATGGTTGATGTCGGCTTAGAATGGGTTTGGATGAGCTTGGAGGTCGAAAATGGCAGATTAGATTCGGGATGAACTCCTTTCTGCATCAACTAGGGCTAGGCGACCGACTGGAGGCCATACAGCCGACTGAGGTGCGATTGAGGTTCATTCGCACGATTGAGGTTCATTCGCACGATTGAGGGTTCATTCGCACGACTAAGGTTTCATTCATACGACTGAGGGTCCAGTCGCATAGGTGCTTAGTCGCATTAGTTCCAATCGCATGGGACTCATTCACATTGAGTCCATTCGCATAAGGTCAGTCGCATAGGTGCTCAATCGTATTAGTTCCATCCACATGAGGTCCATACGCACGACTGGGTGTTCATTCGCATAGATGTTCATCCGCATGAGTCCAATCGCATGATGTTCAGTCGCCTGGAGGTCATGCGACTGAAGGGTATCCATACGCCCGAATAGGGCTGTTGCACCCGAGGAGAAGCTTAGTTCAACTTCTAACTTTCAAGGGAAAGTGCAGATGTAAGCATTGACGTGGAAGTTCCCGTAAGTTCATGTACGATGGCTATAGAGGCCTTAGAGATTATGTTGGGCATGACGATGAGGTTGCATGTTTATGCATGATGTTATGTATGTATCATGTTGCCCTGTATGATGTTGATGACTGTGTATGCTAACTTCCTTGTTATGATGTATGTTTATCTTTCTTGTGGCTTTACGTGTCATGTTAATGAACAAAATGAAGTATTATGTAACGTAAAGTGAAAGATAAAGAAAAGAGGAACATGAAGTAATAATGCATGCATTAATGAGTAATGAAAGTAAAGAAAGTCTTGCAAGCATGGTATGTCGGGACACGCTATTAAAAGGTGTTAGCCCAACGGTATGTGGGTTCGCTACCCCGGAAGGATGCACATCGGGGTTTTTCTTTGTGATTGACCATTTGTATAGAACTATTGTTGCATACCTTAGGTACTGTGAGCACGAGGTGCGATGCACCGTTATAGAAGGTCTATGATAGGCCTAGGTCCAGAACCATGAACAGAAAGGTATTGCATATGGCAATGGTACACCTATACTCATACCTTAGATACTGTGACCATGAGGTGCGGTGCACCGTTATAGAAGGTCTATGATAGGCCTAGGTCCGGAACCATGAACAGAAAGGTATTGCATAGTACACCTAAACTTTACCTTAGGTGTTGTGGCTATGAGGTGCGGTGCACCGTTATAGAAGGTCTATGATAGGCCTAGGCCCAGTACCATGAACAGAAGGGTAAGGTATATGGTTGATGGGAAGGAAAAGTTGTAATGATAAAAGAATGTAAAAGTTAAAGTATGAATGAATGATGAAGATAATAATGATATTATCTGTGTATACGTATGATGTATGATCGCATGAGGAAATGAAAGGTTTTAATGAAAGTAAAGTATGTTTTATTATAAAACTAGAACTCACTTAGCAACGCTGACTTTTTATGTGTTTCAAGTTGGCAGGTGGCATCCATTTATAATGCTTTTGTGATGTAATGCAAACTTGTATTTTGTAATTGGATAGTGATGTATTATTTGGCAAAAGCTATTAAATTGAAATGGAAGGAAGTTTTAAATGTTCCCGCTGCAATATTTTATAAAGGTTAAATGTATTATTTGTTTTATGTGCAATGAATGACCAACTGTAGGCGTCCCGGGTACGAGGCTTACAAGTTGGTATCAGAGCCAAAGTTTAAGTGAAATGGGTAAATTTTCAAAATAAACCTTAACTTAAACTGAAAATGGGACGGAAAGGGAATGGGATGCCAATCTGAGTAGCTGCGTGCCATCAGGTATTTTCTTAATGATAACCGGTATTATGTGCGCATGTTATGTGGTTTATATGTTGTATGTAGATTTAGATACTGATGTAGTCAGGATAGGTAATGCTCGGAGTATGAAGAGTAAAGTAAGTGGCTAATCACAACTGGCCACTGTAATTAGGGACTTACTATACTTGACATAAACTGAGTTGTCCCCCTTGAATGACCGTGTTGGTGTTTGAATCTTTCAGTGTGATAGAAAATGGCCGGTAGTAGATCTTCTAAAGCTTCT
Source organism: Flaveria ramosissima (assembly GCA_025215565.1). Classification (NCBI taxonomy): domain Eukaryota; kingdom Viridiplantae; phylum Streptophyta; class Magnoliopsida; order Asterales; family Asteraceae; genus Flaveria; species Flaveria ramosissima. The sequence continues at coordinate 61,904,316 of CM046035.1, read as the reverse complement.
AGGGGTGGAGGTCGTGGTGGGCCTGATGCTGAACAGCGACCCAAAAGAGGAAGGCCTAGAGTTGAAAAGGTGGTTCCTGAAGAACCTGAGACCCCTCATCCGGAGGCTGAGGATGAGAGTGCCAACTTGAGGGCCTCGGTAAGAGAGGCTGTTGTTGAAGAAGTACATCAGGTCATGCAGATATTCTTACCGTCTGTGGTGACCGAAGTCATCAAGGCTGTAAAGAAAGGAGAGAAACAGGTCTTCGGGGGGACGAGAGCAACCGGAGCCTGAAACAATTTTCTCTGATAATGAAGACGAGGACGAGGACGATGAGCCTGTGCAAGAGGTGGCACGAAGCTGTAACTATGGGGCATTTATAAGATGCAAGCCCCCTACTTTCGATGGTAACGGCACTGCTGCTGTTGCTCACCGGTGGGTGAGGGAAATGGAGGCTGTTCTTGACATCAGCGAGTGCCGGGAGGACCAGAAGGTGAAGTTTGCTACCCACTCGTTTGTGGACTCGGCTCTTTGTTGGTGGGACAACATTGTCCAAGCCGAGGGTAACCGGGCGATAGGAAGAATGAGGTGGTCCGAGCTGAAGAAGTTGGTGATTGAGGAGTTCTGTCCTCACCGGGAGATGGACAAGGTTGAGAGGGAGTTCCTGCAGTTGGAGGCGGGAACCATGACACACCAGCAGTACACCACAAAGTTCAACGAGATGGCACGTCTGGTGCCGGACCAAGTGACACCTTTTTCACGGAAGATTAAAAGATACATTCAGGGTTTGCCAGCGGATATTCGCAGGCACATGATCGCTGCCCGACCGAGCACGTTTAGGTCAGCGGTGGATTTGGCGGGGAGACTGTATGATGAGAGAATGGTGGTGGTGACTGGAGGTAGCAAGAAGGGTGGTGGTGATCGGAACTGGCACGGGAAGAGCCTCGGCGGGTAAAAGAAGGCACGGGTGGATGACCGTCGTGTGGTCGCATTAGGTGCTGGTATAAAGAAGTGTGGTAGGTGTGGGAGAGAACATAGCGAGGAATGTAGACTGGGGTTGAATGTGTGCTTCAAATGTGGGAAGCAGGGGCATATAGCCAAGACTGTCGTACGGTCCGGTGCTTTAACTGTGGCATGGAGGGCCACGTGAGTAGGGATTGTAAGAAGCCGAGGGCTGAGAGTTCCGAGGTGAAGAAGACGGGGAATGAGGGATCGAGGGCGAGTGCCAGGGCATTCACCATGACGCAGGAGGAGGCTAGGACGGACCCTGACGTTGTGTCCGGTACGTTTCTAGTGAACCAAACTTTAGCTTCTGTGTTATTTGATTCTGGTGTTAGTAAAAGTTTTATTTCTGCTACTTTCTGTGCTAAGTTGCCTGTTAGTAGTTTGAAGCGCCCTTTGATGTAGAAACTGCCATAGGTAAGTCTACCAGGATTTCTGAGATGATAAAGAACTGTGATGTGGAGCTAGAGGGTCATAAGTTTCCTGTTAGACCGTTTGTGATGACCTTAGGTGGTTTCGATCTGGTTCTTGGGATGGATTGGTTAGCAGACTACGAGGCGAACATTGTGTGTCGCAAGAAGTTGATTCAGCTGTCAGCGCCTGACGGGAGTTCGGTGACGGTTTATGGTGATCGGGTCACGACAATTCCGAAAGTAATTTCGATGGCGGTGGCGGGAAAGTGTATGAGTCGTGGATGTAGTGCCTACTTGGCCTATGTAAAGGATGTGGATACGCCAACACCACAACTAGCCGATGTACCGGTTGTGTGTGACTTTCCAGACGTGTTCCCAGAAGACTTATCAGGAGTGCCACCTGATAGAGAGATCGAGTTTCAGATTGATCTGATACCGGGTTCCCAACCTGTTGCCAAGGCACCGTATAGGCTAGCTCCGACAGAGATGAAAGAGTTAATGGAGCAGTTGCAAGAACTGTTTGATAAGGGGTTCATTAGACCGAGTATCTCTCCTTGGGGTGCTCCGGTCCTGTTTGTGAAGAAGAAAGACGGTAGTATGAGGATGTGTATTGACTACCGTGAGCTGAATAAGTTGACGATAAAGAACCGATACCCCTTATCGAGAATCGATGATTTGTTTGATCAGCTTCAAGGTGCCAGTTGGTTTTCAAGGATTGATCTTTGATCGGGATACCATCAGTTGAAGGTGAAGGAGCAAGATATCCCTAAAACAGCTTTCCACACGCGATATGGTCACTACGAGTTCCTTGTCATGTCTTTTGGTTTGACCAATGCGCCAGCTGCTTTTATGGATCTGATGAATCGAGTGTGTCGGCCGATGTTGGATAAATCAGTGATCGTGTTTATTGATGATATCCTGATTTACTCGAGGAGCGAGACAGAGCATGACGGTCATATTCGGGAAGTTCTAGATACGTTGAGAAGATAGAAGTTGTACGCCAAGTTCTCCAAGTGCGCGTTCTGGTTGCGCGAGGTTCATTTCTTAGGTCATGTGGTGAATCCTGACGGGATTATGGTGGACCCGGCAAAGGTGGAGGCGGTTATGCAATGGAAGTCACCAAAGACGCCATCCGAGATTAGTAGCTTCTTGGGTTTGACGGGCTACTACAGAAGATTCATTCAAGACTTCTCTAAGATCGCTTCTCCACTAACCAAGTTGACCCGAAAAGATGTGAAGTTTGCATGGGGTCAAGCTCAAGAGAAGGCGTTTGAGGAACTGAAAGCGAGGTTGACTCAAGCTCCAGTTCTTTCATTACCCGACGGAAGTGAGGATCTGGTGGTTTATTCTGATGCTTCCTACTCGGGGTTGGGGTGCGTGTTAATGCAGAGAGGAAAGGTCATAGCCTATGCATCCCGACAGTTGAAGGTTCATGAGGTCAATTATCCCACTCATGACTTGGAGCTAGCAGTCGTGGTCTTTGCGTTAAAGATTTGGATGCACTATCTTTACGGAACGAAGTGCACCATATTCACTGACCACAAAAGCTTGAAGTACTTCTTTGAGCAGAAGGACCTGAACATGAGGCAGAGAAGATGGTTGGAGCTCATAAAAGACTATGATTGCGAGATCCATTACCATCCGGGCAAAGCCAACATGGTGGCGGATGCCCTTAGCCGAAAGGAGAGACCCGAGTCGATTCGGGTGAAAGCATACCAGTTGATCATGACCTCAGATGTGATGAAGCAAGTCAAAGAGTTTCAAGATGAGGCATTGAAAGAAGATCGTCTTAACTCTGAAAGAATGAGAGGTCTGGTTGCGGAATTGGGTGAAAACACACTCGGTGTTAGAACCCGATTCGGTCGTGTGTGGATTCCTCGTTTTGGGGATCTACGTATAAAGATCATGGACGAAGCTCATAAGACTCGATACTCTATTCATCCCGGTGCTACGAAAATGTACCACGACATGAAGAAAGATTATTGGTGGCCGGGTATGAAGCGTGATGTAGTGGAGTATGTGAGTAAGTGCCTTACTTGCTTGCAAGTGAAGGCCGAGCACCAGAAGCCATATGGGAAGATCCAACCTTTGGATGTACCGGAATGGAAGTGGGAGCACATCACCATGGATTTCATTATGAAGCTGCCGCATACCCCGAAGGGGTATGATGTCATATGGGTGATAGTTGATCGTCTAACGAAGAGTGCTCACTTTCTACCGATCCGCGAGACATATTCATCTGAGAGGTTGGCTGATTTGTTCATCAAGGAAATTATAACTCGTCATGGTGTGCCGGTGTCTATTGTGTCTGATCGTGACACCCGGTTTACATTCAAATTCTGGAAGAAATTCCACGACGCTATGGGGACGAGGTTACATATTAGCACGGCTTATCATCCCCAAACTGATGGCCAGTCAGAAAGGACCATTCAGACATTGGAGGACATGCTTCGGGCATGTGTTATCAATTTTGGAGGAAGTTGGGATGACCACTTACTGTTAGCCGAATTCTCGTACAACAGTTATCATGCCAGTATTGGTATGCCCCCATACGAGATGCTATACGGTAGGAGATGCAGAACACCCGTTTGTTGGGGTGATATTGGTCAGAAGGAGTTGGGGAGCGTCGAGGTGATCGAAGCTACGACTGAGAAGCTTGAAAAGATCAAATCCTTCATGAAGGCAGCCAAAGATAGACAGAAGTCGTATGCTGATAAATGACACAGACCGATTGAATTCCAGGTGGGTGACCGGGTTATGTTGAAGGTCTCACCTTGGAAGGGTATCATTCGTTTTTGAAAGCGGGGTAAGTTGAGCCCGAGGTACATAGGCCCTTTCCGAATCATTGCTCGAGTAGGAGAGGTGGCCTATAGACTGGAGTTACCGGATGAGTTAAGTGAAATTCACCCGACATTCCATGTATCTCATCTAAGGAAGTGCTTGGCAGATGAAGATATGATTGTTCCACTGGAAGATATCGAAGTAGACGAACGGCTCAATTATGTGGAGCAACCAGTGGCAATCATCGATCGAAAAGAGAAGAGGTTGAGGAATAAAACAGTTCCTCTTGTGCGTGTACAGTGGAAGCACAGGAAAGGATCTGAGTCAACGTGGGAGACTGAAGAAGAGATGAGGCAGCATTACCCACGTTTGTTTGAGGAATAACAGGTTTCGGGGACGAAACCTATCTAAGGGGGTGGACTTGTAACACCCGGGTTATTTATTTATTTTGAAGCCGACGAGTGAAAAAAAAGAAATAAAGTTCAAAGTCGAGGGACCAAACTCGCCACCGAGAGAAAGTCGAGTGTGTGGTGGTATTTAAAGGGAGAGGGCAGCCCTAACCCTCTCCCCATACTCACATTTCAGCCAAACAAAAGAGGAGAAGAGAGAAAGGGAGAAAAGAGGAAGAAAGTTGGTTCGGGTTGGTTCGCGTGAGCAAAATCGTTGAGGAGCAAGTCAAATCGAAGCTCTTCTCATTGTGATCATTTGTGTGAGTTCTAGGACCCTACTTTTACTTGTTTTCAACGATTTTGGGGCTGGAAAGCATAGAAAACCCGTTTTTGTATGTGTGTGTGTTTGACCCATTTGGGTGTGTTGCGTGTGATGCGTTTGGAGTTTGTTTCCGGGCTTGTGTGTGCTTGTATGGTGTTGTGGTATGCATTCCTAAGGTCTAGGATGGTTGATTTAGGCTTAGAATGGGTTTGGATGAGCTTGGAGGTCGAAAATGGTAGATTGGGTTCGGGATGAACTCCTTTCTACATCAGCTAGGGCTAGGCGACCGACTGGAGGCCATACGGCCGACTGAGGTGCGATTGAGGTTCATTCGCACCATTGAGGTTCATTCGCACGATTGAGGGTTCATTCGCACGACTAAGGTTTCATTCATACGACTGAGGGTCCAGTCGCATAGGTGCTTAGTCGCATTAGTTCCAATCGCATGGGACTCATTCGCATTGAGTCCATTCGCATAAGGTCAGTCGCATAGGTGCTCATTCGCATTAATTCCATCCGCATGAGGTCCATACGCACGACTGGGTGTTCATTCGCATAGATGTTCATCCGCATGAGTCTAATCGTATGATGTTCAGTCGCCTGGAGGCCATACGACTGAAGGGTATCCATACGCCCGAATAGGGCTGTTGCACCTGAGGAGAAGCTTAGTTCAACTTCTAACTTTCCAGGGAAAGTGCAGATGTAAGCATTGACGTGGAAGTTCCCGTAAGTTCATGTACGATGGCTATAGAGGACTTAGAGATTATGTTGGGCATGACGATGAGGTTGCATGTTTATGCATGATGTTATGTATGTATGATGTTGCCCTGTATGATGTTGATGACTGTGTATGCTAACTTCCTTGTTATGATGTATGTTTATCTTTCTTGTGCCTTTACGTGTCATGTTAATGAACAAAATGAAGTATTATGTAACGTAAAGTGAAAGATAAAGAAAAGAGGAACATGAAGTAAGAATGCATGCATCAATGAGTAATGAAAGTAAAGAAAGTCTTGCAAGCATGGTATGTCGGGACACGCTATTAAAAGGTGTTAGCCCAACGGTATGTGGGTTCGCTACCCCGGAAGGATGCACATCGAAGTCTTTCTTTGTGATTGACCATTTGTATAGAACTATTACTGCATACCTTAGGTACTGTGACCACGAGGTGCGATGCACCGTTATAGAAGGTCTATGATAAGCCTAGGTCCAGAACCATGAACAGAAAGGTATTGCATATGGCAATGGTACACCTATACTCATACCTTAGGTACTGTGACTAGGGGTGTGCATGGTCGGTTTGGTTCGGTTTTGACCTAAAACCAAAACCAAAAACCGATATTTCGGTTTCTAGGTTTTAAAAACCGTTCGGTTTCGATTTTTTTGGTTTTTGGTTTTCGGTTTTAACTTCGGTTTTGGTTCGGTTTTTGGTTTTTTTCGGTTTTATTATTTGTGCTTCAAGTTTTAGAAAAAAATTGTTTTAAAGTTATGAATTTAAGCCAAAAACTTTGGCCTTACATTATTTTGTTGATCTCTAAATATAATCTATATATTTTTATAATTTAGTTGACATAAAAATTAAATGCAATTCATAAAATATAAGAACAATATATTCAATAAAACATTATAATCTATCAATGCAAATAAAAAAAATTAAATATTATTCTTGAAACCTAAATATTTAATCTCTTTTAGATAACACAAGTTAAATAAGTAACTAATAGACTAATAATTTTTATAAGTATATGATTACACCTCTAAATTTACAAGTTTGATTATATGGTTTCGGTTCGGTTTTTTCGGTTTTTGTTACAAGCAAAACCAAAACCGAACCGAAAAATTCGGTTTTTAAAAAATATCAAACCAAACCGTCGGTTTTCTAGCGGTTTCGTTTTATCGGTTCGGTTGCGTCGGTTATTTTGGTTACGGTTCGGTTATTTTGGTTTTTTGCTCACAGCTAACTGTGACAATGAGGTGCGGTGCACCGTTATAGAAGGTCTATGATAGGCCTAGGTCCGGAACCATGAACATAAAGGTATTGCATAGTACACCTAAACTTTACCTTAGGTTTTGTGGCCATGAGGTGTGGTGCACGGTTATAGAAGGTCTATGATAGGCCTAGGTCCAGTACCATGAACAGAAGGGTAAGGTTTATGGTTGATGGAAAGGAAAAGTTGTAATGATAATTATGTAAAAGTTAAAGTATGAATGAATGAAGAAGATAATAATGATATTATCTGTGTATACGTATGATGTATGATCGCATGAGGAAATGAAAGGTTTTAATGAAAGTAAAGTATGTTTTATTATAAAACTAGAACTCACTTAGCAACGCTGACTTTTTATGTGTTTTCAGTTGGCAGGTAATGATTGCTGAGGATGGCACTGCGAGGCTACTCGGCTTTTTTGGGATGGCATCCATTTATAATGTTTTTGTGATGTAATGCAAACTTGTATTTTGTAATTGAATAATGATGTATTATTTGGCAAAAGCTATTAAATTGAAATGGAAGGAAGTTTTAAATGTTTCCGCTGCAATATTTTATGAAGGTTAAATGTATTATTTGTTTTATGTGCGATGAATGACCAACTGTAGGCGTCCCGGGAACGGGGCCTTACATGTATGCATCACGACACCTTTGCTTACTCATTCGATGTCTGGAGGGGCTTGCCAAGCCCATAGCCGGTGGTTGTAATAAAACTAGGAATGACATCTAGTTTATAACAGGGGTGTAACAAGCCCATGGCTATTTTCAAAACGTGAAAGTATACTCGTCCTATCTGTTCTATGTCTACGAATACAAATATCACATCATATTGTGTATGCATAACTATCAATGTGATATATAAAAAATGTCTCATGAGTTTACAAGCAATTGTGGACGTCATTTTTTTATTTTACTAATCAAGGGTAACCATTAATGATATATCTAAGAGCTTGCGACAATACAAGTTTTTTTATGATTAAGGTGACATTAAGTCTTAAAATTTGTTTTTGATTCGCTAGTTTTTTTAACAGATATTTAAGTTTAAATAAAAAGGTGTAATTTAGCTTTTGTTGTATAAATTGATCATGTACACTCGTTTACCGCATAGGATGTTATATAAACCCGCTTTATAAGGGAATTGGTCCTCATATGTTGAATCTACTACTATGTAATGAGTGTACTAGTAGCGAACACTTATGATTGATTTGATAGATTGTATACTAAATCAGCTTAATTACTCTATCAAAACTTGAATGAGGGATTTTTTAAATGAAATAAGAAAGTGAATTTTATTATATTAATATTTTCTTTTGAAATATTAGTAATAGAATTAGTAATAATAATAGTTAAATTATAATTTGTTAATATCATTAACATGATTAAAAGATAAAGTTTATAAGATAGAGCATATGCATTGTAAATACATGTTAACAACTTTCAGTTGATTTTAGTACTTGAGAACTTTTTATGCAACCTATTTATTTAATACGTAAAAAGAGAAAGTATAACCCAAATGAAATATCCATGAAACAACTGGGGTCACGCTTTCTAGTTGTAAGATTATTAACTTTTTAAAGATTACATTAGTTGATTAAAATACATTAAACATTCTGAATCAGTTAAGACGTTAGTGTCGAATATGACGATATTTGAAGAAAAAAAAGAAACTAAAAGGAAACGACACAAGACAATGACACCTTGTTTACCAAATGGAAGAGTTCAAATTTTGATAGCATATTTTATAAATATGGAAGCTTCCCGCTGTCAATTTATTATTTCTTTATTTTTATGTATTTCTTTTTATTTTTTACTTAATAAATTGACCGTTAGTTTAAAGGCGTGATTTGTTATCAAAAATATACATAAAGAATGATTAGAGTATTTTTTTTAGAAAATAAAGTATGATACCTGAATTTTTTATAAACCTAAAGGACGTTTTTGTAATTTTATCTTTTAAATTATAATAACACTAAATATACAAATTACGTAAGTATAAAATAATTATGGTATTGTGTCCCCAAAATGTAATGAAGTATTGAAGTTGACATACAACCAAACATCTGAGTTATAAAAGTGAAATCGATAAAGTAAATTTTTTTATAAATATGAAATTAATTACTTATATATTTAAATCAAAGAAATTGAGTTGTATGATAATAAAATAGTTAAAAGTTAAAATATATTAAATAAAAGTATAGGATTGATATAATAAACGACGTTAAAATATTTCGTTTGTGATAATGCCTCTATGATTCTCTGTCCATAGAACAACATTTTGTATCGTAATAGTGTCCCTAAGCATGGTGAAATACGAAGGTTTCAATAACAATTATGGAGTACATATCTAGTTACGAAGACTTAGGTTAGTTATGAGGCTTTACCTTGAGTTAGGGAAGACATGTGCAATATGGGCGAAGTGTATCAAAGTACGTAGGTGGAAACAGATACAGAGGTCACTTGGTTACAAAGCCTATAGGTAGTTGCGGAGATGAAAGTTAGTTGCAGAGGTAATGGCTAGTTACGTAGGTGCACTTTGGCATCAAACTGGCTATAGCAATTACGAAGGTATTGATAGATTTGGGGACTTGGGCACTTATGGAGGTGTAAGCCTCACTTAAAGAGGCACACTGTTACCTACAGAGTTGCAAATTATTATTGTCTTAGTGAAATGTTAAGGCTGGCTGCTTACGAAGATAGAAAAGCAGTTACAAAAGGCATCTTTCAGTTGCGGAGATTTAAACATAGATTTGTGCTACTATTCATTCGTTTCTTCATCTTATTTTCATATTTTTTTCACATAACATCGAATCAATCATCATCGTTATAAGGTTGATCATAAATATGATTACATTCATGCACGTACATATGTTTTTAGTCAAACCTGACACTAAACATTATAAAGATTCAAGCGTTACGTGTAAAAACATGGTATATCATATTTAAAAATCATTAATTATATATGCATGCCACCATAAAATCACTGAGAAAATATAACAAGTTTGGGAATTTAGAACTAAGCTTAAAGTAAATGATGAACAAACCCTAGAACATGGATTTACACGTCGAGATCTACATGTTATATGTAAAGTTAACAGTTTATTAAATGATCTCTACAACGACATGATTCTAAGCATGATACATGTTCAGATCTAAGCTCATCATCGAGTTTGAAGGCACAAAGCCCAACATTCTCTCTGTCTTTTTTAGAAACTTCCTACGCAAGTAAAGGGAAGGGGGCAACTAATTATCCTTTAAATAGGATTGTTTTTAGGGTTTTAAAACCGAGAACCCATTTACTCCACATAACTAAGTTGGTCACCAATTTCTATATCATGAAGTGATGCATGCGTGTCTTCTTTAGCAAAGCGTTCATAAATGCGATACATGAAAAGTGGAATAGATTCCATTAAGCTTTTTTAGCATCTCCGACTTGTATGCTACTACCCTGACTTTTACTTCAATCTTGAAGGGTCCAAAAGTATCTTGGACTTAATTTTCCCCGCTTTAGAAGGAAAATGACACCTTTCCACGAGGACAACGTTAACATAACTTTATCGCAAAAGTTAAATTTTATTGTTGTGAGATGTTTATAGGCGTATGACTTTTTTGTATCTTAAGACACCTTCATGTAAAGTTTGATATTTTTTAGTTTCTCTGTTATAGCGTCCATAGTTTCCATACCTCTTAGTTCCTGATACCATTAGCACCCCAACACATGTGTGTTCTGAATCTTCGTCCATATAACATTTCATACAAGGGCATTTCTATATTTGCATGATAACTATTATTATATGTCAATTGTTCTTACCAATGCCCTCACGGCTTTCATGGACCTGATGAATCAGGTTTGTCAATCGATGCTCTATAGATCGGTGATAGTATTTGTAGACAAGGACAATGATCATTTGTTAACCCTTTGTTATTGCGATAACTTGTCTTAACTCGTCTAGATCAATGAAAATTATTATTTATTGTGTTGGAATAACATAATAAAAAATATAGAACATTATGTTCTTTTATGTATTAAAAAAGTTTACATAAGCTTAATTTACACTTACGTGTACATAAATTTACAGGTGTAAGAGTAACTTGCATATTTTTTTTAACTTTTTACACTTCTAAATTTACACATATACATATAAGAATATAATTTTATATATGTTTAATAATGTTATTCAAACAAAAAAAATTAATGATTTTCGTTGATCTTGACGGATTAAAGCAAGATATCATAATAACAGTGAGTTAACATTTGACCTTACCCTTATAATAAAATATCTTGATATACTCAAAAGAATGAAGGAGATCATGTTTGCCGCATATGTGAGGTATTAGACATGGTCATAAGGAACTGGGAAATGATTATGGAGTTAATAACATGTGTACAGAGACTAATACACTAATAGCCATTAATAGGTCTTGTCACGTGTTAGTAAGTTGTTTTAGGTTGCATAAAGTCACACCAGGTAATTTAATAAAAAGTCATTATAGTGTAAATAACATGTGTATAATGAATAATACACTAATGAGTATTATGATGTGTTAATAAGTTCTTTTAGGTTACACATAATCACTAAGGTTATAACAAGTTATTACAGTTTTAATTACTTATATTGTAGACTAGTGCGCAAAAAAAAATTTAGATGGACTTGTCATGTATTATTGAGTTGTATTAAGTTGCACTAAGTCACTTAGGCCATATACTCTATTTGGGGTTGTTAACATGTGTTTAATAACTCATATATAGCTTAATAGGCCTTATTATTTGTTATTGAGTTCTTTTAGCTTACATAATACTAAAATAAATTAATTTAGTATTAATGATATGTGTATGATGAGTACTACACTAACAGTTGCTCAATGGTTGTTAATATGTGTTATTGAGTTGTATTAAGGTATACAAGGTCAAATTAGGTGATACCAAACTATCTTTATATCAACAACATGAGTATGATGACTAGTACACTTTTGGGTGTTGTCGTATATTGATGAGTTGCTTTAGGTTTAAAAAAAGTTAAATTATATCATAAAATGTCCATTTGGTGCTAATAACACACATATTTTTTCTACTATATTAACTTTTTAGATCTTACAACTAAGTGAAAATAATTTTGTTCTATATTACATTTCTAGATCATATAGAAATATACCACTATTTTTTTGTATTACATTATATGCACCATTCGTTATTGTATCGGTCTAGTTTAATCTAGATGAGGTGCATTTCCTATATGTGTTTCGCCATAGAAAACGTGTCAACAATGGACTATATTTCTAGAGTTAAAAAGAAACGTATATTAATAATGTGGAGCATATCCTCAGCTCATTGATGCAAATATTCCAAGACCCCACAATGTTCCAGCATTAATCAACCACCATCCTGGCAATGTTGAAACATAGGTTTCCAAATGCGCATAATTCCGAACACATGTGAAACCATGCAAACCCATTTCCATTAGCTAATAATTTCGAGTACACCAATTGCATCATAAAACCGAAGAGGCTTTGGAGTACTTATATTGTTTATTTTCATAGTCATGAATATGAAAACCATTAAAGGGCTATATGGGGATATATATAGTGGACTTCCATTCAGTGAATCTAAATTTTTTTTCATGCGGCGGAAACTTTTAAGAGTCGTTGGCTGTCGCAATATAATATATTTTTACGTCCAGTTCGGGTTGGATCCGGTTTATTGCTGAAAAGCATCGTTAAAACGATCTCCAAACTCTTGTATTTGCATATATATAAAAAATTGTATTAAAACAATTATACTCATAAAAATGGTTATATGTAATTATACTTATAAAAATGATGATATGTAATATATTTCAAACAATTATGTTAATCGTCAAAACGGTTAACCCTATAAAGCCGATGATTTCAACATGTTTGAAAACAATGTCAAACAGTAAATATATAATCTTTCATATGTTGAGCCAATATAAATTTAGCTTTTTTAATAGTCAAAAATATTTATCTCGATATAATTTTTTTTCTTTTTATTAACTATTTGATTATTTGAGGGCAAAAGTATTACAAATCTATTTGGTTATATACTCCGGTCAGTGAAAAAATATGATTTCTAGACTGTGACCTACTTTTAGTTTCACCCCCGACAATATGTTTACGACAATCTTGTTATTTTTTTTCAATTTCAAAAGTTTGAAGGGGGCTATTGCAAAACTTGATGAGGGTGGTCGGAATTTTCACATACACATAACCCAGAAAATCTTTGTAAGGTGGGTGGCTGCCCCCTACCTCATAAGGTAGGGACGCCCCTACTCCATTGTATGGGTGGTCACAACTTTTATCAACCCAAAAGCATGAGAAGAATTCTAATCTAATATCTTATCTTCACAGTTACAGATAGTTTACAGATGTAAAGTTTTTCGCAAGGTTTCGTAATTGACATGACCAAGTCTCCCACGATGATTTGTTGTTGAAACCAAGGGATTATTTGATGGACATATATATTATAATACTGACCCCAATACTTGTAAATTTTATTTTCATTTTGTTTTGGATTTTCGTCGCAATTTTCCGGGCATTGATCAAATAGTTAAAATAGGTATTTTAGCACGACTCACATTTGATTTCTAAATAAAAGTATCATGACTTGCGCTTTGTTCCTTGAACGATGAACACAAGTGCCCTCTTTATCTACCCTTAAATCTATATATTATTTACTTGTAATAAGACTTAAACCTTTATCATTTGTGAGATTATTAATTTAATAACTAAATACCCTTACACTCCAAGCTGTTTCTTTCATCAAGTACTTCAACTATTAAGCCCTAATATTTAATATGCATGTGAACACCTAAACAATACTTGTGAACATGTTGTCCTTATATTATTGTGCCATGTTCCACCACTAACTCTTGATATAATATAGAGACAGCTTCGTAAAGTCGTACCCCATACCTTTTCCACATCCAAATTGTCAACCCATTTTTCATCATTAATTATAAACCAATTACTTTTTTTATGTAAATTATTTCACGGTCAAATTGGTTTCAAAACATCCTGTCACTTGTTGGTTTTTCATTAGATAATAGAATATCATGTCGTTCATTTTTACATAAACCGTTTTTCTAATATACCTAATAAATAAGTAAATATTTTGATCACATGTTTTAATTTTATGAGTCGTTTCTTTTTTTCTTCGCTTCTCTCTCATTACTAAATAACATGCATAAGTGAAGTTATTATTGTTTACTTATTTAAACTCTACATTTAAATTTAGTGTATTTATTAATTATTTTTTTGTTTCAAATTTTTCTTTAATATTTGTATTATATTTTATTTGTGTAAATATGTTCTTTAAAACTTATGTTTCTACATTTTATAGTTTTATTATTGACTAAAAATCAAATTAAGAGCTTGAATTATTTGAGATTATAAATCTTTTAATATTTACTAAAGATTATTCAACGTGTTATACGCATGTTCTAGACTAACATAAAAATATAAATAATAATAATAATAACGAGAAAACCATGTAAACACACAATATATTAAATAGATAAAGAAAGAAAACTTACACTCGAGTTGATAACTTATATTTTATATTCTTGTTAGGTTTTACCAAACTGTCTTCAATAAGAAGTTGGAATCCTATTAATTAATAAAAGAAATTAAATTTTTAAAAATTTTCATATGATATGACATTAGAAGAATATTTCGTATAACCAACTTAATTTTTAAAATTTATGAATTATACATTACAACTAATGCTAAGTTTTTAATCAAACTCAAATATGATTTTAAGTTGTAATTTTAAACTTGAGTAATTAATGTTTTATAAAAATTATTAATTAAATGGATATAGACATAAAATTTAGTTGTAATAAAAACAAATTTAACTAGTTGAAAGTTACTTAAAACTTATTTATTAGAATATAACAGGTCGTTAATAAGACTAATGAAATTTATATTATAGTTTAAATGCGCATACATTTCAAATTACATTAACATATTAATTCCTGTTAGTGACATTATAGCAACAATGGCATTGAACTTGCAATCACATTCTACATGTAATCAATTATTTATAAAAACTAAATAAAAATTATTACAAACAATTGTATATTATCTTATACTCGATCAAAACCATCTGTCACGATGTCTCTTTCCTACCCCGTCCTATATAAATAATATTCTTCATCCTCCATCTTTCATACCACATAACTAACACATCTCTCTCTCTTTCTCTTTGTGTCAACTGTTCAATTCATTCACAACAATGGCTTCTGCTAGAATGGGTCAATTCTTCATCATACTAGCTCTTATGGCTACTTCATGCCTAGCCCAAGCCCCGGTCGCGACCCCCACGGTCTCACCCACCGCCAGCCCGACCCCTGTGGTTGCACCACCAACTCCTGCCCCCGCCCCAGTCCTTACTCCCGCTCCCGTCTCAGGACCATCTCCATCGGAATCGCCATCGCTTGCACCATCTGGGCTTTCACCTAGTCCGTCTGCGGGTCCTTCACCCGCACCCGGAGGACCACCAGCTGATATCCCCAGTGGCTCTTTTACTGATGGGTGGGTCAACAGAGCTATCGTGACAGGAACTGCACTCGCTGGATCGGTCATTGCTGTTACATTGATGTAAAATTATTGATGATGGTGTTTTGTGTTGGTATAGTGATGAGATAAATTTGATTCTATATTCTTGTGTCTTTTGTTTGTGTAATCTGTTCTTGACATCATTTGTTATTATTTTGTCTACAGTTTGGGTTACTTATATTGTTGTTTGTATGTTATATATGAGATATTTATTGGCGAATGTTGTTTTGTTATGGTGACATGGTGTATTACTTAATGTGATTGCTTGTGTATTATTCTTGTCAACTGGTTAAATATTGAGAATATTAGGAGATTGCTGATTGAATAACATTAAATCAAATCCACGAGTCTGATGAGTCTAAAGTGGGGACGATGTTTTAATAAGAACGACATAACAACTAGTAGATGTTAACTAGCGTGTTGAGGTGGGCGTATTGATGTGACGGTAAATCCATTACGTTCAGTTTTAAGTAAAATTAGGTGTTTCAATCGACGCGCGTTGCGCGTTTGATGGGTCGGGCTCAGAACAAGTGTTCAACTGCGGCTGCTAACTATAAACGTTCATATCTACTCTCCATTCTTCATTTTTAAATTAAAAAAAAATCCTCACTACAAAATGTCGGGTAATTGGGATGGTTCATTTCAACCAAGTTTTGATCTCGTGGACAACGAGTCTTTTACAAACTTTACGTTTAGTTCATTTGATTATCCCGACAAGGTCGTTCCGTAGTCAACCAAATCAAAGCGAACCGGTTGAAGATGTTTGACTTTTCAAATAAAGAGGTGCTCTCATCACAAGAGTAAGGGAAGTCCAAGCCAACCGGAAGAGTCAGGGCCTCGGAAAATAAAAAATACTCCTTGGTCAAAAGAGGAGAAATTAGCTTTGTGTCGTGCTTGGATTAATATATCCGTAAAGCCGGTATTTTGTTAAATAATTTTGTTTGTACAAAAAATTTAGTTTCACTTTTTTTATTTTTAACATTTGTCACTATTTTTTTGTAGCTTACTATCAAAAGTTGAAGGTATTTTGGGCGAAATTTGACTCTTTCTACGAGCAAATTGGTAGTAGAAAATGCACCGTTGACATGATTTCTGGTCGTTGGGCCGAAGTTCATAAATATGTCGGATTATTTATGAATTTACATAATCGGAATAGTAGCCAAATGACACAAAGTGGGTGTGAGAACGAACAAGTTTATAAATTCACTCGTGAAGAGTGGAAACAAGAGGAATTTAGAAAGTAAGGCATGAATAAATCTTTTGATAAAGATTATTTGCGGAGAATATTAAAGGGGTTCTCGAAATGGCTCCAATTAGATGCATCGGATGCGGAGGAAGCGCAACCACGAACGAACACTAGTTCGTTCGCCACCTACGAGACTTCAACCGGTTTTGATGGTCGAATTGGCATCAACCTAAACTTAGCTGATTCGAACGCCCAACTATAACGCCCCGAAATTTCTAAGAAAATCAAAGGAGAGGAAAGTCTCGCGTGGGAGATACTTCTCGCGTGAAAGGGAAGTTTTCATGTGAGAACCAGGCGAGAAGATTGGGGATCCCGTAAATAGGTAAGAACACATGTTAGATCCCATTCTCGCGCGAGAACTACTGTTGCTAGAGAGAGAGAAAGACGCGAAGTAGAGAGAGAAAGTGAAGATTTGAGGTGTTTACGGTATGTAACTCGCGTAATGATTCATGTTATGTATAAGGAATGATTATTGAGGAATATAATGTATGAATATGTAGTTTTCATTTGAAAAAGCTCTCGGAAAGTCAGTTTTGTGTTAGAATCTTCCAAGATGAGTTTCTAGCCCATTTTTAAACAAGGTTTTTATGTTTTGAGGCTATTATGGTTACTAAATTGCTTGTTTATGCTTATGATGATATTGTTTATGGTGATGAGCATGTTATTTCAACCTTACACGCGATAAGTTGTGATTAGGCGGGAACCCCGTAAGTTCTCACGCGAATATAGTTAGTTTGGACTGCAAGGGATTTCAAATCTATTAAGTTCTCACATGATATGAATGTTCTCACGCAATATTTAAGTTCTCGCGCGACCTGGGCAACTTGTTGAGCAAGGGTTTAACTTTAGTAAGATTTTCGCGCAAAATGATGTTGTCGCGTGGGCTAAGTTCTAGCCTGACTTGCTGTAATATGTGTTATGTTATCTTGTGTTTTAACTGCTTTCAATATGATTATGTTTTATGATAAATATTTACTTGGTATGCTATATATAAGTAAAGTATTATGTAATGAAAGTGAAAGATAACGATAACGAAAGTCAAACGCAATGAAGGAATGAAAGTCTTTCAAGCGAAAGGAATGGAGGTGCACAACCATTTTGTTGTTAGCTCAACTGAAGTGCGGCTTAGCTAGCCCATGAGGATGAACTTCAGGGGTCTAATCCTTGAGATTGACCATGAACGATACGGGATCCTTGTCGCTTTACCCCGGTACTGTAGTCAGCTTCGTGCATAATGTATGGGGGTTTATTTATAAACCTTGGCATAGTACTAGATTCGTGCACAATATAGGGGGTCTAGCACATGACATTGATCCAATTCAGTGAAAGATAATGATGAATGAATGAAAGTAACGAATGATGATGAAAGATAATTGTCACACCCCAACCTTGACGGCGGAATCGTCGAGATGTGAGGGTTAAGATTGTTCACAGCCACATAACGCTATATTAAATTGTAAATATTATTATCATAAGTCTTGAAATGAAATACAATCATAAGTCTCAAACAAGTAATAAGTTCAAACATAACATAACATAATGTAAACTTTTTATTTCATTAACTAGGTCCAAGTCCTAGATTATTGCATGCTTCAAAAGGATCACTTTAAACTTGAGGTTGACCTGAAACATGATAAAAATAAGAGTCAACTAAAAATAGTTGGTGAGTTTCCAAGGTTTTCATACATAATATGAAAAAAGGTTACAAGTAGCAATTCATGTCATAGGTCATAAGCAAGTAAGGTTATAGAACACATATCGTTACAACCAAACCTCGACTTGATTACAAGTATAAAAGATTGGCTAAGTGTATTTGGTTCCCATGATGAACAAGCATACGTCATCAGGAGTCGGCAATACCTCGACTTTAGCACCAAATAGGCTTGTCAGGCCCAAAGATCTAAGACGTCGCCAGGCTAGCAATAGTTAATGATTGTAAACAAACTATGTATCTCATATAAACACTTACAATACACAAATAACCATGACAAAATAATAAGTTGAATTGCATGTGATTTACAAGTCTCAAACGTGTATAAGTGTATCATGTATAAGCTATCATGTTTCACCCCAAATTAGTGTGAAAATATGAAAAAGGGGCAAGAAAACTCACATGGCAAATAAGTATAAGAATGATGATTAATAAGAAATAATAATAACGTTCCAACGCAATCCTTCAAAAGGTACCTAAGAATATATATTTACAAGGTTTAAGTTGAATAATAATAATAAGTTTAACGTTCTAACGTGGTCTAGGGTTTTAAGTGGAATTTTGGGGATTTTTGTTCGATAATAAAAAAAAATACTATTTATGTCCTTTTATTATAATAAAAATCAATCCATTTATAATAACTATTAAAGTTTAAACGTAAAATTTGAATAAACATTTGAAATAACTTGATTTAAACAATGATCATTCAAAGACAATATTTAGACTAATAATAATAATTTATTAATTACTTTTTAAAAATCTATTTTAGTAAAATTTAACCAAGAACAACCTTTGTTAAAATATTTTATTAATTGGGGTATTTAATTATTTAAATTTAAAAAATTTGTAGAAAATGATTTGATGTGTTTAAAAATATTTAAAGTCTACAAAACCATTTTTATAGTTATTAAAAATAATTCTATAATTAATTTAAGGCCTAAAAGGCTTAAAAATAATGTTTGAGGGTGCCCGGGTTCGAACCCGGGACCTCTAGGTTGGAATGGGGATGGTTTACCAGTGAACTAAGGCTCTCAGCCGCGATATGAAGCCGTTTCTAAATCTTAAAACAAACAACACTATAAACCCCCAATTCCACATAGACCCTAGGTTTGATTTCAACCCAATTGAACATGAATTCGAATACGATTCTTATAGTAAACATGGGGCTTTCGATCAGTGGATGAAACCGAATGAATGGGTGTGATTAATTACCCGATTTGAAGATGAACTGATGAAGAACAGATGATGCTAAGGCCGCGACACACGTTCGACTGGTTCGATGTTCAAACGATGATGTTAAACAAATTGGTTGCACAGAAAGTTTCCAAAAACCTTGTTGTACAAAAGCCCTTTGTCTATTTCAGGAATTAAAGTCCAGAGGATGGTGTTCGAGTAGAAGATAGGTCGCGATGATGATGGGTGATCGAATTTGATGTTTTTGTTTGTTTCAGGTGGAATTGAGAGTTGTGTTCGGTTAAGGGTTGATAGAGGATCGTTTATGTTGAATTAATTAGATTATTATTGGGATTCAATTATTGAACGGCTCCAAGATTAAATCCGTCGGTTATTCTTCGATTCTTCTTTGAAACCGAACGTTTAATTGTGATTAATAAGCACATTCAAGTTCGAAACTTGTTCTGGAAACGGTTGGAACCGTTTGGGATTCGGAATTCGAGGTAGCTATGCGATTTGGGCTTCGCCGGACCTCGGCCGGAGGTGGCCGGAGTGTTCATCGGGAAAACGGGGGGGAAGAGGGGAAACAGATTTGAGTTTTAAAATTTTACAGGAATGGTCCCTACGGTTTGTTTATTAACATTTCATGCACAAATCTTATTTTGAAAGTTTGCAAATTGACATTAAGGCCCCTTTAGTTAATTACACCGTTAGTTAATTACACCTTAAGTTCTTATTATTATTATTATTATTATTGTTATTATTATTATTTTAGTTGTTTATTATTATTATAACTTATTATTATTATTATTATTATTATTATTATTATTATTATTATTATTATTATTATTATTATTATTATTATTATATTTTATTTAATATATAACATTAGTAATATTTAAATTAATGAATTAAAAGCAAATTAAGAAATGAGCATAAGTAATCCATAAATTTCATAATGGGCATAAGCAGTCCTTACATACCTTAACAAGATTAACTTTTAATTTAACGAAAACACGAGATGTTACAATAATGAAATGAACGTATTGAGATGTATGTATTGATGTATGCTCAATTACGAAAAAGGAAATGTTTTAATGAACATAAAGTATTTTATTATAAAAAACAAGAACTCAATCAGAGTCGCTGACTTTGTATGCATAATAGTTGGCATGTAATTGATAATTCTGAAGTGGTGCAGGTAGAGACATGGAAGCTACTGGGATAGTTCAAGTTTGGCATCCATATTTTCGGGATTGGTGTTATATTAATATAATTTTTGACGTTTAAAGGAAATGTAACGATGTTTTGATACAACTATAATGTTAATGAAAGTTATGTTTTCTGCTGCAAATATTATGTTTATTAATATTTTATGCTATGAAAGTCCAACTGTAAGTGTTCTCGGATCGGGGGCCTTACAAGTTGGTATCAGAGCCAAAGTTTAAGAGAATTGAATAAAAGTACTTTTAAAACCAAACTTAAACTGAAAATGAAACAAAAAGGGAAAGGGATGTCAGTCCTATTAGCTACATGCCTGCATGTAAACATTTTATGTAAAGTAATGGAAATGGAATTATGTGAATGTGTTATGTGAATTATGTGCTCGTAGCAGATTTGGACGCTAATATAAGCAGGATAGGTAATGCTTAGGGAATGAAGACTAAAGTAAGTGGCTACTCACAACTGGACACTGTAATTAATGACTTACTATACTTGACATTATCTGAGCTATTATCTTGAATGATCATATTTTTTTAGGATCTTATAGTATTAGGTGATGGCCAGCGGATGGTCATCAAAAGCTTCTCGAGGTGGAGGTCGTGGTGGATGTGGTGATGGGCCATGTGTCACTAGGAGTAGGGCTAAGACTGCGGAGACGGCTCATGAGGAGCACGAGCTTCATAATGATGAAGGTGGGGATGAGAGTGTCAATCTGAAGTCTTTGGTAAAGGAAGCTATAGTTGATGAGGTATATCAAGTCATGCAGACGATGCTGTAGTCTGTGGTGACCAACGTAATTAGAGCGGTGAGGGAAGATGAAAGAAAGGAGAAGAAAGAGAAGAAGAGTGTTGCTAAGAAGAGAGGTGAAGAGGGAGGATCCGGGGAGCGGGAGCAACCAGAGACCGAGATGGTTGTTTCTAGTGATGAGCAGGAGGAGGAAGCCGTGCAGGAAATTACAAAGGGGTGTAGTTATGGGGCATTCCAGAGATGCAAGTCCCCGACTTTTGATAGAAATGGGAATGCTGCTGCTGCTCACCGATAGGTGAGGAAGATGGAGGTGGTGCTGGATATCAACGAGTGCATGAAGGATCAGAAGGTGAAGTCAATGACAACCAATGTCAAGACTTATGTTATGTCTTATTGAGTGTGAGTAAAAAAATGTCATGTGGGTGCCACATAGACGATGGTTGTACTCAAACTCCCGAAATGTGCGTAATAACATTTTGTGTGAGTGTATAAAAATATTAACGAAAAGACGGTGATGGATAATATTATGGTTGGTAGATTAAAAAAATAATAATAAATTCACAATTCGTGCCCCACGCTTATGAGCCCTGTCATGGTAGCGCCCCCAGGCCTCTCATCACATTCCGAGAGCGATTTTCTAGCTCACGAGCCGTTCTGGCGTCCTTATCATTAATGAAGAATAAACGACTTTGGCCAATCAATTTTCACACGCAAGCTATTACTTTCATATTTGTGGTTTTTATTGTTACGTTATTCTATTCTAATAATTTTACATAGTTTGTTTTATATTTATAACCTTTAGAATATAATATTATAAAAACTATGCATATAATGTTGTATGTGTTTATTGTTATTTATGCCCCGGTTTAATTCAAAACTAACCCAAGTCAAATATAATTATACTACTTTTTCTTCATAGAATTTCTTTTTAATTTTGGATATATTGTTGTTACGTGATTATTACTACTTACCCTTCAATATAAATTTTGCTTAAAACTGAGCTCTTGCAACGCCACAACTAAAACACATGGGTAGTAATGGTTAAAAATTCATTGAACATCATTCGTGTTCGAACATGAGTAGTTAAAATGACTTACAATAGAGAAAAATATCACAAAATAATAATCAAATTTCAAAAGTGTTTCAACTAGATCACTCATATATATTCTACCATTGGATCACTAAACCATCAAATCGAGTTATTATTGGATTATTTTGTGTCAA
Source organism: Flaveria ramosissima (assembly GCA_025215565.1). Taxonomy (NCBI): domain Eukaryota; kingdom Viridiplantae; phylum Streptophyta; class Magnoliopsida; order Asterales; family Asteraceae; genus Flaveria; species Flaveria ramosissima. The sequence continues at coordinate 61,881,546 of CM046035.1, read as the reverse complement.
GAAGAAAATGAACGATAACATGTGGGAATCGAAATTTCCAATATATGTAATTATATTATAAAATAAAAAACATGTTAATTATATTAGATAAAAAATACATAAAATCAACGTCATCACTTCACATCAGCAATAAAAAAAGAAAAAAATATTTTCCAATTAAAACAAAAAATAAAACATACTTAAAACACGTTAAGACCTATAATTTAAATAAAACATGAAAACTAAGTGACCTAATTGAAACAATTTTAAAACTTAGTTACTATTTCAGCAAAACTATTGCTTTTAAAATAGGGTACAAAAAAATTATGATTTTGTCCGGATATAATTTCACTGCGTGAATATTTATGGGTTCTAATATTAAGACACCTACCATTATTAATCGACACCATCGATACACCTCGTATAGCCCTATACATGGTGTATAAGGTCGATGACATTGAAAACGAGGACAAGTCAAAGGGGTAGCACTATACGACCCCTTAACTCTACTTGCAATTCACATGACTTCACAGTTATTTTTTGATCGATTTGATTGCTTTTATTCTAAAAATGAATGACCGCGGCGGTGTTGGCGGTGGGAATGACGACAACACAACAAGGGTTTTGAGAATCCCTAATATGGGGCTTCACTTATTTTTATTTGTTTGGGTTGCATAATCGGTGCTATTATTTCATTTTGGGTATGAAAGTTAGATTTAAATCTGATTTATGAAATGTAGTTGCCATATTACTTCAAAGTGTCACATCCCGGCGGAAGCGTGAAATGCTTAGGGTGTGACTTGTTGCTCAGAACTCATTGATTCACAACTTTTACCAAGTATCACATAAGCATGACATATTTCATAGCAAAGTACAATAGGTATTATCACATAACTTAACATATTTTATAATATAGGAATAAGGATTACATTAATTCATGATAGTCAAAATTTTGAAATAACATAATCCTATTACATCCTTAAAGTCCTAACAGCAACATCTTCAGAGACGATGGAAGTGAGCATCCACCGAAACACTGACATCATACAAATTCACTGTCAGGTTTACACAAACTTTCCCCACTACCTCTCCCCAGCCATTATAAACATCAAAGGAGAACATTAAGCTGTTAGTCATGGTGAATTCCTGAAAAAGCATACTCAAAACAGTCAACATAAAGTTGGTGAGCTTCACAGGTTTATTAAACATTTAGCATTGATGCATTATATACAACCAAACCTTACATAGCAATCAGATCATTCATATCTGTCATATCATAATTTCATAAATCAGATAATATAGCATCATAACACTCATTCTGTTAATGCAGGAGATATTTCCTAAGTATCGCTACCAATATTATCTAACGGTTCCACATCCGAATTAATGGTTGTAACGTAAATTTTAGAAATAATGCATCAATTCGTAAATTAGTATGCTTTTTCCCCAAAACTTTATAAAATCAAAATGGGCTATGAATCTCACCTTTACTCCCAATGATAACCTATAAACAAGAAAATACTTATAGTTTAGAAAAATGTATTTTTCTTCAATATTTTTAGCACCTCAGGTTATAAAATTTATTTCATAAGTTAGGATTTTTTATAAATCACGAAATTTTTACAGTGGACATATCTTAATATTAGATATAATATACTAAAATTTCATATTATTATTATTTTCAGGCTATTTCTTATAATTTTTACATTATTTAGATAATTTCTTAGAAATACCTTCGGGCCTCTAAAATTAGTCAAATTTTGTCAGAATAATTTTTATAATTCTTATAGTTTCTCAAAATTTTCTTATGTTCTAAATCATAGCAGAGTCAATTTTTATAATTTTTCTCATTTTACTCTTATTTGCTAAAAATATCAGAACATGCTCAAAAATTCTAATTTTTACACAGACTGTTCTATCTCTATTCTTATATTTTCTATAAATTTCTCATAATTTATTTCATAATTTAAGTATTTTTCCCGATTTTTAGTTGACAGAATAATTAAAAATTCATATTTTAGACATAATTTTGAGTTAGGTCACGAAATGTTTCCAGTAAATTCTATAATTTGTAGTTGTCAGTATATAATTTTTCCATACATTTACTAGGGTCGGTTCTTCTGATATGATTTTTTCCTCTTATATTCTTAGATATTATATATAAATTAATTTATTTATAGGAATGGCACCAAATTTTACAGAACTTTATTTCCTAATATTCTAAATATATTTTTAATGTTTGTTCCCACAATCATAGTTGTTAATATGCAGAACCGAATTTAACAAACCATAACTAGGTTTTTAACCCTTTTGTTGATAATTTCTTGCTATAAATTTGATTTTTAAGATTTGTTTTACTTATTTTAGATTCTTAAAATCTTTCTTTTTATTCTGAAAAATAAGTTTGATTTTGTATATGTTTTTATAAGGACCTTGATTGTTTTAATCAAAAGGGTTAATCACATGTGTGTTTTTTAACACATGTTTGGTTTTCATAACCTTAATCAAGTAAAGTTTTAGGGGTTAGAACCTTGATTTTGACAGAAGGAGAGTACAAGGAGAAGGTGAGGATGGCCTAAAAGTCCGCTTGGTTTTGGTGTTCTTGATAATCTTTCGGGAGGTGATGCTTCCACGCTTGAATGTTGCTGCCTAGTAACCGAGAGTGTGTGATTGATGGTTAACCGGGTGGAGTTGATGATGGTATTTAGTTGAAGAGATGGTGACCGAGAGAATTGAGATGGTGGTTTGTGGCTTACGGTGGTGGTGTTCGGAAGTGGTAACCGAGAGAACAAGATGGAGGGTGGTGGTGTTAGCCGAGAGTTTGAGAGAGTAGGAATGGTGGTGACCGATTTCAAGGTGGTGGTGGTCGTAAATGGCCTTCGGCCGAGTAGTGTATTTAGTGGGATTTGGTAATGATTAGTTCTAGGTTATAGGTTAGTGAGGTGGTGATGCTAGGTTTGCTTAGTCAATCTTTAGACATAGGTGGCGAGTTGTGGGAGTGCTTGGTGTTTACTTGTGAAGCTAGGTGTCGACCAAAGGACCCCTTGAGTCACCGGTTCATTAATCACTATATTAGTCATTGCTTAAGTGGTTAATCGAGTTGTTAGTATGTAAATGTTCAAGTTTTAGATGATTAGGGTTTCATGTTATAGGTATCAAGTTTTCTTGATGTTATCTTTGTATTGTGGTGTTTGGTTGGATTGTATTTGGTTTACTTGGTGTAAGATTGGTTGTTAACATAATGAGGTGAGTGATCAAATAGTGTTTGATATCAAAACTTAAATATATTAATACATGCACACGTAAAATTTGTGCATGCATGCGGCCATGCATACGTATATATATATATATATTTACATGGGCTATTAATATACATGTATAAGTAAAATAAAAGCATGCATACGTATTTCACACATGTATGTATAAAAATATATATACAAGTTAGTCTAGGTGTAGCGGAGTAATTTAAGCGTACTAGAGTATAAAATCCTAAACCTAGGGTTGTCACACAAAGGGTAAGCCATCCTTAGTCAAGATCCTCAATTCGATCCTACATATGGTGGGCAATATGGAAGCTCTCTTGTAAGCCTCTATAACTCTCCACCCTTACCCCCTAATAATCCGACCAACGTTAACAAATTTGTGAGGGTAAAGAGTGTGAACTTTAGCATAAAAGAAGATAAGTTACTCATCTACGCGTGGTTAAATTGTAGCCTTGATGCCATTTTAGGGACGGATCAAAAACATTGTCAACATTCGGAAAAAATCTTTGCTTACTTTCATCAACGTAAAGAAACAACAATCGAGCGCACAATAAAGTCTTTAATACACCGATAGTCGTGTATTTAAAAGGCCACAAATAAATTTTGTGTAAAGCTAGCTCAATTTGAAGGTTTAAATCAAAGTGGTATGACTGAGCAGGATAAGATAGAAATTCCGCTATATTGTTTTGAGTGTATTTAACTTTTTTCACATATTACCAACATATATTTTATTCATTTAAATACAAGTTTGAGAAGACAAAGATTATGTACCAATCATTAGAAAAATACAACTTCCAGTTTGAGAACCATTAGCAGCTATTAAAGGACCAACCTAAGTGGATTTCACATCATGATGTAAAGCAAAGGAAGACAACGCTCCCATTTCCAGCCTTAACCCCAACTGACGAATCAGTTTTTGATCTCGAGACGGGGAATGCAATCGAAAATGAAGTTATTGAACTAGACCGATCGATTGGTAGAAAAACAGAAAAAGTAATATGAAAAGCTCAAGGAAGGCAAGCTGATGAAATTATTCAACTTAAAAAAATGAAGTAAACTCTTTTAGAGGAGTCACATGCTCAATAGAAAGTTTTATGATTGACGGCCGAGAAGATGGGTTATGACAAAGAGAGTGAAGTAAAGTTCGCCAAGAGGATGAAATATAAAGGCTCGAGGCCAAGAAACTAAAGCTTGCAATGAAATAATCAGATCAACAAATTATGACAATGGATGTGAGTATCATGCCTGAAATGCAACAGTTATATTTTGAGAAACTTCAACGGGAAATCATGATGAGAGACAATCATGCTTGTAACGAGAGATACTTTTGAATTGTTATATTTTGAAGACCAAAGGCTTTTGAATGTTTAGTTTAGTTGATGCTAGGCTCATACTTATGATATTTAAGCATGTATAACTTATTTTTATCTTTTGTTTGTAAATTGGGTTTCCCCTAAAATAGTGAACGGGTCAGGTCACCAGCGCTGTTTCTGTTCATGTACATGAGTGATGTTTCGTCAATGGATTTACCCGGGTAACGGGGCTTAAAAATTAAAAAAAAGAATAAAGAATAATTGTGAATAATCTAATACCCTCTAGAAAAACTTTAAATCTTGTCTGTCCAAAACCACCTAACTGTTTCCCTCTCTAAAAACCTTGTGACGTTGGTTCTCCGGCGACGGCATCATCTTCATCTTCATCTTCATCTTCATCGACATCTCAGCTTTAGTCTTGAGGTTAGTAATTTCCATTTCCTATTTCTTCCGGATCTCTGTTAAGTAGGTTCCGGATCTAGAAACCAAACAATTTTTGGTAGCTTGGGTTATCGATTCAAGTATGCGTGGTAATTTGCGTTCAAAATCAGCACTCATATTCTTTGTTTTCTTCTTGATTTGTCTCTTTTTGGTAGTTGATCCCCTATTTGGATCCGGAAAACGGGCAATTATTACCCGAACCCGCCCGCCCGCTAGTTATCTTTTGGTGTCAGTGTTTGCTTGGACCCACACGTACAGCCAGACATCATGTCCTCTTCATCTTCCCATTCCGAAGACTCAGCTTCTTCGGAAGACACAGCTCCCATGTCCATTGATGAATATGTTGATTACTTGCGTCTCTCATTCAACAAGATAAAGTCAGCCATCAACAACTTTGCTGATGAAAATCTGCTGACACAAGGTGCCTCTTTTAAGGTTTACAGAGGGCAGCTCAATAAGTCAGGGGACTTGATCGATATCGTCGCACGAAAACCTCTGCTAACAAGCCTTGCCCTCAACGAGTTGACGATTCTAAAAAACCTTGACTACAAAAATATTGTTTCTCCTTTTAGGATTTCTCTTGTGCGAGACGATTATGTTGTGATAAACAAGTATGAGGTCAATGAAAGTCTCAACAAACATCTGAGGGGACCAACCCTCACTTGGATGCAAAGATTGAATATATGTGTCGGGGTTGCAAATGCATTGAATTATCTTCATTATAATGCAGAAGACGATCATTATGTCATACATGGAAACATTAAGAGCTCTAAAGTGTTACTGGATCACAACTGGGAACCAAAGTTACATGGTTTTGCATTTGCTGTTAGAGTTAAAAAGCATCATCTTCATCTTACTAGTAACTATAATGGCTCGTTACAATATATGGATCCGGCGTATGAAAGCACCAGAGCTTTGACTTATAAGTCAGACGTGTTCTCTTTTGGTGTCTTGTTGTTTGAAGTCTTGTTTGGGAGAGAAGCATCTATTCCAAATGACGATAATTGGTATTTTGCTCGATTGGCGAGATCACATTATGAAGAGGGAAAACTAGATGAATTGGTAGAAACCAATCTTCGAAAACAAATGAACTTGCAATCATTCTATATTTTTGCTGAAACAGCATATTGGTGCTTGAAAGAGAAGCGATCTCAGCGCCCAAATATGAATCAAATTCTCTTAAGGCTTGAGAGAGCTTTGGAACTTCAACACAAACATGTAAGACCATCAACCATTTGTCATTATCAAAAGCCCATAAATATATTAATTTAATGCTCACTAATGCAATTATTCATATTAAAGGAACATTCAAGAGCTGCTGTTGAAGGTTCATCATCCCACCACCTAAAGGTAAGTTAACTAATTTCTCTATGGCCAAAGTGATTCTGAAATCATAGATTGATCAAATCATCCATTTTCTTTACATGTCAACTCCATTTTGACTAGGGTATAACTCTTGTTGGCTTTTTTGCTTCTCTTGAAATAATTGGAATGTGACTAAAGTTAGATTTATTTTCTTCTCACTATACCATATTTATTGGAAATGAAAATATCAAAGAAAAAAATGAGTATTTTCATTGCCATTGAAGCATTCTTTTTCAAACCATTGATTTCAATTGGATATTACTTCTTAGACATTCATTTATGCGAGCATCTTTATTAACTATATGAGGGCAAAAAACTCATTCTCTTAATATAGTTTGTTCATGCTAAGTTTTAGCTTTAGTTTCTTAATATAAACACCTCATATGAACATGTTAGATACTTTGTAAATCTGAAAGCTTAAAACGAATTATAAGTTAATTGTGAATTTGTGATTCCAGAAAGGTACTTATCAATAAAGTGATAAAAGCCATGAGTTTCTTTAATATTGCATTCTCATACTTACCAGCAAATATATGGTGTAACTCTATGCTTTTCCTTTATCTTGTAAATCTATAACGTAATATTGGTGCATGTCTTTCCTTTTCTTCTAACCCATAATGTAATATGGGTGCACCCCCTGTGATTCTTTTAACAAGTACAAAAATATAGTGTTGCATTCCTATGCTTTTCTTTTAACACATAATGCCATTTTGGATTATTAATCAGCTTTTCTTTCATCTCGAAATATTAGGGGCGAAACTTGGATCACCTGAAATTTCGTTTAAGTGACATAGAGTTAGCAACCAATAAATTCTCCAAAACATACTGCGTTGGGTCAGGTGGCTATGGTATGGTATACAAAGCAGAACTTGAACATTTTGATGGCGTAAATTCGTTGGTTGTTGGAGGAAAGGTTAAAGGTGAATCTTCTAAGAAACGTAGCACCGTAGCTATTAAACGCATCTTTAGTAGACAAGACGAGCAAGGGGAACAAGGGTTTTTAGCAGAAATTGAAATGCTTAGTAATTGTAAGCATCCGAATATAATATCTCTTTTAGGCTTTTGTGATGAAGGACCAGAAATGCTTCTTGTTTATGAGTATGCTTCTAATGGAAGTCTTGATGATTATTTGGGAAACATTGATAACATGACTAATCTTACTTGGGCTCAACGAATACAAATATGCATTGATATTGCACATGGGTTGGATTACCTCCATAGAAGTGTAGAGGGCAAAGAAAGCATAATACATCGTGATATCAAAAGTGCCAACATCTTATTGGATGATAATTGGGTGGCGAAGATTGCTGACTTTGGGCTCTCCAAGTTACACCATGCAAATCAACAAGGCAGCACCCTCATTACCTATAATATTGCTGGGACAGATGTGTACTTGGATCCGGAATATCTGAGTACCGGTAGGTTGAAAACTAAATCAGATATTTACTCTTTTGGAGTAGTTATGTTTGAAATCATGTGTGGGAAGTTGGCATATGATAAAACTTATAGTGAGAAAGGACTTCCATCAATAGCACGACATTGTGTCAGTGAGGGAACATTGGAGAAATTGGTAGATCCAAGAATAAGGGAAGCTGATGAAAACATTTCTATGCTAAATGGAGGGATCAATCAAGATTCTTTGGACACATTTTCTAAAATCGCCCATCAATGTTTGGCAGAAACTCAGTCAGAGCGTCCGACAATGGAAGTTGTCATCAGAGAACTCAAGAAAGCATTAAACTTTCAAGTAAATAACTCCTATTTGTCTTTGTATTTTTGAACCTTGGTAGCGAGTAGTTTGTTTATCATTTCATATCCGACTTATGTTTCACATAAAGCTCAATTTGAAAATTTTATATTACCAACTCATATAATTATATAAAATACATCAGTTCATCACTCATGCTGTAACTTTTATTGCGAGTTCATGGAATTGCTGAACTATTTGCAAGACAACTAGTAAACTTATGATATAACTCATTATGTGAATACATAAAAGAATAAATTCATGTGTTCTTTATAAGTAAGTTGTCAAAAAAATTATGAAAGCATGTATAACTTGGCATATTGTTTTTCAATGTCTGCTTTCTCTTAGCCTTTTAAGAGTTTATTTTTAACTTTAATTTCATTTTTAGCTTATCATAAATTTATTTACATATCTATGTTTTTACATTTTTAAAACTAATATATTGACAATGTTTCACCAAATAATATTTATTGGTAGTTTGTTATCATGAATTTATAAAATATATGTTTATATGTATGGAAGATTGGAAGATGATATGGTTTATGCAAAAAGAAATAGATATTTGATTAATAACTTGTCTTTGTAGTTTATCCCATGTTTTATACATCTAAATTCATGACAATGCAAAAAATTTAATACAAGAATGAATATAGTTTATTTTGTAGTAGGGTTTAGCTGGATATTGAGATATTTCGTTTGGTGCATATCAAAATTGAAAAAAAAATGGCTTCGTTTATGTGTTAATTAGTTGTTTGATTATTAAATGCAATGTTCTTATTCATACATTTTGGAGAATTTATCAAACTCTTGAATAAATGAATAATATACATACATAAATCTGAAACAATTGAAGATCTGCTTTATTCAGATGTTGCAGGAACTATATTGTTATTTACATGAACACATGAATGATAGAACACTTTTATATATATACACTATGAAATGGTGTTAAATCATCATACCCCTTAGAAGAGGTGGTAGTTAACTAACCAATTTGATTATGCCACATAACTACTGTGACTTATACTTGTAATAATAACTTATAATAAGTCTAGATTATAACAATACATTCTAACAACATACATATTTTAGTTTATTTTTTCTTTATGAGTATTCAATGCACTAACATGTTTCTACTTTTATTTACCGGCAGAAAAGGTATGAGTTGTTGATTGATAGTCTATGATTGGAAATACTATTTTAACAAAAATTTTGATACGAGTTTCTTATTTACAAGTTGATTTAATTATCATGATTTACAGAAGAACAACCAGGATAGCCTCCACATATCACTTGAAGCCATAAAATTGGGCACACAAAACTTCAGTGATTGCAATTGCATTGGAGAAGGAAGATTTTGGAAGCTTTATGTAGGGGAACTTGCACATGCGAAGGGGCGTACCCCTATTATTGCAAAGCGGTGGGATTGCAAGTCTCGTCAAAGACATATTCAGTTTTTTACAGAGCTCGATCTTCTTAAGTATAAGCATGAAAACATCATTGGTCTTGTAGGCTATTGTAATGAAATGAATGAAAAAGTCATTGTTTACGAGCATGCTGCTAATGGAAGACTGAATAAACATTTGGACAATCCGAGTTTGACATGGATAAAACGCCTCAAGATATGCATCGGTATCGCAAACGGATTGCAATATCTTCATAGAGGTGGTGGAGAGCTAAAGGATTCCATAAAACATAGAGACATTAAAAGTGGTAGCATTTTACTTGATGATAATTGGAATGCAAAAATTTCTAATTTGGAGTTGTCCCAAAAATCAACGGTATATGAAAGAGCTGAACACATCGATGACAATGCTCGCGACTCATTGGGATATGTCGACCCAGAATATCAAGACATGGGTTTCTTAACAGAAGATTCGGATACATACTCGTTAGGTGTGATTTTACTTGAGATGTTGTGCGGGAGATTGGCATGGGCAGAGGGATGTGAGAATTACTCTCGATCATTATGCCCTTTAGCACAAAAGCACTACTATGAAACGGGAAACCTTGATGAGATGATATTTGAGGGTATAAAGGAACAAATTGCACCACAATCATTGAATATATTTAAACTCACCGCCATTAGATGCTTTCGACCTACTAAGTATAAGCGGCCATGGACAAGCGAGATAGTACTACAACTTAAAAAGGCCTTGCAATTCCAAGTAAGTTTCATACTTTTGTTTAAGTTTGATTTGTGCTTTCAATACATATGTACAAATTTTAATATATAGTATAAATATAACAAAAAACATATCAATTAAATAATAGAACCAAAAATGTGTGTGAAATCTTAAAAAACATTAAACCATTAATGGTTGTGAAATTATATTTATATAAGGTGAACATAAAATCAGTTTTCTAGATAAGTTTGACGTGCTTTTTTGTACTTAAAGCCCATTTGTTGCATATTTTAATTTTGCTTATCATATTAAAAAAAGTAAAAGCTTGCTCTCATATCAAAATGTAATTGATTTTGTTTATTAATATAAAATTTTGTTTGTTTAATTAATATATAGGAGGATTATGAAATATGGGAGCATACAGTGCTTACACACCAGAAAGAAATCCTCCACTCGCAAAATCTGGAGATCTACGACTACATAATGAAAAAGGATCTATATGACATATTCTCGAGGGGAATCTTCCTTGAAGACGGAAGAGCGGTAAGTAACTCCTCATGTTAATTTCACTTAAGCTTTTCTTGTGAATAATTCTTTAATTACAAATCATTAATCATCAAAACTTGAAGTAACTCTTGAAAATGTTATGTTGCAGACATTTTTAACGGGCGGTATTTACAAATATGCAAATGGATATTCTTGATAACGTGATTTTGAAAAGATTTTAGCTGATTAGGAAGCCATTCTAACTATTTTCAATATAATGAAATATCAATTATTTGATTAATTGTTTTGATAAACTAAGTAGACATAGGAAATTTCGTATACAATGGTCTTAAAGCATGATTATGGGTGTATATGATATTTTGCAAGTTTAAAAACGTATATATGAAATTGCTCTTAAACATAATTATTAAAATGTTATGTAATTTATGGATGTGATCTTATCAAGCGTCCACCATGAAAAGTTGTCCTGGAATTTCCTCTAATTTGTTTGAACTTCTCACAATATCGAAAGATAAAAATGGTAAAAGGATAATATCGTTCAGAATATCTCAGATCAGTTGTGTAACGATTGATAGAAGTTATCATCGATGTTAAATATGTTAAATTACCTTTTGCAAGGTCGTCAAGGGTAGCCAAAACCTTATTCTTGTTAATTTCTTTCGTCGTCTTCCAAATCCAGTCTTTAGTTCATATTAATGGTTTGACTATGGTAGTGAAAAAAAGAACTTCTATACAGGTCTAGTACCTGTCCACCCATATACTTTACATCGCCTCTGAAGCCATGGTTAGAACAATAATTTCGTGAATATCTAAAACACAACTGATTGCATATAAAAGACTGAAATTAAACATATAAACATACACGTTATAATAAAGTATATTACCTTTTTACCATTTTTGATAGCGTCAACTAGTCAAGAACCTTAAACCATTATGTTTCCGCCTAAGTACAATATCAAACCTTTGCTTATTTGTTTCACGGTCGTCTTGAAATATGCATGAACATAAAGAGGATATGCACATTATAGATGAGAACTTATATATTACTTAATATCCTTTTTATCGTGAACACATGCCCTAATATCCTTTTACCAATTTGACATATATTTGAATTATTCTATACATATTTACCACCTGACAATGCAAAATTTTAATATGGTAATGAACATAGTTTATGGAGTTGGATATTCATTAGCAAAAATGCAATTGGTGCATTTTAAATTTGAAAAGGAAATTGTGTCGTTGTTTATGAGTAAATTAGAATGTTTGATTTTTAGATTCAATGTTCGTATCAAAGCATGTACTTTAGCTTGTCTCCTTTTGAGTATTTCAATGTAATCTCATGTTTTTTACTTTAACTTACCAGCAGAAGATTGGCATGGATTGTCGATTGATAGTTTATGATTAATTGAATATTGTAAGATGTTTTCAATTGCAAAATTCAGTTAAATGTCATGATTTACAGCAAACCATCAAGGACAACCTCCATATATCGCTTGAAGCCATTAAATCAAGCACACAAAACTTTAGTGATTGCAAAGTCATCGGAGAAGGAAGATTCTGGAAGCTTTATGAAGGAGAATTTGCACATGCCAATGGGTATACCGCCATTATTGCAAAGCGGTGGGATATCAAGTCTCATCAAAAACATATCCAATTCTTCACCGAGCTTGAGATTCTTCAAAAGTATAATCACGAAAACATCATCGGTCTTGTAGGCTATTGTATTGAATTGAATGAAAAGATCATTGTGTACGAGCAGTCCTCTAATGGACGACTCAGTAAACATCTAGATGATCCTAGTCTTACATGGATGAAACGCCTCAAAATATGCATCGATGTTGCAAATGGATTGGAATTTCTTCATTATGGTATTGCTGAAAAAGACTTTTCCATGAAACATAGAGACCTTAAAAGTGGTAGCATTCTACTTGACAGTGATTGGAATGCTAAAATTTCTAACTTGGAGTTGTCCCGCAAGACAAAAGATGTTGATAGAGCTGAACATATCGATGATAATGCTTGTGACTCATTGGGATATATTGATCCAGATTACAAATGTGACGGTTTCTTAAGGGAGACCTCGGACATATACTCATTAGGTGTGATTTTTTTTGAGATGTTGTGCGGGAGATTGGCGTGGGTAGAGGGATGTGAGGATCACTCTCAATCATTAGGCCCTTTAGCCGTAAGACACTACAAGGAAAAAGCAAATCTTGATGAGATGATATTTGAGGGTATAAAGGAGCAAATTGTGCCGCGATCATTGACAACATTTCAATCGGTCGCCATTCAATGCTTACATGATAATATGTATGACCGGCCATGGACAAGCGAGATAGTAATGCAACTTAAAAAGGCCTTGGAATTTCAAGTAAGTTTTCATACTTATGTTTGAGTTATTTTCCTGCTTTTGACTACCAAATTGAAATATGTATTAAAGAAATATAACACAACATACCAAGAAATAAATGAACAAAAAGTCTTACAAAAATCTTAAAAACATATTAGACCATATACACAGTTTTTAAGATAAGTTGTGACGTGCAATTTGGCAACTTAAATCCATTGTTTGCTCTATATTTTTGTTTTACTCCACTTTTTAAAGTTAAAAAAGAAAGAACGGTTTACATATCAAAATGAAAATGAGCTTGTATATTGAATATTAAGAGTTTAATTAAATCATATATAGGAGGATTATGAAATATGGGAGCCCAAGCTGCCAATAGATTACAAAGAGATCATCAAGATGTCTAAAACTCCAGAGATCTATGACTGCAAAATGAATAAGGATCTGTACGACATGTTTTCTAAAGGAATCCTCCTTCAAGACAACAAAGTGGTAACTACTTCCTTATATTTCATTTCACTTAGCTTTTTTGTGTTAATAATTCAATTACAAAGAATAATTGGGCTAATTCAAAATTTAGTGTTCTTTGTTTTATCTGTGTAATACACTCAAATTATTCATGTGAATGGTTCTTTATATGAGCATAATCAATTCCATAATTTAAGGTCTGTTGCAATTGGGTTTAAGTTTTCATTTTCTGTGTTAATAGTGGTTTTGGCTTGGGAGGAATGGAGAAAGAAATGAAATGGTATCAGCAAAAAGGTTTTCGTATAAAAACCATTTGTTACGTAAATGGCGATCTATTCCTGAATCAAGGTACATTCCTCTCTTTTTATTTGTAGTTGACAAGTATTTTGAAACCATTTTTTTTAACTTTAATATATTAAAACATGTGCAGGTTTCCAAAAGTAGCTGAGATGTTTGATATTTCTAATTTGAATGTACATATCAAAATAAGAACTCAACTTTTATCTCCATATGTCAATTACAAGGTCTATCTCATCTTTAGATTTTGTGGTCCAAAAAAATCTCAAACTAAACCGATGTATGTGAACCTAAAGTACAAAATGGGGAACGAAAACCTGCATGCATATTTCGCGACATGGAGAGAAGATGGATGGATGATGATTGAATTGTTTCAATTCATGAATCACAAGAAAGATACTGATTTTGAAATTCTGCTAGAAAGCTTTTCACGATGCTATTGTGGAAGTGATTCCATCTACATTGAAGGCATTCTATTTCAAGCAATTAAGAATGCAAGTTTGATTATACTTATTGTTCTGTTTACATCAAAAAAACATATTCACGTGTATATTAGTTACAAGTTTACAAAATGGTCTTTAAATTTTATGCAGGTAAAACATGAAGAAATAGAGAAATCAAAGGAAGTCCAACAAGTCTTGAAATCAAAACCAAATAAGGTGCAACAAGTTCAAGCTATCTATGATAAAAAAATATTTATTAGAAGAATCTCTATTGTAGAATTAAAATATTCATTCATTTTTTAATAAAATTCTTAAACGTCAAACAGCTCATGTTCTCACCAAGTAATAGGAAGGTAAAGAAAGATCATTTGACTTGGTTTTCGTTACGGCAAATAAAGAGTGAGAAAGATGAGATGCTATCTGCACAGAAGGTTGTGTTCCAATCATCTAACGTCGCGATTCAATCAAGGTTTGTTTTCCGAAATAACTTTATGATCCAGATTTCAAAATTTTGAATCAGTTCTTAGTTGATTACCTAATACGATACATTAAGCACTATATTTATTTCTGATAATCAGTTTATTATATCAATTCATGACTTTGGAACTTTTACAAAAGTTCAATAATAAGCTTAAAGGTTCAAAGCTATATAAAAATTTATAAAAGGCTAAAAGTTTTAAAGTTTTATAAAGTAAATAAGATCAAAGTTCTATAAAAGTTTAGAAAGCTGAAATGGATAAAGTTTTGTTAAATTTCATCTCATATAAAAGTTTATTAGAGCAGTACTTTGGTTAGTGTTTTATGAGACAAACATAAGCATACTCCATGTGTTGTAAGTATATGTTGGTAGGTAGATTGCAAAAGTTGTACATCTCAAGTATATCTTCAAGAAGTTTGTATTATATGACATGTCATACATGCAGATTTAATGGGGCGATTGAGCTTCAACGGCAACAAGTACTACACATCAAGTGCAAGATTAAAAGTCAAATGTTGTCATCACACACGGAAAATGCGTGCTACCTTGTGTTCAAGCTTTCAAAGAAGTGTTGGGGGTTGCATGGTCCGGTGGTAGTACGAGATATGTCTTGCTGGAGGAGCAAAGATACGAGAATTATTTACTTTAGATATCCAAACCCCTGGAATGAACATGATACTGATTGGATTCCAAAACAGAGGAAAGACGGATGGATGGAGGTTATCGTCTGGAAATTCAACTCAAATTATGAGCTTAAAAATGATCATCTTTTTGTTAATTTGAAACTCATAACCTATGAAGGAACTATGTCAGGCCTTATTGTACGCGACATCAAGTTTCGCCCAATCTAAGTTCGTACCAGAATTCTAGCTGTATTTTAGCCTAATCCGTCCAAAGGACATGATCATATGCTTGTTGCTGATGTGGCGGTTGTTAGACCAAATTAGCCTCATTCACTTGTTCAAGTACTTGTCTTGTATTTTATACATTCTGCTTGTATGTTATTGTAAATTTATAATCTATATATAGCTCATCCCTTAATTGAGGGAATCATTCCAAATTAACATTTTCACAGCTGTGACCATGGCGGGTTATATTGAAGAAAGAATGCTATTTTGTGAATTATTATCATAGTACTAAATACAGTGAATGAATCACTAACAAGAATGGTAGTGTCCAGACTCAAGACACTAGAAATGTTGATCCATATGTTGCTTTGGTTAACTTATTGTTGGTTTATGGTCAAAGGGGAGGTAATTAAGTGGCTTGTGTAGTGGAGATCCATGCCAAGTTTTGAATAACCGACGCAACACCAGACGGACTACACGGTGGACAATGGAGCCGTTGGACGCGTCAGTGATGTCTCTATATCTTTTGCCAGTGCAAGAAAGGTAACACATAATGTTGACTTTGTTGATGTTTATTTAAAACAACATAATTAATGAAGTCAAACTAAAGGCATCTCAAAATGATGATAATAAATATCATGGATATTAAAGTTGATGCCAAGAGTACTAAAGCAATATATAGTCACAAACAAATCCAAATGTGAAACAACAGTCTCTTATATTCCGCAAGATGCAATAATCCTCTTTTGACATCAAATTTCCTTACTATATCATATGAAAACACCATTTCAAGTTAGAAAACAAAGCAAATTGACCACTATCTTTACAAAGTTTGAATTGATGCATTTTAACTACCACTAATAAGCACACTAGTGTACGTGAACAACTCACGTGTGCATTTCATTATATATGATCACACATTCGTATGGATTCTCATTTCATAATAACGATGATAATACAGTATCAATCTTCCGACATGTTACTATGAAAGTATTAACCAATGTATTTCATTGATGTGTAGAGATCAATTAAATATACAAAGTACTCCTAAAGACTAGGTAATAAGTACAACAGACTAGGAGATAGAATAGGAACTACAACAAGATAACATAATTTAAAATAATTTGAATTTATTGGTGGGAAGGATCTGATGAAACCAAGATGTTGCTAATATTCCCCCGCAAAATGGACCAGCGGGAGAGAAGTCCAATCTTGGATAAAAGAAGTTGATGTCGCGGTTTGAGTAGGGGTTTTGTAAGAGCATCTGCAAGTTGGTAATCCCCGGCTATGTCGTATTGTCCCATCTTGAACCTTTTCGCACACAAAATGAAAGTCTAAGGCTAGATGTTTCATTCTTGAATGAAAGACCGGGTTGGCGGAGTAGTGAGTAGTGCTTAAGTTGTCACAGTATATTGTTGATGTAGTAATGGATTTGTAACCAAGTTCAGACATTAAGGGGATCAACCATTGTACTTTAGTTGTTGTAGACGCGACAACTCGAAACTCGGCCTTAGTTGATGAACGAGCTAAGGTGGGTTGTCGCTCAGAGCTCCAAGAAACTGGGTTGGAGCCTAAGTAAACGATATAACCGGTTGTGCTTCGATAAGTGGATTTGTGGCTTCCCCAATCCGCATCGGTAAAAACATGAAGCTGTAAAGGTGAGTTCCGTTTGAAAAGAATACCATAATGCATAGTGCCATGTAAATAACATAACAATCTTTTTACGGCAGCCCAATGAATGTCGGTTGGTTTGTGCATAAATTGGGATAATTTGTTTACGGTAAATGAGACATCGGAGTGGTAGTCGGTTTGCATTCGCTCATGTTGGCTTTTGTGAGAAGATCCAATTGGTGTGAGGGATGATTTCAACACCAAGGAAATAAGATAAGTCGCCAAGATCTTTGAGAGAAAAAGGAGTAGCAAGTGAGATGATGAAGGAATTGATTGTAGAGGAATTTGGTCCCGTGATGATTATATCATCAACATAGACTAAGATGAAGATAGGACGTTGAGAAGTTTTGTTGACTAAGAGAGACAGATCAGAAATAGTCGATGTGAAGCGAACAGATATAAGGTATGACTTGAGCTCATTGTACCATGTTCGTGAAGCTTGACGAAGGCCATAAATGGCTTTGTTAAGCTTACATACATGGTGAGGTAAGGAAGGGTCGGTAAAACCGGTTGAGTCATATAAACAGAGTCGGTGAGTGTTCCTTGAAGGAACACATTGTTAATATATAATTGGCGAAGTGACCAATTAATAGAGGTGGCTAGGGCAAGAAGAAGATGTAGGGTGGTTGGTTTTACTACAGGACTAAAGGTTTCGATGTAGTCTAAACCAGGATGTTAATGAAATCCTTTAGCTACTAAACGAGCTTTAAGACGATCAACATGCCATCAGGTTTAAATTTAGTTCGATAAACCCATTTGCAACCAATAATATTTGGTGCAGATTTGGGAGGAACGAGAGTCCAAGTTTGGTTTCGTTGGAGAGCGTCAAACTCAACTTGCATGGCTTGACGCCACAAGGGTTGTTTGAGGGCTTGAGTTATAGTAGATGGTTCAGGAAGAGAGTGGACTCCTGTGTGATAAAGAATATAATCTAAATTATGATACTTTGGATTTGGTTTCTTATAGGGTCGAATGTGATGAGGATTAGTGGGATTAGGAGTATGAGAACAAGGGTCTGTGGAGTTTTGGGATGTAACGGGAAAGGGAACAATGGGTGAGGAAGAATCTAGCAGTGAAGATGGACATGGGAAGGTGGCAGTAGGAAGGGCCTGCTGGAAAGGAGATGTCTTAGTGGTGGAATGGGTTCGAGTGATGAAGCGGAATTGACGTTAAGGGGCTGTTGAGGAGGGGTGGCAGCCGTGTTGGTGCGGGGTCGACGAGAATATGTAAGAAGAGGAGGAGGGGTAGGTGGCGTGGTGGAGGGTTGAGAAGAAGGGCCGGAGTTGATGATGAGAGGTAACCATGTGTTAGGATTAGGAGGAGGTGGTGTAGACACGGTTAGTAAGGGTATCAAGTAAGTGATATGCACTTTGAGAAGAAGAGTATCTTATAAACACACATAGTTTAGATTGGGGTTGAAGTTTGTGGTTCGAGTAGAGACGTAACCACGGGTAAGAAAGGCAACCGAAACCACGAAGTTTAGCATAGTTTGGAGTCTTGTGAAATAGGCGAAAGAATGGGGAATCATTGTTAAGTGTAATTGTAGGTAAGCGATTAATGAGATAGGTAGCTGTTGTAAAAGCAAAGGGTCGTAACTTCAGAGGCATTTTGGCATGAGCAAGAAGCGTTAAGCCTATTTCGACTATGTGATGATGACGTCGTTTGGCATAGCCGTTGTGCACAGGTGTGTTGGGAGGTGAGGTAATATGGGAGATCCCACACGAGGCGAGGTGGGATGATAGTTTGAGATATTCCCCCCGTTGTCAGAATATAGTTGTTGAATTTTAGGTTTAAAATAGTTTTCAACAAGATTCTGAAAACGAATAAAAGTGGGAAGAGAGTCAGATTTGTGTTTTAGAGGATATATCCAAATGTATTTTATGAAATGGTCCACAATTATATAAATAATACTTGAACCCATCAAAAGATGTTACGGGTGATGACCATACATCTAAATATAATAATTGTAATGGGCATTTGAAGTCATCGAAAACATAAAATGGAAGTTTGTGACTTTTATTAATGAAACAAGAGTTACAAGAGTATATTTTATTTGAAACAGAAAATGGCAGAAAAGAAGTAAGTGTTGCAAGGCTTTCAAGTGTGGGTGTCCTAAGCGGTGATGCCAAAAGGATGCCTTATTAGCCTGCAAGTGAAAAGCATGAGGTGAGCAGGTAGAGCAAAGCTCGTAGAGACCGCGATTAGCTTTTCCCTGGAGGAGGGGTAGACGAGTTTGAAGGTCTTTGATAACAAAACAAAACGAAAAAAATTGAATTAGTATATTGTTATCAATGCATAAACGTGATATGGATATGATGTTACGAGAAATACATGGAACACAAAGAACATTAGTTAGAACAAGAGGAATGTTAGAGAAATAAAGAGTGATAGTACCAACATGAGTTATGGTAAGGGACGAACCATCTCTAATGATGAGATCCTCAGTACCATCATATGGACTGTGCAGGGAGAGAGCATTGAGGTCGTTTGTTATGTAATGAGTTGTGCCACTGTCGTAGAGCCAGGAGAGATTAGAAGCATTGGTATTGTTGATGGCCATCATGTTTGCCTATGGTTTGGCATGAGAAGCAACCCATGAATAAATAGGAGGTGTAATATAGGGATGTGCTTTCTTGAAGGTAGGGCAAGAGGTTAGGGAATGTCCTTTGTTGAAACACCACTGACATTTGCCTAAGAAAGGTTTGGGAGATGCAGTTGTGGGTGGGGTAGGAAGAAGACCATGGTTGTTATTTGTGGGGCGATGTAACCAAGGTTTGGTCGAGTGTCTGGTGTGTGCCGCGAAAGTAATCGGTTGATGAATAAAGACACAAGGGGGTGGCTGTTGTGTCAAGGAAAGCTCGTGGTTTATCAACTTTTCATGTAATTCATGAAAAGAGATGGTTTTGTCTCGAGCATGTACAACATCAATCACCAGTTTGTATTGTTTTTTATCTAAGCCGGAGAGGATGATATTAGTGACGTCTTCGGGGTCCATTGTTTTACCAAGAATGGCAAGTTAATCAACAAGAACTTTCACAGACTGCATGTAGTCAGTAACCGTTTGATCAGTAGCCTCAGAGGTCTGCTTTAGTCTGTGTTGCAGCTGTAATATGTGTCCACAAGAATGGGAAGCGTATGTGTTGGCCAAGATCTTCCAAGCATCAAGAGAGAAGGAGGCATTGGTGATAAGTGGTACGATAGGGGCAGAGAGGCTGCCGACTATTGCAACAAATAAGAGCCTATCCTGACGAAACCAGTTGCTGTAATCTTTGTGAGGAATGGAGGTGCCATAAGCGTTTGCAGTTGGTGGTGGGGCTAGATGAGAACCATCTATGAACTTATAAAGATCCAAACCTTGAAGAAAGGTTTTATTCTGAGTTTTCCAACTCAGATAATTGGTGGATGTAAGTTTGAGAGATGAAGGGAAGTTGACCATGGTGAGAGATAGTGGTGTAGCAGGGGATGGAGATGACTGTATTTAAGCTTTCAGTCGTCATGTTGGAAGGGATGGGGGGCTGTAAGTAGGTAGTACAAAGTGCAACAGTGGCAGTAGGGGTGAATAGGGTTTTACCCGGCTGATACCATATGAAAGTATTAACAAATGTATTTCATTGATTTGTTGAGATCAATTAAATATAGAAAGTACTCCTAAAGACTAGGTAACAAGTACAATATACTAGGAGATAGAATAGGAACTACAACAAGATAACATAATTTAAAATAATTTGAATTTATCGGTAGGAAGGATATGATGAAACCAAGATGTTGCTAATAGTTACAATCAAATCCTTAAAAAATGTTCAATACGTTCACCAAAGTATAAAAGCACAAATTTCATTACATAAATTACATGAACAAAATCCAAATAAACGCATTGTATTCAATATTAAAAGTTACATGCCCTCATTAGGTATTTTTAATTTTTTTCTGAACGGTAAATATGCAACACTACTTCGAATGATAGGTTAATGACAAATATAGTGAGATTGAAATTAAATCCAAAAGTTTTGTAGTTTATTTCATTATTATATCTTCTCTAATAAATCAAAATAATTTTTAATTCATGCGACACATGTCAACAATTATTGATAATATTAAATGCTAGTAATATTAATTATTTATATCATTTTCACTTTATAAAACAGTTTTCTAATAAATAAAAACATGTTTCTTTTTATTAAGAAAATATTTTTTTAAAACAAAATTTTATGAAATATGAAGTTATTTGATACAATTTTTTTAAAGAGCATTGTTTAATAAAAAGTTTTTTTAAATGGAATGCTTAAATAAATAATTTTTGTAAATAAAAGTTTTTAAAGAGTAAAGTTTAAAAATATATATTGTTATTGTGTTATTAATTAAGATAGTTAATTCTATAAAATTTCAATCATATTTATCTTAAATATAATAAAAAATTATTCTAAATAATAATTAGTAACTGGTAATTTAATATTTTTATTCAACTCGAATAGTAAATGTGTTCTTATATTTTTTCTCTAATAAAACTAAATTGTTTTTTCAACATTTCATCATCTAACACCGATATTGCCATATGTTATTAGCATAACAAGTCAACTATGACAAAAGTAAAGGGGATGTCTTGGGTAGTCTCACATGTAACAAGTTTCGTACTTGAGTAACGGAGATGATCGGGTGGGCCAGTGAGCCGCCAATGATCCAATTAGGCGTTCAAAAAAAATGACGTAAACTAATACCGGTATGTAGTAGGAAACCCATATGATGGGTGAAACCGTTAAGAAAAAAGAACATCAAAATGTTATTGGGAGATTACGTGTTGAAGGGGACGTTAATACCGTACGTTTATCTATAAAAAATTAAACTCTAGCGTTGATAATAGTTATATATAGATGATTTGTTTAAAAGCAATATACTATGTTATATTATTTATATGAAATATAAAAATAGAAACATATAAATAAATAAATTAAAAAGTTTAAGAAACAAAATATATGTAGAACACAATTAAGAATATGTACGATGCTATTATGCATAAATAAGTTAATTATTAATATTATATATATTCTAATGATATTATTTGCATTATTTTCAAATTATAAAACTTATTTGTAATAAATCAAAACATCTTATTATATAAAAATATGTTTCTTGAAAACAAATGTTTATGAAATATGAAGTTTTTTGATAGAAAAAACCTTTTTAAACGAATGACATTGTTTAATAAATAGTTTTTTTAATGGAATGTTAAAAGAAATAATAAAAAAATTATGCAGAGGAAAGTTTAAATAAATGTTCTTATTGTGTTAGTACTTATAATAGTTAATTATACATAATTTCAAGCATATCTGATATCTTATTTAAAATGATTTATAATTATTAATTAGTAACTATTAATTTAATATTTTTATTCAACTTGTGTATACAAGTTTTTTTTAAACTAGTATACTAAACAACTTGAGAGGGTGGGCGTCTGAGAGCGTGCTGCTGACAAAACGTACAATATCTAGTACAGTACCAGGGCTGTTACAATTTGTATCAGTGGCAGGGCCGGGGTGGTCTGCCAACGAGGATGCTGGTCTCCCAATGGGGGATGATGTAACATCTCACATCGGTTTGGAAGGGGAACGAGAACGAAAGTCTTCTTATATGTGACTAGATACATTTTCTATCAGATGCGTCTTATAAAACATGAGGGGTGGGCGCCTAAGAGCATGCCACTGCCAAAACAGATAATATGTGGTACGGTACTTGGATTATTACAATCAAAATGGTTTGAGAAATTTAAACTAGTTGGAGATGGATATTGTACCAAGGAATGGATATGTAAACTAGTTTATATCCTTGAGGGTCTAGGGTAAGTAACAATGGGCAAAAGTAAGTAAATGAAAACTTTGAATTAATATATAATGAAAGGCTTATGGTTTGAAAGAATAATTAGTTTTCCACTAACATGATATGCATTGGTACTTGTAAGTCATACATTAAATGCTTCTATTATGGTTTTTAAACCATTAGTAACAATAAATTTTGGGATAAGGTTATACTAAAAGAATTATGTTAAAAAGAATTGTGGGCTTGACAAGTATACTTTTATTGTTTTAAAGAGAATGGTGTTTTGGTCATTGTGTCAAATATATTAGCTCATTGTGTATTATATGTTTATTGTGTTATATATTTTACATCATTTGTTATGTGTATTAATCATTTGTGTTTTACATTTTAAATCATTTTGTGTTATATTTGTCATTGTATTTATAGATTATAAACTTGTTATCTATCATTGTGTTTTACAATTAGAAATACAGAATAACATACTTTCACCAATATATTTTTCAAAACTCATAGTGTTAAAGATAACATAATTTGTTATTTTTGTTATTTATTTTTAAAAAAATTATATCAACTTATTAATTATCATTGTGTTTTACCATTAGAAGTATATAATGATATTATTTCACTCACGTATTTTTCAAAACTTATAATGTTCAATATAACACAATGATGATCAAAAGATACAACGATACATTATGTTATTTGGTCAATGTTTTTAATGTATGAGATTCACGAGTTGTTAACATATTATTACGTTTTACATATTAGAGATGTATAAGATTGTTATTCTATCATTATATTTTTCAAATTCATCATTTTAGAAAAAAAAAATAGTATTAAGAAAAACACAATAAATAACAAAAAAACACAATGACGAGATATAAGCTTAATAACGTAAAAATTTGTTAATATTTTTATATAACAATACTGTACTCGTTTTAAATATAAAAAACGCTCGTTTTTTTGGTGTAATTTTTACAAAAAATAATGTCGTACATAAAAGTTATGAACGTTTTTAAAAAACAGGGAACTTCTAAAAAGTCAACAAAAGTGGTTATTTCTAAAATACACATCTAATCAACTTTTCACTACAATTATGATATCAACTGTTAAGATTACTTCTTACACTTTTTAATTTTAGAAAATTTTATATTTTCAAGTTTTGATGCTTACTTTGTTAATCCTAAATTTTGATGCTTACTTTTTGTTTAATTGTGAGGTTGTTTCAAATTATAATTTTCATATACTTAATGTTATTTGAGTTCCTGATAGACTATTTAATGGCTTTTCCTTCGATAGTTTAATTTCCAACATACAAATACTGAATAAAATCCACTTTTTGGTATATCTCATAGATATGTTTTTATTTGAAATTAGTCTTTTAATCTTTTTTACTTTAAAAATACCATACTTTGAATAGAAAATGAGATAAAGCATATCTTTTTCAATAATTTTGACTTATACTATTACATCAGAAAGAGAATATTTGAATTTAAAAATAGTAAAGGTTTTGTGCTTACAATAACAACATGTAGACGAACAAATATGCCACTTTCATAAATGTGATCCTCCAACTAGATTAAATTCAGAAAGAAAACTTAATTGGGTTCCAATGGCAATTCCAGTAGTTGACTTCAGTCATATAATTAAACATTCCAATGAGGATGATAGAAAGAAGGCTGTGAATGAATTTGGCAAAGCATGCTTAGAATTCGGTTTTATGCAAATCATAAACCATGGCTTGCCAGATGAGCTAATAAACAGCAGCCAAGAACTCGCTATACGGTTTTTTGATCTTCCCGTTGATGAAAAACTTGAGTGTAAGCCTGTGTCAACTATACTTCCAGCAGGTTATGGCAAGATGCAATGTAGTTTTGGCTGCAATGAATGGTTAATGGTGTGTCAACCAGTCTTGGGTTTCAATGTCTTTCCTTCTAGTGTGCCTCATATTCGGTAAGTTTCAGCATTTTTCATTTGGTTTTGGTGCTCTTGTTGCCATAAATGGTTACACACGAGAAATAATCTAAATCATACTATAAAAGTTCAATAAAAAGTGTGATTATAAAAGATTAAACATTTTCCTCTCTAGATAATTAATTCACACACTTAATCACAACAAGTTTTTTTACACACGTGTAGATCATACACTTATAATAACCTACTACACATATACACATATTCATAATATATGAAAATAAATAAATTTACACGTACTATTCACATAACAATGCTAGGGTTTAATAATTATGTCATTTTACAATAGAAACAAATAAAATGAATGGTTAAATATAAAAATGGTAAAAAAATAAACTAATGAAAATATTTGATAAAATTTACAAAAGTATTTAACAATTTACGTAACTAGAACAATAAACAGTTGAAATTAAAAATTAATTGTTCATAAGGATGTACATGCTTCTTTTCTAATGATATTAAATGTTATAAAGGCAAAAGTCATATCATAGAAGGTTGTTAAAAAATATGCATTTGAAAATATAAATAATGTCATGAAATTAGAAATTACATAAAAGAAAAAATGTTATTTTGAAAGAAAATATGACAATATTTTTATTAAAACAAAAAATTGTTAACGGTAATATTAAAATTAATAACTTAATCACTATTTGATAATATAATTAGAAATTTCTTATAAATTTTTGAAAATTATTAAATAAATTTAAATTAATAAATGATTATAAATATAATATTTATTGTAATTGATATGAGTTAATGGTTTTCAAATTTATTGTAACTCAAAATTAAAGGATGTAATGACATATGACCATGCAAATTAACGTTATATGGATGGATTAGAAAAATGTTATGTGTATTCATAGTTAGTCTATTATTACAGGTTATAAATTATAGATTAGAGTAATACGAAGTATGATATGATACATATTTTTGTGTATAAATATAAATTAAACTATATAATTAAAATAGTTCCTACTCTCTCAAACGGTTCATCCGAGGTATTCAAAAGCTACGTGTTAATTCAATTATCACACAAGTTTTCAATGCATGTTTCTAGATAAAGA
The DNA here is from genome assembly GCA_025215565.1 of Flaveria ramosissima. Classification (NCBI taxonomy): domain Eukaryota; kingdom Viridiplantae; phylum Streptophyta; class Magnoliopsida; order Asterales; family Asteraceae; genus Flaveria; species Flaveria ramosissima. The sequence continues at coordinate 61,855,401 of CM046035.1, read as the reverse complement.
ATATATAATATTTTTGGCTAATTTAATAATAAACAAAGATAACTTATTTTTTTATTTGTGGGCCAACTCTTGCTATTCAACACCAATTCGATCAGTCCAGAAATTAGATGATAAAAACGCCTGTAGTCCACTACGTAAAGCAGAAGAAAGAACAAATAGATCCCACTTTTATATCTATCCTTCGTTTGCTATTCTTCTTCCTTAATAATCGTCTGTTAATTTAGTTTTAAATTTAATGAGATCGTAATAACACTTTCTTTTTCTCAAATATAAAACTAACTTAGGTGTCACATGGTGTTTTCCTAAGGTGTCCACCTAGGATTTGTGCATGTGTTATCGGCCAATAAACCTATTATTAGAAAAATTAATTATGTTAAACTTTTCAAACTTAATATTAATTTTTTATTTTTATTTTAAACAATATATATAAGAAATCAATTAATTCAAACTTTACAATTTATTAATAATTTTTAAACAAAGAAACTTTTTTTAATATGATCAATTTTTAACGTTTACATATCATATGATTTAATATGATAATTATATTTTAAATTAAAGCTAACTAACTAATTAATTTTATTTATATCTTTTCAACCCGTATAATACATGGGTCACTAACCTAGTAATATATATATATATATATATATATATATATATATATATTATATATACATATATATATATACATAGATATATATGAGAGATATATAGTATTCTCTGTAGAGGGGGATATAGATAGTAGATATCTAGTATATATCTCTATATATAGTATCTATCCTCTCTATCTATCGAGAGAGAAGAGATCTATAGATCTAGAGAGGAGAGATAGGCTAGAGATATATAGAGAGATAGATATAGGAGAGATAGGGAGAGAGAGACATATGAAAGATAGAGTATATGGGATAGTGGAGACATAGAGACATATAGAGAGAGATCTGAGACAGAGTACATAGAGATAGTAGAGATAGAGACAGATAGATAGATATATGTAGAGATAGAGATAAGATATAGATTAGAGATATCTAGAGATAGAGAGAGAGACATAGAGAGAGATATACAGAGATACATATAGAGAGATATATATATAGAATATATATATATTTTTAGATATAGATATATATATATATATATATAGATAGATAGATATATATATATATATATATATATAAACGTAACCTTGGACCTAATGCATTTAATATATATACTTAATTAAACTACAAATTTTACTTATTTGTGAAAAAAATAGGAAGTAGGTAATATAAAATCAACATTATATAAATTTGAATGCTTTTATAATTACTATCAACTAATCAACAACAAAATTTTAAGGAATGTTTATGAAAATATAAGAGCACAAAATTTATAACATAAATTCTTAATAATCCTAAAATATCAATTAAACTATTTTTTATCTGTTTTTCCCAAAAGATTTCATCTAAGACCGTTACTTTTTTGTTATTTAACATAGTTTTACTGGTAGCAGTGCACAAATCACAATTTCGTTATAAAACAAAACCTAAAAGAGACGTGTGGCAATGCACGGGCCTCAATTTCTAGTTAATAACAAACACTAACTATTATATGTATGTATGTATAAATATAATGTGTGTGTTTATATATATTACACTTTTTAGTTAACCATTTGAAATTATCTAAATAATAGTTAAATGTTGTTATAGTATCACAAAAAAAACCATATATTATAGTTAAATTTAACTACAACAAATGTGCATCAAGCAACCAAAAAAACAATGTTTTTGAGATAACATTGTTATAATTTACAAAAAACAATGTTTTTGAGATAACATTGTTATAATTTACAGTGAAACTTTGGAGGAGATCTTTGTGCATTTACAGAAGCTTGGAGCAATGGTGGAGAACATGCTCAACGAATACTTAGGTCTCCCATCCAATTTTCTCAATCAATTCAATGATGATAGATCAAAGGATGTTCTCATGTGTTGGCGCTATCCACCAATCGCGACAGGCGACCCTAATAAGATGGGAAGGGAAGAACACCAAGACACTAATTGCTTTACATTCTTGTTTCAAGATGATGCTGGTGGTCTTGAATATGAGAAAGATGGCTCTTGGATTCCCGTTATTCCCATGGAGGGCTCTCTGGTGGTTAATGTTGGTTCCACAATTCAGGTAACGTATATATCTGCGGGGCTTTCATACTAACCAACGCTATCCATATTAATGAACAACTTATAGATTTGGTTTTGTTTGCCTTGAGTGAAACATACTAGTTGGTCACTCCTATTGAGAATATTCTGTCTCAAGCACACTTAACTTTACAATTCTTGTTTAATCTACAACCAATACGCTCAAAACGTATTACTGGTATTTGAGATGCGACATTTCTTATAAACCTTGCATTTGTCTTCTAAATGATCTATGGGGATATGCCTTTGGGTAGTACATCTACTAGACCTCCTTGGAACTTTTATATTGTAATAGCATGACTTACTTTGCTTGTTGAAAATGGTCCACAAAAGTATTTGTTTCCATCAAAGCACACGACATGTGCAATGAGCATCACGAATTTGAATATTATTTTGAGTTATAATTTTTGAAGTTGAAGCTAATATACAACCTTTGTTTTGTTTAAAAGGCTTTGACGAATAAGAAAATTGTCGCGGCACGTCATCGAGTGTGGAAACCAAAAGGAAGAACTCGACACTCACTTGCATTTTTCTACAACATTGGTGGTGAAAAGTGGATTGAACCATTACCCAAATTTGCGGACGATATTGGTGAAGCACCAAAGTACAAAGGGTTCTATTACAAGGATCTTTTACAAGCAAGACTCAAAAAGGAAAGAAACCCACTTACATTGCGAGAAGAAGTTCTTGATCTTGATCACTTTGCAATCCCTGTGGAAGATAGAACCTACTAATAACGGGGTGAGGTCTATTTCATTAATGTTTTATGTGTTGTCTTTGGTTCATGCTTCATGTCATTGTCACTCATAGAGTGGTAGTTGTGAAGAACAAACGTATTTAAATGGAAACAAATACATCGGATAGTTATTTACTAAAGAAATACAATAGGTTTCTTGTAAACACATCGCCCATGCATCTTCCCTTTACAACAATAAGATATTTGTTAAATAATCCATAAATGGATAATTTAAGCTTGCATAACTTATCAAGGTTCTATAGATCGACCTAACCTTCTAGCGTATACATGCCATTGCCCGAAAGGATAGATTTTAATAATGTTTCCAAATGGATTTTAATAATGTTTGGAGTTGAGCTTACGTAACATATAATGTTTTTTTAGATCAAAATAAATTTTTGATTAGAGGCGGTAAAATGGGTGGGTTGTATATTAACACATCTTCACCTAAGAGATAAACATGAAGACTCAATTTAAATATTTCAAATAATTCAAATGTATAGATTGGATTGTTTGTAACTATTTTCTTATATTCCTCCTGTAATTAGCTATTTACATGTCCTCTTGTTAATCGATACATACAAAACCTTTTACCCTAGGTGTGCTCTATATGGTATCTAGAGCCTAAGACCTCCACCGAGTTCCTTTTTTTTCTTTCCTTCCTGCTGTCAACATGCCACCTTCTTCCTTCTCTCATCATCTAGTGGCTGATTCTAAAACCATAACACCCACTTCACTTTACTACTATTATTCAAATTACCACCACCACCCACTTTCTCATCAAACTTACCTCAACGAATTTTCTAGTATGGAGGAAGCAAGTTCACGCCGCTCTTATCGAGCTTGACTTAGACTCATTAATCATCGGCATGGTTGAGCCACAATCCCCTTTCCTCGACTCCAAATGTCTCAAACCCAATAAGGCGTACACCCCGTGGTTTCTCCAAAATCAAACCATTCTTAGTGCTCTTCTCGGCAGCTGTTCGGACTTAATTAGCCACTTCTCTCCTCTGCTGAGACTTCCTATGATGATAGAGCCGGGTTCGAGATCGGCGGTCTCCAAAAGATTAATATCAAACGAAATTGTAAACGAACGTACGAACTATTTTCTGCCAATTTTCTTCTATATTTTCTTCATGAAATGCAAGTATAATTTATAGGAAATAAAAATGCATGAAGTACGTGGCTAGTGGAATCGTGTGTAACTTTGAGATGCAAGGAAAATTTAACTAACAATGCAAGTGGGTCTCCTAACTACATGCAAGTGGTACGACTACTTCAAAGAAGAACGTGGACATGGAGCCAAAGTTTGACGGGTTACGGTGGATAATCCGTATCAATACCCGCCCCTTTAAAACGGGTCGTGTCCTCACGACCCATAACTAGGGAATTCACATCAAGCCATGGTGGATCTGTTGCGGCTCAAAAAGTAAGAACTGTGGTGTTTTACAATGGTGCCCGGGCTGGAACTTGTCATCACAGTGGGTAAAGGCAGATTTCTTGGCTTGCATTTCAGCTTGAGTGAGACGCTTCAAAGGAGGAGAAGCAGGCTGTGATTGAGATGAAGCAATGGCGGTCGATTCTGCAGTAGGAGATAGGGGCCCGACTTTAAGCTTGTCTTCAATTAAAGAAGCAAGACTGTATGGTTGGGGAAGGGTTGTAGGCTTAAGGGTGGCCATCTCAGTTTGAATATCGTGTTTAAGACCCGAGAGAAAACAATTTTTAATGCCTATTGGGATAGTTCGTTAACACGATTGCTAATCCTCTCAAACTCAGTTTTGTATGCGTTGTCGGTGGATGTTTGGTCGAGCTTAAAAAGAGTGGCTTCGTGGTTCTCATACGTTGATGGCCCAAAACGGAGTTCTAAAGCTCGTTTGAAATCCGGCCAAGTACCCAACAAGTTGTTGTTGGACAAATGCTTGTACCATGAGAGGGCATCACCAGTGAAGTAGAAGACGGCTAAAGCAAGTCGTTGTGCTATGAGAATTTGGTAGTAGGTAAAATAATTTTTAGCTTGGAATATCCAATCGAGAGGGTTGGACCCGTCAAAAATTTGAAGAGAAATCTTTGGTGGTCTAGGGATATGTGGTGGTGGCGGTGGATTTCCGGTACGATTTGGATCGGGAGTTTTGGGTTCGGTTCGATTGAGGAGTGCAATTAGATGATTGGTTTGCTCATATTGAGCGGAAAGTTGTTTCACGATCACATCAAGGTGTGATTTGTGATCGAGAGCAAGTTGTTGTTGGCTAGAAATGATGCGGTCAGTAGTGGCGGTGGTAGAAGCAACAAGCTGCTTTATGTTCTCGGTTAAGGTGGCAAGGAGGTCTTCAGTTGTAAATGGGTCGCTTGGTGGTTCACGACGGGGCGGCATGGTTGAAGGATGAGATCGAGAATGAAAGCACCAAATGATAGAGCCGGGTTCGAGATCGGCAGTCTCCAAAAGATTAAGATCACAAACGAAATTGTAAACGAAATGTAAACGAAAGTACGAACTATTTGCTGCCAATTTTCATCTATATTTTCTCCATGAAATGCAAGTACAATTTATAAGAAATAAAAATGCATGAAGTATGTGGCTAGTGGAATCGTGTGTAACCTTGAATGCAAGGAAAATTTAACTAATAATGCAAGTGGGTCTCCTAACTACATGCAAGTGGTACGACTACTTCAAAGAAGAACGTGGACATGGAGCCAAAGTTTGACGGGTTATGGTGGATAGTCCGTATCATACGACGCCTAGCAACACTTATCATCTAGCTATGCCAGTGCCTCCCGGTTCCCGCTCCTGGGTCAACCCCCTTAAAGCCAAGCTTACAAAAAACCCTTTGGGCACTCACTCGATAGACGACTTCCTTCACGATATGAAAGCCATTACTGACGACCTTTCTCTAGCACAAAGACCCGTTGATGATGAATATCTCAATTTTCACATTCTCAGCCAACTTAGGGATGAATTCGGCCTTATTGTTTCTGCCATTAAGGTCCGTGATTCCTCGTTATCCTATGAGGACTTGTTTGACAAACTTGTCGACTTTGAGCACAACCTAAAGGATTTGGGTTCCTTTTCTACACCTATTTTGGCCACGACAAACAATACACAACGCCATCCTAATGCTACTCGAACCAATCGGGTCTTGATTCATTCCACTTCAACCCAAGGACCTCCCCATAGCCTCGTTCCACCCGGACTAACTCCGGCCATACCACCCGTACATTTGGTCCCCTTTGGAGAAATTCTTTTTGTCAATTCTGCAACATTGCAGGTCATGACACCAAGGACTGTCGCAAATTAGCTTGCTTCCTCAAGGAAAAAGATATTAGATTTGTACATCGTCAACTCCTAATCCAGTTGCTCATATCACTACTGTTGGGTCCACATCTGCCTCCTTGTTTTGGATGGTAGACAATGGTCGCCTCTCACCATATAGCCTCGAATCGTTCTCATCTCCACAACTTCTCTAATTATGGTGGACTCGATGAGATTCTTTTGGGTGATGGCACGTATTTACCCATCACTCACACCAATACAATTTCTTTGCTTATTGCATCTCGTCACCTCACACTACCCGACACACTTGTGCTCCTAACTTACGCAATAATCTTATTTCTTTTGCTAAATTATGCAAATTTAACCATGTATTAGTTGAATTCTTTCCTCTTTATTTTGTTGTGAAGGATCTTCACACGGGGGGGGGGGGGATGTTGAAGATGTCTATTATCTCCGTCCCTCCTCTCGTCCACAACATACTACCATTCCCAGCTCGCTACTTCGCTTGTATCACATTCTTGGTCATCCTTCATTATGAGTTTTCAAGAATATTATTAGTAGCTTAGGTCTTAATGTGCCCGTTTCTTCAAATATTCATTGTTTATCTTGTTCCATTAATAAAAGTCATAAACTTTCATTTGGACTTAACTTACTACATGCTATTAGATGGTTTTACCCTGATGTTTTGGGACCAGTCACGCAATCCATTGATGGTTTCACATATTATCTTATATTGGTTGATTATTTTTCAAAATATGTGTGGCTTTATCCCATGAAACGTAAATCAAATATGTTCTCTTTATTCCCTCAATATAAACGATTGGTTGAAAGTTATTTTAACACATCTCTTATGTCCGTCTTCTTTGACTACACTAGTGAATTTCAAAAACTTATTCCCATCTTCAACTCTCTTGGTATATCACACTTTACTACTCCACTAAACATGTCGGAACAAAATGGTACAGTAGAAAGGCGACATCGCCATATAGTAGAAACCGGCCTTGCTTTACTCTATTTCGTCTATCTTCCTATCAGATTCTGGAGCCATGCTTTCCAAACCACGGTTTATCTTATCAGTCACCTACCAACTCCTGTCCTCAACTCCAGCACTTTATTCTTTGAATTACATGGCAAGTCACTAAATTATACCAAACTTCAACCCTTTGGGTGTCTTTGCTATCCTTGGCTTTGCCTCTACTCCACTTCTAAATCCAACCCCGCTCCACTATTTCTTTTTTCTTGGTTACTCCACCTCTAAGTCGGATTATAAATGCCTTGATCTACACACAAACCGCCTTTATCAATCTCGTCATGTTTAGTTCATACCCCACCTTTTCCCTTATCTCCAGCATGGTGGCTCTCCATCTTCCACCGATGCCTTTTTCAATCTCTCTCCACTCTTTATTCCAAACACCTTCCCGCCAAACACATCTTCCTCACCACCTAATCCTTACCTTAACCTGAATTCCTTTTTCCCTTGTGTTTCCCAATCCTCACTCCCCTCCAACCCCTCCCCGTCAACATCCACACCCCATGCACCTTCCTTTCCTTCCCATGCAATACCTTTTCCTCCATCCCTTATCAACTCTACCTCATCTCTTCATTCCCCATCTTATGTTTCTGTCTCACCCGTGACTTGCCTACTCCTCCCTCACTAGCACTCACCCAACCACTCCCTCTGATCTCGTTCCTCTCCCAACCCATCACACTCGCAAACCCAACCCCAAGTATTAGAATGATATGTTAGTCAATCACACCACGACTCACCCCATACCTAGCACATTGGAGCCCACTACACCAACCTAAGCTTTACGTGAACCAGAGTGGAGGAGTGCTATGGACGATGAGTTCAGTGCTTTTCTCCGTAACGATACTTGGGACCTTGTGCCCAACACATCGATTGGGTGAAAGTGAATCTATTGTATCAAACGAAACCCCAATGGTTCTATTTCTAAATATAAAGCACACCTAGTTACGAAAGGTTGCTTACAACAACACGATATATATTACTTTGATACTTTTTGTCCGGTCACCAAACCAGTCACCATCCTCACGGTTCTTACAATGGCTCTTTGTCGCTATAGGCCACTTCGGCAATTGGATATTAATAATGTCTTCCTTCATGGCCACCTATATGAAGAAGTTTACATGATACAACCTCTTGGGTTTATTCATCCCCAATTCCCGGATTATATTTGCAAACTTAAAAAGTCTCTTTACGGCCTCAAAAAGCACCATGTGCTTGGTATATGGAACTTACAAAATTTCTCATCGACTTTGGCTTCAAAAAGTCTCTAGCCGATGCTTCTCTTTTCATTTATCAATAAGACGACATCACGATTTATTTTATGGGTTGAGTTGATGATATTGTACTAACAGGGAGCAATCCTAAATTTTTTGATCATTTTTATTTCCACTTTGGCGCATAGGTTTTCCCTTAAAGACCTTGGGCCACTTCACCATTTCTTGGGCATTGAAGTCATCCCAACGTCAACTTGCTTGTTACTTTATTAACATCGCTACATTCAAGATATCCTCACCACCTTTTGCATGGATGGCGCTAAAGAAGTTGCTATGCCATTAAGTTCATCAGAATCAATCTTACTTGAGAATGGCTCTCCTAAAGTTGACCTAACTACTTATCAAAAGCTTTTTGAGTCTTTACAATACTTAGCGTTTACAAGACCTGATGTTTCCTTCGCGTCGAATCGACTGTCACAATACATGCACTCACTTTCTCAATTGCACATGCAATTCCTTAGACGTGTGCTTCGTTATCTCAAAGGCACCATTCACTATGGCTTATTCTTAAATCAGGGAGCCCCTCTCCAACTCACTGCCTTTTCAGATTCGGATCAGGGCGGTATTACAATGGTGGTCGCTCCACAACAGCCTACTTAGTCTACCTTTGCTCTAGTATCATCTGTTGGAAGTTCACTTGTCAAAAATCTATCTTGCGGTCTTCCACCGAGGCTGAATATAAAGCCATTGCTAATGACTCTGACCTATCTTGGATAAAGAATCTACTCATCAAGCTTGGCATTCCTTCTTTACCGTCGACAAAGCTTTTCTGTGATAACATCAGGGCTACTCATCTATGTGCTAATCTTGTATCACTCTCACATGAAACATGTGGCACTTAATTATCATTTGTTCGAGAACAAGTTGCAAACAGATCACTGAAAGTACTTCATGTCAACTCGAATGATTAACTTGAGGACATGCGTACTAAGCCTCTTAGCCACAGATCATTTCTTCAGTTTTAGTCCAAGATAGGTGTCTCTAATGGAGCCTTTATCTTGCGGGGGCGTATGAACACATTTTCATCTAAGAGATAAACATGGAGACTAAATTCAAATATTTCAAATAATTCAAATTAATAGATTGGATTGGTTGTAATTATTCTGCTATATTTCCTCATATACTTAGCTATTTAAATGGCATCCTTGTTAATCAATACATATGAAACCTTTTACCCTAGGTGTGCTCTATATTGTACTGGTTGGTGGCTGTATTAGGATGAGTTTGGGTCAGGATGAACTGACTAGAAAAAGTTCAGGAAGAAGTCATGTCAGGATGAAGTTAAAAATTAGTTTAAATTAACAACAATTCCACTAAAAGAATATGCTAAACGATGGAAAATAAATATCTTGAAATAATCAGAGTGAAGAAGATGATGGAATAATATCTTCAAATTAATAAAAGAGTGTCTTAAACTATTAGATTGAACATGTGACATCCCTAAGTTTATTTTACCCATCTTGACCTAGAATATGAATTTATTTTTATAGTCTCGGCCCATTCTGACCCAAATAAAGAATTCTTTTGATCCATCTTGACCCACTTCAACTTTAAAAGTATCCAAAATAAAATATATGGACTTGAATTCCAGGATTAACTTTGATGTATAATTGGCGTTTTCCAAAACGATTTTAACGATGTTTTGAGATCGTGTTTAAAATATTCATATGTAACAAAGCCGCTTGCAAATTCAATTGTTACTTTTATTTACTTTTAGTAATGATATTAAATCATTACTATTTCCTAGATAATTAGAAATAGCTTTGTGTGACTTTTTTTCATAATTATTTTTCTAAATAACTATTTTCACGTTATTGATTCGCCTCAATGCGTTTAAAATTTTTAAACAAAATTATCACTTATCCATGTTTATTGTGTGCTCCTTCAGATTCATACATCATTGACAATGCTTTATTTTTATAGTCTCGGCCCATTCCGACCCAAGTAAAGAATTTTTTCGATCCATCTTGGCCCACTTCAACTTTAAAAGTATCCAAAATAAAATATATGAACTTGAAATCCAGGACTAACTTTGATGTATACTTGGTGTTTTCCAAAACGATTTTAACGATGTTTTGAGATCGTGTTTAAAATATTCATATGTAACAACGCCGCTTGCAAATTCGTTTGTTACTTTTATTTACTTTTAGTAATGATATTAAATCATTACTATTTCCTAGATAATTACAAATAGCTTTATGTGACTATTTTTCATAATTATTTTTCTAAATAACTATGTTCACGTCATTGATTCGCCTCAATGCGTTTAAAATTTTTCAAACAAAATTATCACTTATCCATGTTTATTGTGTGCTCCTTCAGATTTATACATCATTGTCAGCATTGTCATATGTTACTACTTGAAAATTAGGTTTGTCAGTCATGATGGTTAAAGATTATCTCGTGAAATGTAACACGATGAGAGGTGAAAACACGTCAAGTATGAGGATCATAGTATATAAACATAATGCCAAATAGCATAACCAACAAATACACAGATTGTGGATTTTGATCCCTCAAGTTTGAAAAAAATGGATAACCCAAACACCTAAAGGTATTTAGGATGGAACATACAAGATGAGATATAAATAGAAATTCACATGAGGATGAATAATGTAAAATGGGCGAGGGTAATCGATTGATGAGACAAATAACTCTATCAAACAGATTATACTAGAACTTGATTATAGACAGGCATGGAACAGAATACCTTAAAAATGATAGGGGGTTATATAAAAAGGAATATGATAGAAATTGTATGAATCAAATATATTTAGATATTGGGTCACGTGTAAGCTACAGGGTACCATCATATTGCAAAATGATTAATGGTGTTGGAAAAGTGGTCTTCAAAGAGTTTGATATGTCAAAATAAATTAAGTACCTGGGAGTAATAAAATAATGGGTACATCCAGATAAAGCAACTAAAGTCATCAATTAAGGTGATGACATATCGATAGCCAGATGAGAGATAGGGGAGACATGTTGGTAGATATCGCAAAGAACAATATGTAATAGTATATTACAATGGGTACATCAATGAATAATACTTTTGATTCATGTATTTATCCGACATTTCCGTTAAGGAAAAACGAAAGAAATCACAAGAAAAAAATGTCTAAGCTAAGAATGCTACAAATATTAAGATGCTAAAAAAGTATTTGATAATGTATTGGAGGCATTTACGTAGGACTTGCCTTGCTAAAGTCTAAATTGATAGCCCAATATGGGAGAAACAACAATAATATGATGATTAATGATTAACCTAGTAACTTAACTGGACAAGAGTTGTTTTTTAATCCGGGAACAAAGAAAATTCTAAGCGAAAGAGTACAATGTGATTGAAGAAGTAAAGCATGACCAATATAAAAGATTAAGAGCACCATGCATTTTCTAAAAACAACTTTATCTAAACCAAATTGTAGATACGACAAAAGCATCAAATGAAATGTGTAATGGCACTAGAGTAACCCAAATGAGGGACTGAAGACTCAGTGGTGGATAAATATCCAAGATATAGAATGAACAAATTACGTTGAAATATACAAAGTAACTAAACTATAAAAGTATGTTGGTTCGAAACTAATCTACGCACGTGCAGATGTTCTAAATGAAAGTGAGTAGCCAAAGTTAGAGCCACTATGCGATCCAAATATGAAGTAGATGGATCAAAGGAAGCCGGTAGCCTAAAAGAAGGAACGTCACACAAGGTGAGTGCTTGATCTGATTCCAAGAGTGTGTGGATTTTTACCCAATCAAATTCCAAGATCATGTAGGTTATTGTCTGACCCAGTTCCAACTATACGTGGTTCATATTTTAATTTTAGGTTTTCGTGAGTAAGATTTGCCACTCACCGATGAATCACCATGGTTATCAATGATATCACTACAGTGACCTCCATTATGGCCATGATGAATAAAGTTTGGTTGTTTAGAATATGAAAACTAGAGAAGCATTTACTAGCTTTATGTCCTACCTATACACAAATGTAAGGCCACAATCACTGAATACCTCATAATTGGATTTACACATCATAAACATAGCTATGAAACCGATCCTTCATTAGAAACATAAACATTATATAATATTTTCTTTTAACATAACATTCATAATTGGATTTACACATCATAAACATAGCTATGAAACCGATCCTTCATTAGAAACATAAGCATTACATAATATTTTTCTTTTAACATAAAATCCAAATACTTTAAGTAAAATATAAATTATTAATGATTAATGTTAATCTTGGAAGTCTGCATGGTAGCTCTTATATCCATATCAAGTTGTTATCTTTATCATCATTTACCTATCAAATTAATATGCATTCAAAAGTCTTGATACGTGAGTTCTACTTTTAACTTTAGCAAACTAAAATTTATCATAAAATACCTTATAAGTACATAACTGTAAATAGAATATTACTATGCATATGATCAACACTTTAAAGTGCCTGTTACTTTAGCATTAACATACATTGCTTTAGCTTTATTCTTAAACTTTACTTAAGTCATTCTTTATCTTTACTTAATCATGAATTTGTATTCGTATAAAATTGCTTTAGCCATTTTGAGTATGGTACGCAAGAATCCTTTAATGTTACTTACAATGAATTAAAGATTCCTATCATTTACCATTACTCAATACTCTTATGTCGATGCTTGAAATACGTCATGACATCTGTGTTTGGAAGACTTCTTTAGCATACTTTTTCTTCATAGTTATGCTTGAGAATGTTAACTTTTCTTGAAATTTCTATTGAAGTTCCTTTATTAATTCAAATATGAACCATGAGTTTTAGGGCTCACATTATCATTCTTTACTTTCATTATGTATAGTCATTTTTTTAACTTTTTAATTATTTTGTATGTAACTGTATAATCCTTTATCACTTTATCATATAAAACTACGTAACACTTTGATATTTTATACTTAGCGTATACTTTACATTTTTTTTGTATATCGTGGCTTTCATTACACATATATGAACTACTTTAGATGCGGAGACAGTAACTCAAATATGGGTAAGGAAGCCATATTGAAACTTGGCTAAATGTTGGGTGATGCAAAAGGAGTAATCAGATGGGGAGGATACACATTAGATACAGAGGTTAAAAGACGTATTCTATCAAGTGACATGAGATGTGAATAATCATCTCAAAATACGGTGGCACAAATCTAGTGCAGAGGAACTATCATAATTTTTGTTTAAGTTTCAATAATTGGGGAGGCACGAATCCTTATACAGAGGCTTTAGGTCTGATGTAGAAGTAACATATCAAATACAAAGATTATACCTTAACTTTCATTCATAAACTCATAAGATACGAAGAAATTAGCCTTATGCGGAGCAACAAAGGCAGAATGTGGAGCTTTCTCCTCTAGGGATTTTCATGAACTAACAAACTTGCATAAACATTCATATGTATATACATAAACCTTAATCATACTTTTGAAAAATGCATACTTTAATGTGCGGAAATAGCAACCTCAAAATAACTATCATATATGCATATCAACATTCAGATAGGATTCGTTGGTATTCATCATGACCTAGTTCTTTTCACCTGGATGGGATTTGTTGGTTATCATGGTCATTGAAGGGTTACCATTTTACATTGCTTTTACTAATTGATAGAAAAGGGAACTTTGAAGATATGTCGGAAACGAATATAAAGGATTTTGAGAAAATCACCAATATAAACACCGTGACGAGCAAAAAAACTCACACATGTAACCACTAGCTACATCCTAGTTTGTCAATGCGAAATTTAATTACATAAGATCCGCCTTGCCATGTAATCATAAACCAAGCCATCGGATTCCCTTGGAAGACTATATTTCAGTTGATGGATTCTTCTTTAGATTGCTTTTTCATGTTGGTTATACTCATTAACTTATGTTGCAGCGCCCACATGTATTTTGTACATTTTGAGAGGCGGCTGAGGGACAACCCTCTTGACCGTCTCTTCTTACTTGGTCTTCTTTAACTAGGTTTATTTTGATAACATTTTTTTGGAATTGGCTTAAAGATAATGTTTATTGGGAACGAAAAATGTTAAATTCCTAAAATGTATTTTTAGCTAGAGTTTTACAACCCAAATGAACAACCATTACTAGCCTCAAGTGAACTCCGGAGGGTGGTCTTGTGACCAAGTTCGGGTGTGAGAATAAGTACTCGTGTTTATGGGATATGATTAGAGGAGTACATGCGTGAACATTAAATGAATCACCATGACCATTCAATGTGGTTCTATTAATGGTGGTTGAGAAAGATGACTTACCTTATTCTAGTGATCCGACGTCTCCCTTATATTAATCCTTTGTCATGATTGTTTTTCTTGTTGTCTATAAATTTTCACTGGTATCTTTGATGTACCGATGCTTTGTTCATGGTCCAAATTCTTTTTTTAAGATCCTGGTCTCAGTCCCATTAATGTTGAGACACGAGAACCGATGCTCATGCACATAATGAAAGCGGGAAGATGATACTCGACGGGTATTCACCATGACCCATTTCTTCTCATCCAGAGTGGATTCATTGGTTATCATGGTTATAGGCCTTGTTGGAAAGCCCGTTTATTAGTTCGTATGATTACCTCTTTACTTTGCAATTTACTAATTTGTAGAAAATGGAACTTTTGAAAATATTATTGAAAATGAGTATGAGGGATGTTTGAAAGAGAAAATCACTAATATAAACATCGGGACCGGCATAAGTAACCATTGACTTCCATCCCATGTCAAAATACGCGTATTAAAAATGAAAAAACTTAGAGGAAACCAAGTAATATGGGCATGCTAAGGAGGCTGACCTTGATACAATCCATAATAGAATGATAAACATGGTATCTATTAGAACAGCATATCAAGTAATATGGGCATGCTAAGGAGGCTGACCTTGATACAATCCATAATAGAATGATAAACATGGTATCTATTAGAATAGCATATCAGAATCTCCCACATGTAAGCATCGGCTACATCCTAGTCGGTTGATGTGAAATTTAACTACATAAGAGCCACCTTGCCACGTAAGCATAAAACAAGCCAGCGGATTCCCTTGGATGGCTGCATTTCAGTCGATAGGTTCACGTAGACAGTTTTGCTTTAGACTGCTTATTTGTTTCGCTTATTCTCATTAGTTTATGTTGTAGCGCACGCATGTATTGTTTTAGAGGCGGTTGAGGAATAGCCGTTTTGTCTATCTCTACTTATTTGGTCTTCTCTAATTGGTTTGTTTTGATAATTTTTTTGAAATTAGATTCGAGATGATGTTTATTTATGGAATGAAAATAGTAAATTCCTAAATTGTTACTTTAACAAGAGTTTTACACCCAAATGTCCTTTTGACTTTACCATCAAATAAAAGTTCAGTCGAATTCTACCCATATTTTGTGGGCTACACTCATGAAATCATAATTTCAACTCTTATTTAATTTCAAACCGAAAAAAACTTTATACCCATAATCAAAACATAAGAACAGATGGATACACTCATCTGGAAAAAAGAAAAGAAAGAATATGAATCATGGAACAATAACCCTAAAATGAATCAACAGACTAACACAATCTCTTAATAGATAGAAAAGATAACTTAGATCAGCAACATGAGATGACGATCTGAAGAAGATGTAAGCCACTAATAAAGATCATCCTCAATGTTGTAAGCCACTAATGAAGATTGTTGATCAAAGATTATGAAGAACAGAGAAAGAGACGAAGAGAGAGGGTTTTGAGAATGAGAATATCAACTCCAACTCTCTCTCTCTCTCTCATCCTTTTATACACCCCAAATCAGAAACGAGCAACCCAACGGATCTTAGGATCCACGTATTCATTGGCTCTTAAAACGGATAGCGAATACAAAGAGGATCTAGCAGCAAGCCCAATATGTAAAGCCAACAGGGTGCGTAGGGCAATGTCCAGCCCAGACGTCAACACAACAATCCAAACTTGGTAGAAAACAAAGAAACAACCATAGAATGTTTTATATAGACATCGTTTGACATTGAATAGTAAATAGTTAAATATTTCAACAGCTACTGCCTGTGTTTTGAACTCGAACGTCTGTGTTTTCAGGTTGGATGCCCTTGTTTCTAAAGTCGGATGCCTGTGTTTATGAGTGTGGGCTCCAACACTAGGTTTTTTAGATTGATTGTCCATGTTTATAGCATATGTTAGTGCAAAATTAAAGTCAAAGAAACATTCAGCATAAAACACTCATGAAACCACATTTGAGGATTTTTTTAATAAAATTATGTCAACATCTTTCCGTTATATTTCTTTCTCAAATCAGTGTTTCTCTCAAAGCACATGAAAAAGCCTGTCATATTTTAATTGAAAATCCAAGCAACTCTAGTTGATTGTCAGGAATCTAAACATCCACAAAAGTTTACATTTTTTTCATTCATAAAATTTCATAAAACATTTTCAAGAAAAGATGTTATTACAGATCAACGTACTTCAAAATAAAATCATTAGTCTGCTTCCATAGAATTCATACTAGTCATTATAAAGTTATGCCATTAAATGATTAGGGAAGAATAAAATGAAAACCAAAATTATAACTAAAAATCATAAAAATCACTCTCAACCAATCAAATTTTTTTCTTTAATTTATTTTGTTTTTATTTAAGAGGTTAATAAAGTAATTTTAACCCTCTCTTAATTTTAGTAACTTTAAAACCCTGATTTCTCTTAATTTTTAAACTATTTGATTCATAATGCTCTCATTTCTTATCATCTCCAACCTAAAACACCATCACCGCTCACCTCTTCAATCATTGCCACCATGCCACCTACCATGCGCCACCTGCAATCGTCGGACGCTGGTGGTAAACACTTCAAGATACAACGTAGCAGAAAGATTCGTTTGATCTCCTAGATCAAACCCACTTTACACTTAAATTTCTAGATATACTAAATCCCATGTTAGTTCTCCAAATTTCAAATCCATATGTACTATTTTACAAATCGTTTTCATACTCTAGTTTTCATGTATATTTTGGTTGTTTAGAGACGAATCAGGTTAATATTGTATCAAGATGAAGAAGAAGAAGATTTGAAACACTGATGTCACATATACGTTACACCATTGTTAGCTATACGCAACATCGTTGTTATATATACGGAACACTACGTTTCCGAAGATTCTCATTAACATCGAATTTATAGGTGTTATATATATATGTGAAATTTCATCCTCAGTACGTTCAATCTGATATATGTGAGGTTCTTTTTAACTTTAGAGCTTGTTATATTTGGGCTTGTTTGGGTAACGTATACGTAACATAGTGTTTCATAAGTGCGTAACACAATGTTACATATACGTAACACACTGTTACATATTGGAATTGTATGTTGTTTAACGTGATTGCATATATGTAACTCAACTAGTGTTTATTTGTTTGTGTTCTTAATCTATTTATAATCGATTCCTTCACTATAAAACTAGTATAATGCGGTGTTTAAATTTGTTATAAATATGTTGGTGAAATAAAATAGGGGAGTAAGTTTGAGATTTTGGTGTAAATATAGAGAGATGAGAGAGAGTGTGAGTGATTATAGGGATATAATTAATTAAATAAGAGTTTTCATATGATTTATATATTTGTTTTTTTCTATTATACACTTATGACCTTATAATTAGATCATCTAAACACCATTTATTTACTATCTTGTCATTATATGATCTCAATCATTAATTATATTAATCAATAGTGGATTAATGGTTTTCTTGATTTTCTAGTAAAACATGATTTTCTCTTGAACTCTTCCGATTAAGGGCCACAATGATATATACTATTTATATCAATAAACAACTAGATAAAATTGTGATTTGTAACATGTAAAAAGACGAATAACTTTTATTCACAATACATTGGGCGAAAGGTAGTGCACTTATTTCTGCTCCTATACCATCTCTCAACCTCATACCCATATATCACTAAATTCATTTACTTTACAAAACAATTTACAAACCCCAAGTTCTCTTTTTGTCAATCAAATAAAGCTAAGCCCTCTCCATCTTGCTTATCGATCTCTTTGTTTTCTGCATCCATAAAACAGATTAACGTGTTTATCACGTTCTTTTCGAATCAGCGGCAACATAACGTCATAGTTGTCTCAAATTCTTTCAGTAAACGGGTTCCATAAGGATCGAGCTTACACGTTTGTTAGGAGGGCTTGTAAGAGTATATAAACGGGAAGGGAAAGAAAGGTAAAAGACGAATATCTTCTAGACAATTAAAATGTTACAAAGGGCGGCTAGCAACGCGTTTTCATGGTGGTGGGCTAGTCACATTCGAACCAAGCAATCGAAATGGCTCGAGCAGAGCCTTTTAGGTAATGAAATTTCTTTCACATCAAAGAATATATATGTGATATTCTTATGTATACTTCGGGTCATGGTTTACAAATAAGTGCATCGTGTGATATGCATTTTAATTTTATGGATGTCTATGTAGATATGGAAGATAAGGTTCATAATGCCCTAAACATTATTCAAAAAGATGGTGATTCGTTTGCAAAGAGGGCAGAAATGTACTACCGACACCGCCCGGATCTAATATGCTTCGTAGAGGAAACTTTTCGGGCTTACAGATCATTAGCCGAGCGATATGATAAACTGTCAAAAAACTTGCAGAAAGCCAACACAACCATTGCTTCAATATTCCCGGACCAAGTATCATATGATGATTTCGATGACGATGATAGTGTTCCTATAATGGCTAGAAACATGCCTCCACAAACTCAAGGTCCAAATGCAGCCAACATCCCCAAAGTCCCACAACTTCCTAGCAAGAATCTAAAGGGTCTCATTAGCAATGCATCAAAGAAAATGCAACTAACCAAAGCATTCAAGGAAGATAATCCGACTCGTGTTGTGCCCAAATCTGGTTTGAGTAAAGAAGAAGCAATTGAAGAGATTGACAAGATTCAGAAGGAGATACTTTCTATGCAAACGATGAAAGAGTTCACGAAAAGTGCGTATGAGAACGGTCTTTCCAAGTATTGGGAGATTGATAACAAGATCAACACAATGCAACAAAGGGTTTGTAGATTACAAGATGAGTTTAAAGTTGGGAAAGTTATTGAAGATGGTGATGCTAGAACTGTGATGGCACAAGCTGCATTGAAATCATGCAAAGATACACTAGAGAAATTGACAGAAAAAAGAGAGAATTCAAACCAAGCTGCCAGCTCTGAACATGAGAAGATTATTAATGCAAAACTAAAAATCAATTCCTTGAAGCGCAAGTTTCTTGCAGACCAAGTTAACGAACCCGAAAAAGACAGTCAAGGGGAATTACAGACCATGAATCAAGATGATGAGAATGATGCTATGGCAAAGATTAAAGAAAGCTTAGATGAACTATCTAAACAACAATTAACAGTCTCCGAATTGGCTTATAAAATCGACAAGCTTGCGAATAAAGTTATTAGTTTAGAGAGTATAGTTTCAGCACAAACTGCAAGTATAGACAACTTAAGAAATCAGACCAGTGAGTTTCAAACACAGATTCAAGTATTGGAAGGTGATAAGGCTTCCATGGCGGATGGGACTCGAATGCGTCAAAAGCTGAAGAACCTGGATAGAATGTTGCAGGGATTAGAGGCTTTGGAGAAGGATGTTAAGAAGCAAAATCACAATCTGAAAGTATCTTTTATGGAAGCTAACTGTAGCATTGAGCATTTGTCTGAGAAGCTTCAAGATGTGCAACCGGATGAGGAGGTTGACGTCGATTCGCCTGCCTCTGAAGAAGAATATTTGAAGGCAGAAGAAGGTGTTGTTGATGTGTTTTGCAATGAATCAGAAGAAAGAATGATGGATTCACATGAAGTTGTTCTTGAAGAGAAAGAAATCGCATGCGTAAACGATGGTGATCGAGGGGATAACGATGACCATCACCGCGATGATGGTGTTAAATCTATAGAGAATGCAAATAGTATGAAAAGCCATGTTGCAAAGGATGTAGAAAACGATGCTGCAAATGATGAAGTTCATGTGAATAACCTTGAGGTTAGAAACATTGAAGCAGATGTGACAAGCACGAATAGTAGAACCGAAACAAACGATGAACATATTAAAGAAACAGATGATGAATCCCAAAGGAATCCATTAAAACAATACACAACAAATTTGAAAAACTACAAGGAAACCAAGAAGAAATTGAGTGATGAAGAGAAGAAAAAACTAGGGACACTCTTTGAACTCATAGTACAAGTAAGAGAACTAAAAACATGCATAGTGAAAAGAGACAGTGAGATTCAAATGCTAAAACAGAAGCTTCACCACCTTCAAAATGAAGAAAACTTTCAAGAAGTGAAACAAGACTATACATCATCAGAAGACAAGGAATATGAAGAACTCAACATCTCAATAGATGACCCCGAACCCATTTCAGAGATCGAAGAGAAGTTCAGGACCGATATCGACGCGATCCTTGATGAAAACCTCGATTTCTGGTTGAGATTCAGCACTCAGTTCCATCAGGTGCAAAAGTTCAAGACAGAAGTAGAAGATCTAAAACGAGAGATCGTAAAAGTTAAAGCGAAAGGTTCAGAATGTAAACTGTCCGATGACAAAACTGCGCAATCTATGTTCACAACAGATCTACGATCCGATATTAGACCGATATACAAACACCTTAAAGAGATCCAAAGTGAACTCACACTATGGCTAGAACAAGCAGAAAATCTGAAAGACGAACTACACATGCGATGCACGTCGTTATCAAATATCCAAGAGGAAATAACAATGGCATTGAAGGAAGGCATGCTAGAGGATGAAATCAAGTTCAGTACACATCAAGCAGCAAAGTTTCAAGGTGAAATATTGAACATGGAGCAAGAAAATAACCGCGTAAACGAAGAACTTGAAGCGGGATTGGATCATGTTAGGGCTCTAAACCTTGACATAAAGAAGACATTAAGAAAATTAGAAGAAGAGTTTGGTCTGTCAGATAATCAGCAACCTTACCAGCAAACTTCAATTCCTTCACCAACAGCTCGCCCAGGAATACCCTTAAGATCGTTCATATTTGGGGTTAAAGCAAAGAAGCAAAAGCCATCAATCTTCAATGTTATAAACAATCACAAGAAACCAAGAGGTAGCCGTATATAAACAGATACATGCATCTTTTTTCAAGGTTTCTGTATATTTTACCTTTTTATTTGAACTTCTGTTTCACATTATATCAAATGTATAGTAAGAACAATAGTTGCATTGGTTCATCCAAGCTTTTTGATCTTCATGATCATGTCATGACCTAGATGCATGCCATGTATTGACACAACTACGCAACCCTTCATTAGTGACAAAATTTGTGATTGTGTTGTTTACAAAAAGCTAGCGACTCGTGGCTTGCTCGAAAAAAACGTCGCTTGAAATCAGCATGTTTGTAAATGAGCCGAGTCGCAGCTTGGTTTGTAAACGATTCAAGTCTAAGCCTAGATAAGCTTGGCACATTGGCTCTTTAGCTAGCTCGTTGACTCATTTATCTAACTCTTTTAAATTAGATATTATCATAGGTTTTAATCTTAAGACATTATCATACAAGATGTAAAAATAGTTATAGACATGTTTAAACAATTTTATGATCTTTACGTAAGTATGATCCAAGTGAATATACGACAATAACCAACTCATTATAAGCCAAAAACTATGAAAATATTAGTTGCTAGCAAGTCGGCCGAGTCAGCCTAAGACATACCCATTTTAGTTTGTATATCATTGGTCATCGACAATCTCCTCAGCTACACAAGCATTGACATGAGGAAGATGGTTTATACGATCGCGTAGTCACTACGGCGAATCTATAAATTATTTCATGGGGGCGGAGTTTTTTAAGGGTAATTTGGCTATCACAATATAATATATTTTTTGGTCCGGTTCGGGTCAGATCGAGTCGGATCCGATTTATTACCGAAAAACATCGTTAAAATGGTCCCTAAAATCTTGTATTTTCATATATATCAAGAACTACGTTAAAACAATTATACTCATAAAAGTGGTTATATATGATGTTTTAGACAATTATACTCATAAAAGTGATGATATGTAATATGTGTGAAACAATTATACTTATCGTTAAAATGGTTCCCAAACTCTTTAATGCCGAAAAACACATGTTTGAAAACAATGTCGGCCAATATAAATTTAGCTTGCTTAATAATAAAAAAACATTTATCTCGATATCATTTTTTTCTTCCTACTAATTACTTGATTATTTGAGGTTGTAAGTACTAAAAATCTACTGGGTTATAGACCCCGGTTAGCGAGAAAATATGATTCGCTAAACTGTAACCCAATTGTAGTTCCACCCTCGACAATGTGATTGAAACATTATTGTTTTCTCTTTAGTTTCAAAAGTTCAGGGGGGCGATTACAAAATTTTAAAGGGAGCGGTCGGGATTTTCTCATATACATAGCACTGGAAATTTTTCGTTTAGGATGGGCGGCCGCCCCCCACCCCAACATGTAGGTACGCCCATGGCGTAGTCGTAGTGCACGACACACACATGTCAACCATGCTACCGAGCCCATGTGACTATCATCGAATAGTGTTGCGGAGAACCCAAAGCATAATGGTTTAACTTTGATTAAACTTACAAATCTAATAAAGATGACTTAATCACTAAGTTTTAAAAATATAGTAAATTTTGCTCCTTAGAGAATTATACTTGTTCATATTTAATCTAGGGTCACGTGATTGAATTGGTGCAATTGAAAACAAAGAGTGTGGCTAGCTACATAAACCTACCAACCAGGTAACACTATGTCTCATGAATTAAATTCCCTCTTTTCATTTGATTATTTTAGAATGGAATGCACACTTTAAATGTTTAAAAAGTGTATTTATAAGTGTATGAAAATACGTTATATTTACATGATTTTTATGTATGTGATGCAAACCATATATTAAGATGATCAAAAAATTCGCGGCGAAATTCCTTGTTTTCATTTGACTATTTGCGGCGACTTTGCCGCAAATAATGCACAGAATCACCACTAATAGTAATAGCGGCGACACTTTCACCGTTAATGATGTCACGCTATTGTCTCATTAGCGGGGCTGTTGTTGCTGCTATTTGGTTAATTAAATAAATCTAGAAGACTATTAGCAGCTCGCTCTTTGATCAGTGATTCACTAGATCCATGAAGAATCTAAAAAAAAGATGTTTTTTGATCAGTGATTCGCTGGCCAGTGGCCAACAACATGTTACCGCTAACGGTCCCTGTTTTTTTAAAATATTTATTTATATATATATATATATATATATATATATATATATATATATATATATATATATATATATTATTTTAGTTTTACAAACAAATTATACACCAATATAAATAAATCCAGATTTCCCAATAACATAAAATAAACTAGTGTTCATAAACGACATATAATTTTCACACGTACATAAACGTTAAGTAAGTATACCCAAAAACAAACTAAATTAGTCATCGGATACGCTATTCATCCCCCTCGTCCAAATCATATTCGTCAGCTTGATTTGGAGCTTTTTGCGAACCAATAAACTGTGTAAGTTGTCACATAAAATTCGGATTTTAAAATAGACTTGCAATTTGAGCCTAAAAAACAAAATATACATTATAATTGTTGTATTATGACAAAGTATATATTATAAAGTAACACATCCAACTTTACATATATTAAGTGTGTTCTGATCAGTTTGACCGTTTTAAACTAAAACCTAGATCATTTAGGTATATTTAAGTTCCAACAGGTCAAAATGACCAAACACACTTGATATATTTAGAAACATGCTAATATGAGTCAAAAACAAGTCAAAGTGGTACAAATGAAGTTTAATAGTCTTAGAAAGTGTTTTGTAGTGGGTTTATGTCATTTTGACCCATTTAAACTAAAACTTAGACAACTTAAGTATATTTTAGTTTTAATGTATCTAAATAACCTAAACTCACTTAGATCAACATTTAAGTCTATTTTATGTACGTGATGCAAACCATATATTAGGATCGATGTGCAGGTCCTATGCAGGCTACATACACTTAGACCACGATCATACCTATGTGACGGGAAGGCGCACGTGCATGATCACTTTTGTGTGTATATATTAACATACATGATAATGTAGCATAGAATTAATACTCTTTTTTCCTCTTGATAGATGTGAGATATAAAGTCTAAGTCAAGTGTTTTAGAGTTTTCTTATATTTTGTATACTTGTAAAAGTTCAAGGGGTTACTTGTATGTTAGTAGTAGTTAAGGGGCATTAGTTGTTAATTGTTTAGTGAGGTTGTTAATGTTAGTTAACAGCTTTATAAATAGGAGAAGATGTAGTAGTATGATCAACACTTTTCAACTACTCATTCTGTAATCATTTTCATCAATATTCAGTTGCAATACAAGATCAAAGTTTGTGTTCTTACTTTCTTGATTCTTTCTTGAGGGTTATTCATAACAAGTGGTATCAGAGCCACGGTTAGGGCTCAATTTCGCAGGAAGAAGGAGAGATAAGATCAGTCCAAGAACATGATGGTATCCACCAAGTTCGGTTTGGAAAAATTTGATGGGAAAAATGATTTTGGGCTATGGCGATTGAAGATGAAGGCACTATTAGTGCATCAAGGCATGGTAGATGCCTATTGGGTGAACAGAAGATGCCGGTGACATTAACAACGTAAGAGAAGAAAGATATTCTTGAGAAAGCACACAACGCAATCATACTATCACTTGGAGATCGGGTTATTCGAGAGGTGTCGAAAAAAACCTCTACGGCAGGGATCTGGTCTAAGCTTGAAGGATTGTATATGACCAAGTCTCTTGCCAACCGTCTATACCTAAAGAAGAGGTTATATACCTTTCAAATGGTGTCAGGGAAGACACTTGAAGATCATACAGATGACTTCAATAAGTTGGTGATTGATTTGGAAAATATAAATATCAGTCTTGCTGAAGAAGATCAAGCGATTATCTTCTTAACCTCGCTACCTCAGACCTATGAGCACTTTGTTGACACCCTAATGTATGGAAGGGAGACTTTGTTAATGGAAGAGGTGCTTGCAGCCTTGAATTCAAGAGAACTCAAAAAGAGGTCTGACTTGAAAGAAGAAGGTGGAGAAGGCTTATTCGTAAGAGGTAGGACTGAACAAAGATCTGTAAGACCCTCGTCAAAATCAAAGGGCCATACAAGATCCAAATCAAGGTTCAAGCATAGGTGTTTTGTGTGTAATTCTGAAAAGCACCTAAAGAGGGACTGTCCGGAGGCAAAAAGAAAGAAGGGAGAGTCAAGTGGAACCAAGAACTTTGACAAGTATACTCAACCAGAAGAACAATCTGATGGGTATGATAGTGCTGATGTGCTAGTAGCCACAAATGATGATAGTGTCAAGGGAGAATGGATAATGGACTCTAGTTGCTCGTTCCATATGACACCTGTGAAAGAATTCTTCAAAGACTTTAAGAGACAGGATCTTGGCTCAATCAAATTGGGGGATGACAGGCCTTGTATGATCTTAGGGAGTGGTACCATTGTTCTTAAACTAGAAAATGGTCCTGAATTAGATCTCAAAGATGTAAGGTTCATCCCAGAGTTAAAAAAGAGTCTTATCTCTTTGGGAAGTTTTGAGAAGACTTGTCATCATGTCAGTTTAAAAAATAGGAAGGCTAAGGTTGTCAAAGGGTCAATGGTGTAATGGGGCATTTGAAAGGAAAGTATGAAGCATTTGGAAAATTTAAGGAGTGGAAAGTTCTAATGGAAACACAGACAAATAGAAGAGTGAAAAAATTAAGAACTGACAATAAGCTAGAGTTCTGTAATGGGGCATTTGATCAATACTATAAGAAGTATGGACTAGCCGGACATCTTACCATTCCAGGAACTCCCCAGCAAAACGGGTTAGTAGAAAGAATGAACAGAACCTTACTTGAAAAGGTGAGGTGTTTGTTGAATCAGTCCGGGTTACCAAAGAAATTTTGGGCTGAAGTTGTGACTACTGCAACTTACTTGGTAAATAGATCCCCTTCAGCTGCCAGAGGTATGAAGACTCCCATGGAGGTGTGGTCAGGCAAGTTGTCAAATTATTTTGGACTGGAAGTATTTGGTTCTATTGCTTATGCTCACTCAAATCAGGGAAAGTTAGAACCAAGGGCAGAGAAATATGTTTTTCTAGGTTACCCTGAAGGGATGAAAGGATATAGACTTTAGAGGGTTAATGATGTTAGTCCAAATGTTATAAAAAGTAGGAATGTGATATTCAAGGAAGACACATTATATAAGGATCTGATGAAAAAGGATCAAAGACAGGCTAGTGATTTGCCTGGGTCAAGTGATGTTCAAGTTGAGGTGGAGGATGATGCTAACTCTAACTTTGGTAAAGATACACAGGTTGCTAGTGATTCAAGGGAAAGTGATCCAGAGTATAGTGTTGCTAAGGGGAGAACAAGAAGAAACATACAACCACCACTAAGGTTTAGAGAAGGAGATAACATATCTGCCTAAGTTTTTATGGCAGCTGAACAAGAAAGTATGTTGGAACCACTGTCATATGATGAGGCTATAGCATCTGATCATCGAGATAAATGGGTCAAAGCTATGGAGGATGAGATGGAGTCTTTGTATAAGAATGGCACTTGGGTATTGGTAGATGCACCAAAAGGGCAGAAGTTGGTGTCTTGTAAATTGATATACAAGTTAAAAGAAGGAATCACAAAGGAAGAGGCTCCAAGATTTAAGGCTAGGTTGGTGGCTAAAGGTTTTACACAACGAGCTAGAATTGATTATATAGATATCTTCTCACTAGTGGTAAAGCACTCTTCAATAAGAGTAATTCTTTCATTGACAGCTGCTTTGAATCTTGAGTTAGAACAATTAGATGTAAAGACAACATTTTTGCATGGTAACTTAGGGGAAAAGATATACATGAGTCAACCAAGGGGTTTTGAAGTAAAAGGCCAAGAAGGTAAAGTGTGTTTGCTTCAAAAGTCATTGTATGGGTTGAAACAATCACCCAGACAGTGGTATATTCGGTTTGATGAGTATATGTTGTCACAAGGTTTTCAAAGAAGCAATTATGATAGTTGTGTGTATTTTAAGGAATACATGCAGGGGAACTATGTGTATTTGTTGTTGTATGTCGATGACATGCTTGTAGCTTGCAAGCATAAAGAAGAGGTGATAGTTGTGAAGAAGTTACTTATGCAAGAGTTTGACATGAAAGAACTAGGGGAGGCTAGAAAGATTCTAGGAATGGAGATACATAGGGACAGAGCTAAGAAGGTTTTAAAGCTTTCTCAGCAATCATACCTAGCAAAAGTTTTAAATAACTTTGGTATTCATGTGAGTAAACCTGTTAAAACTCCTATGGCTGCTCATTTTAGATTGTCTAGTCTTGATTCCCCTAGTACTGATTGGGAAATGTCTTAAATGGAAAAGATTCCATATGCTAATGCTGTGGAGAGCCTAATGTATATGATGGTGTGTACAAGGCCAGATATTGGGTATGCAATAAGTGTAGTTAGTAGGTTTTTAGCTAACCTAGGAAAGTCTCACTGGAATGCAGTTAAATGGATACTAAGATATTTGAATGGAACCAAGTTAGTTGGTTTGCATTTTGGAGATCATTTTGATAATAAAGGTCTGGTTATTAATGGATTTGTAGATGCTGATTATGCTAAGGATCTGGACACAAGTAGGTCCATAACTAGGTATGCTTTTCAGGTGTTAGGAAATGTAGTTAGTTGGAAAGCCCAGTTGCAGCATGTGGTAGCATTGTCTTCAACTGAAGCTGAATATATAGCTTTAACTAAAGTTGTTAAAGAGGCTATATGGTTAAAAGGTTTTGTTAGTGAACTTGGAATCCAACTAGAGAATACTGTGGTGTACTATGATAACCAAAATGCAGACAATCTAGCCAAGAAAAGCATGTATCATGAGAGGACCAAACACATTAATGTAAAATTGCATTTTATTAGGGATGTTGTTAACTCCAAGGAGGTAAAGGTAGAAGAGATTGATGCTGAAGTGAATCCTTTTGATATGTTTACCAAAGGTCTACCTGGTCCTAAGTTTGAATTTTGTACAAGTTGTCTTGGTATTGGCTGATACAATTGACTAGACTTTAAGGTGGAGATTGTGAGATATAAAGTCTAAGTCAAGTGTTTTAGAGTTTTTAATGTTTTGTATACTTGTAAAAGTTCAAGGGGTTACTTGTATGTTAGTAGTAGTTAAGGGGATTTACTTGTTAATTGTTTAGTGAGGTTGTTAATGTTAGGTAACAGCTTTATAAAGAGGAGAAGATGTACTAGTATGATCATCACTTTCAACTACTCATTCTGTAATCATTTTCATCAATATACAGTTGCAATACAAGATCAAGGTTTGTGTTCTTACTTTCTTGATTCTTTCTCGAGGGTTATTCATAACAAGTGGTATCAGAGCCACGGTTAGGGCTCAATATCGCAGGAAGAAGGAGAGATAAGATCAGTCCAAGAACATGATGGTATCCACCAAGTTCGAATTAGAAAAATGTTAGCTTTTAATTTGCTAAGTTGTTTTTCTGATGATGCAAGAGATTCTTCTTAAACGCATGACCTTTCATTTATCTTCTCGAGTTCTTTTAAAATTTAAGTCACCACATTATCCATTTGCCAAGAAGCTTTTTGTCCTTGATAAGGGTTAAACGAATGCGAATTCTAGTATTTTGAGTGGGAGTATTCATGGTAATAATCATTATACTACTCTAAGAAACTTGATAAATCTACCACGTCAAGTTCATAAGTGTTGAAATCTGTCTCATGCCTAAAATGACAACCCTTCCCTAAGTAATGATATCCTGGAGAGTATGGTGATGGTAATTCATAGTACGGAGAATAACGATGATGCCTCTTAATATAATGACACAAAGTAAGTTTTGTGAAAAAGGTTGTGTTCATTGATCTAGATGAGTACAAAATATATACTAATTATAATGTAGTCAATTATCTAGTCAAAGAAGGAATTGAAACTACAACAAATTTACAACAAACAATGGTAAAATCAAATTATGATTTAAATGTATTTGAATTAGTCTTTGATTTATCTTGGTGTGAATCTTCCTTCGTAATACATTAATCTTCATTCAAATATACAAAATAAATTTTAGAAAGTAAAGTATCTGAAACGTAAAAGTTCTTCATTCAAAATACTTTAACCATTCTAAACATGCGACATAGAGAGACTGTGTATGTGTGTTTTTAATTAAGCATGTAACTACTATGTTCTAATAAGGGAGATCAGAAAAGCTAGTGTTCACATAATGAATCATGATCAAACGAAACAATCAATGAGAGGAGGGGAAGGAGAGAGTAATAGTGTGGTGAACTTGATACTAGCTTCCCTTATTATACAATTCATACGGTCCATAAACTACGTTATACAACCCTTTGTTGCATCAGACTACCACCGAAATCCACTTGAACCAACGTTCATTCGAAGACATACGAAAATGAAAAAGTAGGGAAATTTCTTTAAATTTATATGAACATCGGCAAAAGCAATATTCGGTGATTGTTGAATGTTGTATAGCATCTTTGATGCCAACAATCAATATTGTGTGTAACAAAGAATGGGAAAGATGTATGTCCTCTTGTATTTTTCATTCCATTAATAGTTGTCGATGACGATTAAGATCCTTTAGATATGTTGTAGACGTATAACCCTCCAAATCACAAGCATCTAAAATGATTGCTCTACCATCAAACGTATTTTGTCTCAATTCCATGGTTGTCTCCCCCGTTAGTATCTGAGCCACTCGTTTCATATTTGGGCGCATGTCGGCCATATGATGAATGCACGCCGAAGCAACAATAATCATCCTTCGCACTTCGCTAAGTTCATAGGCCTTTTCTAATTGTGGATCAATAAGTTCGTTCACATTGCCTTGCTCAAGTAATGGTTTCGCCTGTGTATAATGCAAACATTAGACATCTTTAAACAATTTGAAAAGATTTTCACTAGTGTCACGTAGGGTTGGTAAAACAAGTGGGAAAAATGAGGTTAGTAGCACATTCATTGGGTTGAACTTACATAATTCTATCCTAAACTTTATTTTATATCACTATGAAACCAATTACTTTCACCGAAGTAATAAGTCGATAATAGTATTAGGTGATGCTATATCTGCAATATGGTATGAGTAACCTAATTTCTAACAAATCACTAATGGATGGGTTATTGATGGAATACCGGCATATCTTTGAAAGTCGTACCGGCCTGTTTCATTTATATAGTAGCGACTAGATGACTACCAATGAACGACTGCTATCATCTACCAGAAATATGAGTATTATTAACGTCAATTTAATTACGACTAGTTTACCGGACAAAATCCTATAAAGCTTAGGTCTTATGGATTATGGTAGATTATGTCCGTGATCACCAACAAAAAGCGTTCGTGGTAATGATTTGTTGCTAATACACATTCGTGTTTTAGCGTATTAAACATGATTAAAAATGTTATACTATAGTAATTATGTAATTACCCATGTAACACATTAAAAGGTAAGTATAAACCGAGTATGCAATAATAGATCAAAATTCTACATACCCATATCACAAGGCTTTGTCGACGCGAATCAACTGCACAACGTCCTGTGATAAGCTCAAGCAAAAGAACACCAAAAGCAAATACATCGGTCTTTTCATTAATTACTCCATGCATAAAGTATTCCGGAGCCATATATCTAATCATTTATAATTAAAAAAAACTGTTAACTAACAAAATTGTTACTTGCTATGAGAAAACAAGTAATGAATGAGAATTTTAGTACCCGAACGTCCCCTCAACTGGCGATACTACTTGTTGAGCCCACTTTTCTGGGAGCCATTTTGCTAGACCAAAATCAGATATCTAATCAAATGTAGATAACCAAATGTTTAGATTGTAGCGAAGATTAAACCATTGATCGATGTAATGACAAATAGAAACTAACTTGTGGTTCATAATCTTCGAGAAGTAATATGTTTGAGGCCGTGATATCACGATGAATTATGCGTTTGTTACATTCGTAGTGCAGATACTGCAAACCTTCTGCAACTCCAATAGCAATCTTAAACCTAATATTCCAGTCTAAGTTTTCTCCTGAAGCTGAAAAAAAAATTGTTTGAAGTTAACTTAGACTTTTATTGACTTTTATGATCATTTACTCTCACTACTAAACAAATCTTCACATGTTCTGCAAATACGCATACATATTTGTCTCCGTGCGTGTATATATACATAATATGTGTGCGCACGGGAGGACAATATGTATGTGTGCGGAACATGTTGGGAATATTTATCATGAATGTGACAAAGATATCTTGTTTTATGAAACATTTTATGACATGTAAATAATAACAAAGTTTTATTTACACACCGTGTAATAGATTTGCAAGGCTACCATGAGGCGCGAACTGTACGACAAGGTATAAACCATTTTCAGAACTAAAACCGATCAACCTAGCAGCATTTGGATGGTTAATATGTGCAATGATCCCAAGCTCGGTTAAGAAATCCCCAACTCGATCTTCATCTTTTTTCTCTTTCTTTGTTATCTTCTTGACCGCCACAATTTGACCGTCAGGTAAGCATCCTTTGTACACCTCCGCATGCCCACCTTTCCCAAGCAAATTGTCTACACATAGATCGTAATAGCAAAATTGGTGAGTTATGGTTGAAAGTTAGATTGTTTCAAATTAATGGATTGACTAGTTGTTATATGCAAATGTAGGGACACTTTGAAGTAACTTTGTTGCTTTATATTTGACTAAAAGTTAGGTTGATTCAAAGTAAGGGACTGATTGGCTGTTATACGTAAAGGTAAGTTTGTTGTCATTCTATTTTACATGCAAACACACAATTTATGTTTTACACATGTTTTACTTTTAAAATTATTACGTCTGCACTCTGTACGATTTAAAACCACGACAATTTGATTTGTAAATACACATTTTACCATCAGAACGTGACATTCAAACGTTTTGTTGTTTTTTATTGATCATTATTTGAACATCATCACATGGTGCACCTTGCCCATGCACATTAATATGATGGGATCAAAGAAAGTTAATGTGAGGAACATGTGGGGCTTTTGGATTATTCTGCATACAGAAAGTCAGCAAAATTCTAAAAGCATCTAAAGTGTGCCGACTCCTGTATATTTGAGTTCGGCTTGTAATCTAGCAGAATTCTAAAAGCATCTAAAAGTTTAGATTGTTTTTATATTTAAATTCAGACTTAAATCAGATATATAAAAGCTCAACTTGTGTGGAACCTAGCCCATCAGATTCAACTGTTATTATTTTTAATACTTTCATGAATCAATGAACCTGAAAATATATATGTGACCCATATATTAACATGGTATTTTAAAATAAGAAACTAAATAAAAATCATTATTCTTAATATATAAAGCAAGTAATTTGTCATGAAAGTAGGGTGCAAGCTAGTGTGCTGTTTGAAGTGACAAAACACCTGGATTTGATAACCACATATGGTCTGCAACTAGTTCAACTGTCAAGTTTTTTTGACCCCATCCGATAAATGATAAAAGGGATGGGTTGAAGGCTCCATCTATCTTTTACATTTATTTGGCTTTTTCATTCAATTAGTCAAACTCAAAAATTCTTTTATTTTTATAGAAAATAACTAAAAAAATTTACTTTTTTGTTGTTTTCAGGGAGCACACAGAAAATATAAAGAGTGATAAAATTATAAAACTTAAACAAAAAAATTCTTTTATAGTAAATAGCGTACAATGCAACACATGTATCTATAGTGCAAGGGGTATGTGTGTCCGTTTATTTACACGCAGTTTTAGTAACAATATTCATGAGTTGGACTACCTTTCTAGTAAGTTAGACATAACATATTATACTGAATTAAAAGTTTTACTATATATGATTAGACACAACGTTTTAATAAATTGTTCATAAAACCTTTTTTAAATGCAAAGATATAGGGATTAGATGCGTCGTTAACAGTGTACCCGTCCTTTTCTAAATTGTTCTTTGAAAACATGTATACAAAGACTATACATAAATAGAAAAAGATATGTACTCTGTTTAAACTTTTATAAACAATAAAATTCATCCACAACATTAGAGGTTTAAAATATTAAATATAAATATTTTAAATAGAAACAGACAACTAGATTTCATCTTTATCATTTTTTTATATATTTAACTTTACACTTATTGATGCGTAAATATTAACCATCAAACACTTTTTTAAGGACCAACTCTAATTCGAAGGTTCTTATAATATGTTATATTAATTAAACTCATTTATCGTTTTTCAACTGGGATCACACATCCAACCCTCTTAAGATGAAACCACAACTAGAAAAACTTGTGTTTTAACATTGAGAATTTTTGTTTAAAGTGATACTTAAACACAAAACATTTTTAGTTGACTTGAACCATTAGTTACTTGATATTGATTTAGGAGTAATATTAGATGGGGTTTGTTTGTCTTTCTATAACAAAAACTGATTTTTAATTATTTAGTAATTTTCATTTAAATTCAATTACATTAAAATAAGTTTATCACTATTATATATATATATATATATATATATATATATATATATATATATATATATATATATATATATATATATATATATATATATATATATATTAAAATGTAACTTGATGTGCTACAGTTTTTTATCTGGAAAATAGTCATGTCAAATATAATACGTTTTCATTCAACGGTATAAATTCGAGTTAATTTATGTTTTGACATAATTTTAGTTTGGAAACGAGTCGAGTTGATTGTATTTTATATTTTATAATGTATATTATATTATCCTAACGCATGACACTAAAAATGTAGTTTGATTAAAGAAGTCAACTATTTTTATTACTTTTTTAACGGCAACTATATATACTTTTATTTTTAGAGTAAATTACAAATTGTGTTCTTTAATAATACACAATATTACATGGTATGTTCTTTAGTTTTAATAATTACATCTAATGTCCTTTTTTTTAAAATATGTGCACACCTATTGCCCTTTACACTAACTTTCAGTTAAATGTACAGTTAACTCAATTATGTATCTCTCACATGAGGTGCGTTTTTGTCATTTTCTTTCGGCATCTAATATATTAAACAAATAAAAAATTAATTAGTTTATATGAAAAATAAAATTAAAAGATATTGGATATGAAACCAATCACTCTTGGTGTGTGTTCATCCGACTAATCATCAAAACTTTAATTGACAATTACCTCCAATAATATTTACTAAAGTAAGAAGTCTAAGGGGCTGTTTGGCAGCCTCTTAATCAGCCTCTTAATGGTTCAGATGTCTGAATGGTTCAGCACTTAATGGTTCAGACTGTTTGTTTCGCAAGCAGATGTCTGAATGATTCAGACATTTGCCTCTGAATGGTTAAGCATTATACTAGTGCTGAATGGTTAAGAGGTCTAATGCTGAATGGTTAAGACCTCTTATCTGAATTGGTCAGACATTTGTATTTGAATAGTTAAACGATATACTACCTCTTAATGGTTCAGACCTCTTAATGGTTCAGCACTTAATGGTTCAGACCTCTTATTGATTCAGCACTTAATCATTCAGAAGTTGCCAAACAGCCCCTAAGTCACAAATCATTTACAAGATCGGGAAATCAACAATAAACACAAAAAAATATGCGTAAATACTTTATAAACTACTCACACCAACAACTAATGAAATATCAACAAGGAGTTTCAATGGTGTGTGAGATATTGTAGGTGGTAAAGATGACCGGTATTGAGCTATCAAATAGAGGGAGATGATTGATTTAATGGTATTGAACGTAAGAGGAACGCGAGTTCACTGACTTACCTAACGGTCTGATATCTTTTTATTTTATTTTTTATATAAAATAATTAATTTTTTATTTATTTAATATATTAGATGTGAAAAGAAAATGACAAAAATACACCTCATGTGAGAGATACATAAATGAGTTAACTGTACATTTAACTGAATGTTCGTATAAAGGACAATAGGTGTGCACATATTTTAAATAAAGGACATTGGATGTAATTATTAAAACTAAAAAACATACCATGTAATTTCGTGTATTAATAAAGGACGTAGCTCGTAATTTACTCTTATTTTTACGAGGAAGAAAACAACGTACTTACACACTTATGATACTCTATGTAAATATAAAAGATTATATAAAGAAACAAGACAGGTAAAGAATAGATATAACAAAATAAAAGTTGAATTTTCTAAAGGTTAACATACCATCATAAGAACATGCTGCTACTTTAATAAATTACGCATGCTTTTGAGGCTGCAAATACTAAACGTTAATTCTTTTATTTTCAACAATTATTTAATGGTTCATGTTTTTTTCTCCAATTCGCATGTGGTTTATATTTGCTTATTTATCAAATACAAAATAAATTATCAACAAACACATACAAAAGAAATAATTTACAAGCACATACAATTTATAGATATCCAATAATCAGTAAATGTTAATTGCAACAATAATTAATATTATAACTAATTTTATAGTATTTAAGAATAACGCTATATATATTTATCAAAAAAATATTATTTTAAAAAAACGTAAATCTACTTCTATTAACCACGTATATAAAGATATAATTATAAACTAAACAAGCCCGATAAAAACACTTACCCGAGCAGAAGCTGTTAGTCGCGGCCGCGAGTTCATGAAACGTGAAACTCCGCCACGAAGGTTTGGGCATGTCGAAATCGTTAACGATGGCATGGGTGCTATTATTTCGACCCAATTTCATCATAAAACTCTTTCTCGAAAGCTCATATCCAGCCACCAATGGCCCCATAGAGAACCTCCTAAACGATTTCCTCTTCAAATTATCAATCAAATTCCTCCATGGCACCGCCCCATCGCCATCGCCATTCGCCTGCGATTTATCGCACGATAACAAGCCACTGTTATCTGAATCCGAACACGATCCCGAGTCCTCCAACACACCTCGTGGGGACGATTGATCGTCACTAATTTCACCGCAATCATCACGCTTGTTTTTCAAAGTTTGATCATGTGGGTCGTTTTCTAGCGTTATTTCATGAGTTTTCTTCCAGCTTGAGAATCTCCTACGTCCTACATGATGTATGTAAGTGAAAACTATATGAATTATGAATGTTAATGCAACGGTTAAATGATGAATTTGATGAGGGATTGATTACCTTTCATTTTGAGGTTAAAGATTCAAGCAATGGTCATGGTTAGGCGGCGTAAGGCGGTGCTCCGGTGGGAGACGACGGTGACGGTGGCGGAGGACGGTGGCCGGAAAATGAATGGGGGAGGGGGGAGGGGAATGTGTTGAGAGGTAGATATTATTTGAAGAGAGTGTGAGGAGGGAAGAAAGCAATGGTTGTGTTTTTGTGTGGTGTATTCTAACTATTTGTCTATTTTTATACACTTTTTTTTTCAATTAGAAGTGGTGATTGTTTTTTTTCTTTTTTTTTCTGGTATGGTTTATTTAGAAAAATATATTGGTTGGTTTTATATTGGAAAATATTACATCAATCATAAGCGGTGAGGTTTAGGTTGAGATGTGGTTTGTGTAGATGTTTAACTATACTATCTCATAAAACATGACTAAATTATATGGATGGTTTTTATGTTATGTTTATAACTTAGGTTTTGTATTGATTAAAATTGCTTATTTTATCTCAATTGTTAGTAGCTAACCTGTTTGTTGTCTAATCTTAAAAATATGGTTCATAGTAATGTAAAGGGTATTGTAGGAAAAGGTACAAGATGACATAAGTTGTCTCTTGGAACCTTTAACATAAACTTAGAGAATTCTAAGGACTAATTTCGGATGTATACTTTCAACAACTGTTTTGACTTAAATGAAGCCCAATATTGTAGAAGATCATATATCCTAACATAACATCAATGCACTTTGGCTAATTGCAACAAAGAAATATTACAAAGATAAAGATGTGAGATCAAACAAATGGATCACTTCACAACAATAAAAACAGCAAATTAAAATTGTCACTCAACTTGAATGTGATCAAGATGGTTTTCTTATTTATGTCAGCTGACTCGACAAAAGTACAAATCAAGTGTGTGGACTACCGACCCAAATATTTTGGTGTTTTTATTAAGTGTTCTGAATATAAGTTGAAGTTTTATTGAATTGTTAATCATTGTTATATGGTTCTTTTACAAACTAAACTTTACATCTAATTCTGTTATATGTTTGTGTCATTGTGTGGTAGTTTTGATCTCTCATTTGCACAAAGTATTTATCATTTATTGAGATGATTAGCATTCAAATTAAAACTCGAGAACAACAATTGGCGTCAGACCAACTTGGGTAAATTAATATTCAGAATTCTTAGTTACTCTATTTTTCATAAACAGATCTCTATTTTTCTCATTTCAAGTTTTCACTTAACTAGTTGATGTGTCAACCTCAGGTCACATAAAGTAAAGTTAAATTGATAATGTAACTTGATTGATAGGATTAGTTGACTGAGACCTCAAACCCCATTATCTATAATCCCATCGCTTTATGATCAAGTTTCTTATCCATATTATAATTAAGGTTAGCATAAATCACGAATTAATCCTCTATATTGAAATAAATATTAGTTTAATTAATTTAGTTACACCTTATTTAACTGTATGTATCAATGTATATAATTTATTTATCTTATACACTTATATTTCATAATATTATATATATATATTATATATGATTAAATTGAACTAATCTAAAAATTTTAGTTTTTTTATAGTTTTACTCTTAAATAACATTTGTATTCTAAAGGAACTAAACGTACCAATCATATGATTTGGAATTATACCACTTTACCACCGGGATCTTTCCTTAACCGTATAGTAACCCGCTATCTTATTTATGTCTATTCAACGTAGGTGATACCAATGATCACCTTAATATGAATTATACTTCAATATATTTAACTATATGCTATAGTTTTTTTAATATTTAAAAACTAAATTAACTTGGTCACGGAGAGTAATGTCATTGCGCACTATTACATGCAAAAGGAATAAATTGCATCAGCAACTGTCGTCGTTATCGAACTCATTGTTATATGAGTAGTGGCTCAACCAACCTATTACTTCCACGCATGCTTATTATTAACCTTAATCAATTAATCGTTCCTTAAACATAAATAACAAATTAATAATTACAAGCCGCTGCTAGTGCATGTCTACGTAAACTACGCAATTTGACTGTTTTTTGGTAATATAATCCCACGTTGGGCATAAACAAACCTAAGACCATATTGTTTAATAACTTTTTTTAACAGCTAATTAGATCACTGACGAGCCATTGTCCCACCCGATTTTCTCCATTACTCAAATACGAAACCTCAGTCCCGAACCTGATCAAACCATCATCAGAAGAAAACCCACCATAGGTGAGAAAACCTCTTGGATCAACCTGGAACCTCCCTATATTTTTTTTTATTGCAAGTGAGACTTGAACCCATGAGGTGCAACTTTAATTAGTCGTTATTTTATTAAAGATAGAATTATTGGCCTTACCAACTTCACCATGAGATTTGTTAATGTCTCCTTTATGTTGTAGAGTTAACCTTAATAAAATACCATCCGAACAAATGAAAAGAACACAAATTATTGATATTTTAAAATTCAAACTAATTTTTAAAGTTAGGCTGATTTTTTCGATAAAAAAGAGACACTGTCAATTTTAAGGTTGTGAACTATTATAAACTATCTAATGGATCCGGTAAGAGGTTTGCCCTACAACGAAGGGGAAGCAACATCAAGAATCTTTCAAATGAAAATATGTAGGTTCATTTGCTAACCCTTTGCGACTTCTTCATATATATTTATCTATAGCCATAAGTGTGATGAGTCTAGTAAAAAACAAGTATTGATTGGTTGTTGTTGATGACTATTATAGATACGCATGGATAATCTTTCTAACCTAAAAGGATCAAACATCTGAAATTGTAAAGGGGCTTATCACCATCATTGAAAACCAATATGACTTGCAAGTGACGAAGATCAAAAGTGATAATGATATAGAGTATAAGAATTTTGTGCTTGATGAACTTAAGTTGATAAAGGTACTTCAAGGCAGTATAATACTTCTTGAACTCCTTAACGAAATGATATTGTTGAAAGGAAGAATATGACATAAATATGTACGTGGAAAAGATATTGGGGAATGGAGATGGCTCGGTATATGTTTTGTTTCACAATTAATGCACTGTAAAACATCATTGGAGAAGTTGTAGTGTGCCTAACGTGTGAAATGTGAGAGAATAACAAAGACATCAAGATGATGATTAAAAAGTTAGATGAAGTAGGTCTTCGCTTTTACATTAATGTTTAGACAAGGTTCCATTGCTACAAAGCTAATGATTCAAACTTGCACTTAGACACATGGTTAAAAACATACAATGATGCGTCGTTACATTTCACTTGAAAAATCCAATTCTATTAAAAAGAAATGCATATAAGCTCTTTGCATACAACTACACGTTACGGTTGTTATGATCCGGGTGCTTCCTTTGAAATCAACAAATGAACAAAATGAGGTCACTGATTTGTAACACCTTAATTTTTAAAATTAATAAGCCTAAGGTTACCTTTAGGATCAAAAGGGAAATTAAAGACAATAGTAAATGAGTTAAAAAAAGAGTACCTTAAAACCTTACCTTTATCAGAAACTAAGCGTTGCCCGTCCCTTTTCTTGTGTTGCAAGGCTACCAAACAGAAGAAAGAAAAGACCAAATCCATTTTTAAAGAGAATGTAGAGAAAAAGAAATACTATTGGAAATCAATGTAAAAGGAATATATCTATAATCTACTAGCAAATCTATGCATGAAATGATGATTATATATCATTTGGATGGATTTTGTCACACCTCGACCGACGGCGGAATCATCGGGGCGGACGAATTTGAAACGATTGCTCATAGCTCATGGAATTAAATAAGTTGAAGTAATATTAAATGTTATTTTTCATTGAATAATACTAAACAAATAAAACATTACAATACAATCAAGATTCAAACAAAGAAGATAAAAATCTTTAGTTAAACTAGGTCCAAGTCCTACATGAACAAGAAGAATTCCTCAAAGTAACATCCTGAAACATGTTAAAAATACGGTCGACATATAATGTTGGTGAGTTTTTATGAATTTGTACATATGTATAAAAGCAACTTTTAAGAGACAATTCATGTCATAGGTTAAGAAATATTGCAAGAATATAGATAGCATAATAATACAATCAAACCTTGAAAAAAATGACCATTACAAGTTATAACGATTAGTTAAGTATACTTGGTTCCCATGATGAACAAGAATACGTCATCAGGAGCCGGCAATAACCTCGGCTTTAGCAACAAATAGGCTTGTCAAGCCCATAGATCTATGACGTCGCTAGGCTAGCAATAGTTAATGATTGTTTTTACAAGATGACTATCGTATAATGCTCACCATTATCTCAAATAACCATGACAAAGTTTATAAGATGAATTGCATGTGCATTAAAAGTATTAAGATATTTACAAGTGTGTATTTATACGGTTAACATGTTTCACCCCAAAAGGTGTGAAATAAAAAAGAAAACGGGGTATGAAAAACTCACATTGTATAATGATGGTTGTAGAGTACATAAGGAAGCTTACATGTTCAAAAGTAAAAGGTGATGTCCTAGAGGATAAAAAGAAATAATAACTTGAGGTCAGAACTCATTACAAGAAGTTAGGATGTTTAGAGAATGTCAAAAAGCGAAAGGTAGATTGAAAAAGGATTATTGCACCAATTTTAGAGTCTGGACAGAATGTTTGGTATGTGTTTAAACAGGTTTTAAAAATAGCAAAAGGTTTTATAACATTATAAAATTTTACCGATGACTAGTTCAAAGTCTCCCGGACAACTTTTGTTCAGAAACATTTTTATGAAAAGATCTGTAAATAGGTCAAAACAGCAGCACAAGACAGAAAATGCTGAAATACGCACTTATCTTGTGAAGTCTATTGTTGAGTTGTCCGATTGAGTTTGAAGACGTATAAACTATCGTTGAAAAATTAATTAAATGAGCTTAATATTGGAGTCTGATTTTACTCAAATTTAGTTTGTTATGACCAAGTTATGGTCAGTTAAAGTCAGACTATATTCTACCAAAATTATAGTAAGGCACTTATGTGCACTTTTAAAATTGTTAAAGCATGAAATGGGTTAGAACAAATTTATTATGTCGATATATGGTATATTAGACTTCATTTAAGTTATAGAAGAATATTTTAAGATTTCAGAGTAGCCATCACTTAGAGAAATAATCTTGTGGAATAACCAAATGCGGCGGCATAGCCGTCCATATGCAAACGGGATTCTTTGTTTACGTTAGTGTGTTGTTAACTTGATTTAGGAATGTTAGTGATTGTTATAAAGTTAGTGAAAGGTAGTGTTAGGACCATGTACGGACGGAGTACTAACTGATTATGCGTTTATACCGGATCAAATAGTGCGGAATCCTATTTGATTGGCGATCCAATCAGTGAGAATGATAACCCGATCCATATAAGATTGAACTAAACGTTAAGAACGAGTAGGAATCGATCTGGAACGAACTATAAACTTAGACAGGCTGTTTGGGACGTTCTGGACTGCTAGGGTTTATGTGTATTCGCAATATCTCTTCAAGTGTTTTGTTTTTCCAAGAATTAGGTGGTATTTATAGGTTAGGGGTTTTCATTCGTATGACTGAACCATTAGCATGGTTTAGTCGTGCGACTGAATCATGCGATTGAGTCATACGCACGACTGAAGGTTCGGTCGTGCGACTGAGTCAATCTTATGTCTCAATCATACGACTGATCCAGTCTCCTGGTTTAGTCGTGCGACTGGTCCATAAGCATGATGTATTCATACGTATGGTCCATAAGTATGGTCCATTAGCATGAATACTCATCCGACTAGGTTGAACACATTTCTTAATCATTATTGACTAAGAACCATGCCCAACAACCTCAAATCTATATAATAAGTTCATACATATGAATCAAAGATAAATAAACATCAAATCATATATCATATTTCATTGCTTCGTCAAATTACACATATGTAAGACATGAAAGACTTCTACATTTAAGCACATAAACTAGGAACACATGTATCTACAAACTCCCCCTTGGACCTAGTTTACCCTATCGTCTAACATTCTTCACATGTTCTTGAAACTTCTTGTACTTCTCTTCTCTTGTGAATCCTGCATGTATATCAAATGCAAAACAGAGTCGTATGATGTGTTGGAATTGAAGAGCTTGTACAATGTCTTGCGTGTCATAGAACAGTGGCCACTTGTATAAAGTATCGACATCTTCAGCAGACAAGTTAGTGAGCCACATTGGGTCAAATACCCTGATAGTCTCTATCTTACCATCTTTGTTTAAAACTATGACCGCTTCCCCTGTCCTCCAGTCATAATACCACCATTTGAAGTCGGGAGTGAAGTCTTGAGGCATTTCCCGTAAGGGAATCTTGGACATTGTGCGCGGGGGACTCCACTTCAGCACCACCTTCGTTCTTCCAGAAATAGAATCAACTTCAGACTTATGAATGTACCTCTTCGGTTGTTGAGGTCTGAAGTTTACCCACCTGGTGTGGTATTCCTTCTTTAATGCAGCCTCGAACCATCCTGAAATCTTCCTCGGATTAGCATACAGAAGATCTAAACATGCCAGACGGTTGAGCTCAAAACCAGAAAGAGTCTTAAGATCATGAGGATATCTGAAGTACTCGATTCTTTTCCCTCTCTTAATAGCATAAACATCCAAATCTTCAAAATATGCTCATGCTATAATCTTGCCTGACACTTTCTGATGTCTTTTGACTCTGTAGAGCTTTGTGTAGGCATTCTGCTTTGGCGGCACGCGTTGGGCTTTCATCTCTGCAAAACAAGCTGCCCATTCAGCTTTCTTTAAGTCGACATTAGTGTCCGAAGCTTGGGCTGTGCTATCTTCTTTCTCTTTCTCTTTCGCCACTTCATCCAACTTATCAAAAGTACCATTGTCAAATGTTTCACCCAAGTTGGGGATAACATGTCCTTCCAGATCAGTGTACTGTGGATAGTGCTCTGTAGTGACATCTTCTATCTCATTCTCATCTACATTGT
The DNA here is from genome assembly GCA_025215565.1 of Flaveria ramosissima. NCBI lineage: Eukaryota > Viridiplantae > Streptophyta > Magnoliopsida > Asterales > Asteraceae > Flaveria > Flaveria ramosissima. Next base: position 61,811,767 of record CM046035.1, on the reverse strand, counting down.
TCAGCTCATCATCACTTGCGACATCAACTTCTGGAGCATCTTTGACCAGCTCGTCAGGATTTAGTCTAAACATTTCAGCGAGTTGTTCGTCCGTCAGATCATGAATAATCTATCCCTCTTCCGGAGTGTAGCTCACAGATCTCCTGACTATCCCTTGCAACTCAAGAATTATTGTAAGTTGAGTCTTAACTTGGTGAAGGGGTTCGACATCATACTCGTCTGTTTGTTGACCTTCATTTGTTTGATTAAACATTTAACACAACACACATAAATCATTAGATAAGACATTTAAACATAATTATTCATTAATTACATAAGTAATATACATTTCAAGTGCAAAAGGTTCAAATACATAAACATCTAATCATTACTTTTGTCTTGATCTGCAATCTCTTCAGCTGGAGGAGCTGAGGACGAGGCTCCTTGATCTTGGTTTCTTTTAGTACGCCTCTCCTGAGCTTGAGGATTTGAGGCTGACGCGGATGCATCACCTTCCTGATCATCATCATCCTCTTTATCTTTATCGCTCGATCCTCCTTCATCAACATCTTCCTCAGAATCATCATCATCATCACCATCATCACCATCCTTGATCTTCAATGGCTCGCTCTTTGATCCCTTAAGCTTTAGGAGTATCTTCTTGTTCTTCTTCTCAAGCTCCTCTATCCTCTTTACTGACACCATCACCAGCTCATTTTGACCTTTAAGTGCTTGGTGGGTTCGCCCTAACGCTCTCTCGTACTGAGCATTCTTCTCACTCAGGTGAAAAATTTGCTTTGCCTGAGCCACATTAACCTCCATCATCTGATTTAGCTGTGTAGCTCTTAGCTCATCGGTGGCAATCAGTCTCAGCACAATCCGGTTCAGGTTAGCAAGCTGCTCCTCCAACCCGACCATGGGTAGAGTAGGTCCTGGTGAGAATGTGGATTGGGTGGAGGGACCAGCTTGGTGGGTGGTGGTAGTGGTGGTAGATGTGGTGAATATGGGAGGTGGAATGTGAGTGGGATGTGGTGGAGTGGCTGTGGTAGTGGTGGTGGATGGAGTGATAGTGGTAGTGGGAGGAGTGGTGGTGGAAGTAGTAGCTGTGGTGGTGGTGGTAGGTGATGTGGTAGTGGTGGTAGCTGTGACAGTGGTGGTGGCTGTGGGAGAAGATGTAATCACTGTAAACCTCAGCCTCTTACCCTTTTTGCCATGAAGGTGAGCCATTCTCTTCTTCCTGGAGCCCTTTGCAATAGGCGCTCCCCCTTGGCTGCTGGGCTGGTCAGGGGTGTAAGTAGGATCAGTAACATCAACAGCAACACCCCTCGACTCAGCCTGGCATCCACCAACCGCCTCAATTCCTCTGTCTATGGCGACAACTCGGCTCCCTACAGTCCTCACTAACGGCTCATCATCCGACTCCTCATCCTCATCGACCAAGAAGTCTTGGTGGAAGGCAGCCCTTTCAGTTCCACTAGGTGCCTCACCACCTTGACCTTGATCATCATCGTCGTTGTCGTCGTCGTCGTCTTCGTCTGTGGGTGCCATGATTGGCTCGATGTCGGAGTCACTGTCATCGTGACGCCACTTCTTGCGAGATGGCGCCACGTACTCCTTGTTGGCCAAGTGGCTAAACAGTCTCCTCACCGGGGGCTTTACTTGCTTCCCCCGGTAGACCTTCATCCAACCTAGTGTCGTATCATCCATAATCTCTAAAACAACCGCATCCTCCCTCTCTTTAGGCAGTGAAGGGAGCTTCTGATCAATGATCATCTGTAGAAATCTTGGGTACATGCAGAACCCCTCCTTCCCCTTTGCCTCTATGTTCTCGACCATGTATGAGAATATCATCTGGGAGAAACTGAACGAGTGGTTCAGCACCAGAGCAACATATGCATTCTGGATTTGATCTGACATCTTGTCAAATCCTCCTTTTCTCAACGCAATGCACTTGAGGATGACATGAGCTAAGTACTTAAGCTGGGGGCACAAGTTGCTTTTATTGAGCACACCTGCGTTGATGTCCCCAATGTACTTCATCCGCAGAAAGCAGCCCCTAACTGTCAGAGGGTGTAGCTTGGTCGGGTGGTCACCATCTTCACCTAGATCTAGGACTTGCGTAAGATCGGCTGCAGTAAAACTGATCTCATGTCCGAAGATCGAGCTCCGGATGCTGTAAGGCTCAGTGGACTTATCAACAGTAGCCTCTTCCCAGAAGGTCTGCTGGAGTGATCTGTATGGAGTGCACGGTGTAGATATGGCCTTGAAGATCCTCGATCTCCTGAGAAAGGCAATGATCCCCGCAAACTCGGAAGCATTCCGAGTGGTAGCATCTAAGTGAGCACAGATGTTGTGCTTGGGGCTCATGGACCATCTATCAGCCATGTTGCTGTAACACAAGAAACATATACATTAGAGTTGTGTGTAGGAGATGACAGTTGACACTTAAACTAGTTTTGATCAAACTGGTTCAATCGTGCGATTGAACCATACGACTGAGTTCAGTCGTGTGATTGAGCCTGCGACTGAGTTCAGTCGTGCTATTGAGTCTGCGACTGAACTTAGTCGTATGCTATGCCATGCGGTTGAATCAGTCGTGCGACTGAACCCATGCGCATGATTCATACGTGCGATTGAATCGTGTATCTGGCTCAATCGTGCGACTGAAGTTCATTAGCATGTCCATTCGCATCCTACACTGTTGAACACCCTAGATTTGAATCTTTGTCAAAACTTTATATTAGACTTCGCGTTTAGACTCATTTGGACCGCAGAGACTCTAAATAGCACTTAATATCCTTTAAATCAACTTTAATGTCCATTTAAGTGGTCTATTTTTAGGGTTTAGTCTTGGTTCTAGGTTTTAGCCTAATCGGTCCTTAAAGATGCGATTAAGATGTTCATTTGGATCGATTTCAGTCGCCCAGTACCTGTAGATGAGTAGAACACACGTTAGAATCAAGAATTAGGCAGTAATCACAACAGGAGAAAGTTTGGCAGAGTGTGTGTGCGGATGAGCGATGTCAGAGAACTTTGAAGGATGGAAAGGGTTACGACCGACTGACCCCCTTATTTATACTATTTTAAATTTCAGTCGTGCGACTGGACCCATACGCATGCTTCATTCGTTCGACTGGGTTTCAGTCGTGCGACTGGCTCATACTCCTACATCCATTCGTATGATTGGTTCAGTCGTGTGGTTCAATCGCATGGTTGTCCCATAATCATGGTCCAATCGTGTGACTGGCTCATTCGTATGGTTCACACGTGCGATTGGCTCATCCTTATGATTCAATCGTACGATTGATTCATACTCATGAATTTGACCTCATACAGTTCCACACACTGAGAATCTACCTTGTGATATATACCATTATGAACTATGATCATCTCAGACATGACCTTTTTAGCTGAACATCATTTGATCACCTTAGACGTGATCCTTTTAATTTGAACAGATTTGGTCACCTCAGACGTGATCCTTTTTAATTTAAAAACATTTGATCACCTCAGACGTGATCCTTTTAATTTGAAACTGATTGGTCACCTCAGACGTGACCCCTTTTAGTGAGTGATTCAAAAGAATTCATCTAGTTGTATAGTCCGATGTCTACACTACAAAAGACTAGAATATAGAAAACAACTTTGAAATTTAAAGGAAAAACAAGACATATTTTTGTGGTTTTGGGTTTGAACAGAACAGTTTCTAGTTAATTTAATTATTTCTAGAAAGATTCATTATGGAATCATATAGGTATATCATAATCATTTGGGACCTTTTTAATATGCACTTTGATGCTAGATTCTTGTTTTGTCTGAGAGTCATTAGCACTTTCAAGAAATCATACTAGAGCTATAAGATGCACACAATGATTTTGACTGCCAAAAGTTGCAGTCACGATGATTGTCAGTATATTTGTCCACTTAAATCCATACACAGATTTTTGACTCACATTGGTGATGAGTTAGGTTATATTATTTCAACAAGCATTTGTGGATCCCACATTTATATGGTAATCAACATTCCTCAGGAGATTTTTGAGCGGTCTACGGGTATTTGACAAGAAGAAACTATTCTAAGAGCTTTCAAAGAGATGCCAAGCCTCAAGTCAGTGTCATCGCACAGCATAGGGCGCAAACAACAATGAATTCTAAAATATTTAGGTTATGCTTATCCTCAGGTCAGTGCCATCGCACAGTAGAGAGGCACACAACCTATCTTCTTGTGAGAGCATTTTTTTTTGCACGTAACGCACCAACAACATTAGTCATTAGCTTGGTTGCGCTTAACATTGTTTTCTTGTGCTTTGCTCATTTTTATGGTCATCCACACACATTTGTGGCGTTTATTTTTCTCGTCACCCCTTATTGGAAATACGTCGATTGTGTTAACCAGTTATAAGATGAGAACCCACAGCAAGTTGAACAACTTAGTTTGAATTTGATTCACCAATGAAGTTTACTCGTCTATTGTGTTGAATCTATCGATACATCATATAATGAGCTAGCAACCTCTAGGTCTACTTTCTCTATGTTACCTCAGTAGCAGACTAGTTTAACTATCATTTTTCTTTAGTTGTGCTTAGACTTCTCATACTTATACTTTGAATTTCGCATTTTGAGCAAATTAGTTTTGAAGTCCCAACCAATTTGTTCCCTGTGTACTATCATTTTTCATAAACTGTGAATCATAATCACAGATTTGATTTCATTCCTTTCAGCTAACCTGCCCTCCCCCCTCATTTTTTTAAATAATTAAATACTGGACGAATTAAATACTAAACTAAACTATTCTCCTTCTAAAATTCTAAAACCGAAAATCTTTTTATGTTTTTGGATTTTAATAGACAGGAAAATATAATAATTAAAAGATAATAAAAAGAAACAAAAACATAAAAAAAACTTGTCGGACTACGCACTTTCTTCTTCTAGAATCACATCACTTTTCTTTTTCACGCCATTAACCTCTAAAAGATATAAAAACCGCGGTTTATCAAATGTTTTGTGTAGAGGTCGGCGCGTTGAAAATTCGTATTAATTTTAACAACATCAATTAATTGTGTCACACCCCAACCTTGACGGCGAAAACGTCGAGGAGTGAGAGTTAAGATCGTTCACCGCCACATAACGCTATTATTAAATACAAATATATTATTCATAAGTTTGAAAGATACATTACAAGAATAAGTCTCAAAGAAAGTAAATACAAAAACATAAGTTGTAGCAAAGCCAAATTAGTTCATTATTTAACTAGGTCCATTCCTAGGTGTGAACAAGCTTCAAAAGTGGTGATCAAACTTGAGTATTTCCTGAAACATGTTAAAAATAAAAGGTCAACAATAATGTTGGTGAGATTTCCATAGTTTGCAATACATAAGTATATAAAAGATGGCAATTCATGTTGTAAGTTAGAGAACAAAGTAACTAGGGATGTAAGACAGAATGCACAATCAAACCTCGACAAAGTTTTACAAGTCTCAAACGTTTAAAAGTATATACGATTAGCTAAGTGTACTTGGATTAACCAAGCAGGCTTGTCTGGCCCATAGATCTATGACTTCGCTAGGCTAGCAATAGTTAATGATTGTACATATATTCGACATTACATGGTAGCCACAAGTTCAACTAACCACAACATACAGGTGAAATGCCATAAGTTTACAAGAATCAAACGTTTACAAGTGCAATGATTATAAAGTAACATGTTTCACCCCAAAGTGTGAAAATATGAAAAAGGGGTATAGAAATACTCACTTGAAATAAATAAAATGATGATAAGACAGTAAACGAGGCTCCAACGATTTCTCTTACAAGGTGCCTAAACGTATATGTTTCAAGATTATGTTCGATAATAAGATTTTCAATTGGACATGGACTAGGGTTCCAATTGAAATTTGGGGATTTTTAATAAATAAATCAAGCAAAATAAAATAAAGCAAACGTTTCTGTTTTGGGTTCATAATGTTGGAATCAATCAATTAAAAATAAGAATTCAATGATTTAACTTATTGAATTAATAATGATACGTGAAAAGAGATAATTAATTCAATTGTTTGGAATTTGATAAAGGTAAAACAATTAATGACCTTAAAACTATCATTTTATAAGGTTTTTAAACGTTTTAAATGATCTTTGTAAAAAATCTTATAATATCAAAACTTTAAACAATAATAAGGAAGTAATAGAAAATTATATTGTTTTATAAGTTCCAAAAACTTAAATAAAGTTTAAGAAATAACGTTATTAACTAATTATTAATGACATGATTAAATGAATAAATAAATAATTAATTATTTAAAAAATTATTTAAATAACTATTTGAATAATTGTACATTTAACATATAGATTTATAATGTTTTAGAATAATCTCCGTTTAAAATAACGTGATTTAAACGATAAATGTTTAAAGAAAATGTTTGGACCACTAATAATTTATTAATTATTAAAATCCATTTTAATATTAATAACCCAAGAACAATCTTTAAAAAGTTTTATTAAAAAGACTTTTAGTTATTTAAATTTAGAAAAATTACAAAAAACTATTTGGTGTCTTTAAAATATTTAAAGTTTACAAAACCATTTTTTTTATTAGACATTTCCTATAATTAATTTAAGGGCTAAAAGAACCTAAAAAAATGTTTGAGGGTGCCCGGGTTCGAACCCGGGACCTCAAGGTGGGGCTGCAAGTAACTAACCAGTGAACCAGTGGCCTCAGCCGCGAGATATCCTTGTTTTTAATTCTTAAAAACAGAATCTAAGTAAATCCCCCAAATAATATGAACCCTAGTTTCGATTAGTGCCAAATTGGAGATCAATTCGTTATAGTTAATGCTTAAATTCATAGGGCTTTCATTCATCAAGTCAAAACGAATATGTATGTAAGTTTAATTACCCGTAAGTTGTATAACATCACTGATTCGACTCGAAGAACAAACCGCGATTGCTGTGAAGCTCGATTGTTGTTCAAACGACGACTATAGTTCAATTCGCTACACAGATAGTGTCTAATGGACTCCAAGACGAAAAGCCCTCTATAAATTTCGAGTTTAGAACCGTTGAAGATGGTGTTCGAATTGTGGTAGGTCGCGAACGGGAGAGGACACTCGAATTCTATGTTTTTGTTTGTTTCAGGTGCAATTGAGAGTGGTGAACGCTTAAGATTAGTTAGAGGATGGTTTATGTTCGTGAGATTAGATTATTACTAGGATTTAAGGATCAAACGGTTATGAAGTTTAATGAGTTTCGGTTATTCAATCATTCGAGGTTGTAACCGGTGTTTGAAGGTGATTAATTGATGTGTACAAGTTCGAAACGTATATACAAACCGATTGGGATGATTTGGTACCAAAATTTAAGGGTTTCGGGTGGATTTGAGGGTTACCGGCGCCGCGCCGGACTTGGCCGGCTGACGGCCGGAAATACGGGAAGGGAAAGAATCGGGATGGGGGGTTGGGTTTTGTTAATTTACACAAATGGTCCCTTAACTCCAAAATGTTATTATTTTATGTCTTAAACTTTGTTTTAAGGTTTATAAATTGACAAAACTAACCCTTGACTTTTAAATTAAAGTTTTATGCATTTTAAGTTTAATAATTTTTTACAAATTATTATTATTAATAACAATATCATTATTATTGTTATTATTCTTTGTTATTGTTATAATCATAATTATTATGATTATAAGTTATTTATTAAATAATAACTAACATTATAAACTTTCAAATTCAAGAATTAAAGACAAATTAAGAGAATAGTCATAGGTAACCCATGAGTTTCTTAATTGACCCTAATGGTCCTTTCAAGAAATAACGTCGTTAACGTCAAAATACAGGATGTTACAAATTGCTTTCCAAACAGTCACGTATAAAGTGATATTTAATATCGATGTGTTTAGTTTTAGGGTGTTGGACCGGATTTTGGTGACAGCAATAGCAGCAGAATTATCAACAAAAATAGGGGTGTTAGAAAATTGCAAACCATAGTCGCGCATTTGCTGTTGAATCCAAATGATTTGTGAACAGCAACTTGCAGTAGCAACATATTCAGCTTCACAAGTGGACAGAGCAACTGATGTCTGCTTCTTACACTACCAGGTGACTAACCGTCTACCAAAGAACTGACATCCCGCAGATGTTGACTTGTTATTCATCTTGCAACCACCATAGTCCGAGTCACTAGACGCTGTAAGCTCAAAGTCATCATCATGAGGATACCACAACCCGAGTGTTGGAGTACCCTTCAGATAACGAAAGATCCGTTTAACTCCGATGAGATGATTTGCTTTTGGTTTTGCCTGATATTTGGAACAAAGACACGTTGTGTACATAATATCAAGACGAGAGGCTGTGAGGTACATTAGGGATCCGATCATTCCTCTGTACATTGTAGCATCAACCAGATCACCATTTTTGTCGGGTGCCACATCATGGTTAGTGGCAAGTGGAGTTCCAGCAACTGAAGCATTCTCCATGTCGAACCGACTGAGGATATCACCTATATATTTGGACTGATGCAGGAAGATTCCTTTTGGTGTCTGATCCACCAGTAATCCAAGGAAGAACTTCATCTCCCCCATAGCACTCATCTCAAACTCTGCTTTCATTACAGATTCAAATTCTTTACATAATTCTTCATTCTTGAAACCGAAGATTATTTCGTCCACATATATCTGTACCAGCAGCAAATCACCATCTTTTTCTTTGATAAATAACGTAAAGTAAATAACTCCTCTGCGAAAACCATGTTTCACTAGATGAGTTGAGAGTTTCTCATACCAGGCTCTAGGGGCTTGAAGGAGCCCATAGAGAGCCTTGTCCAGTTTGTAAACTCTATCCCGATGATAAGGATCCTCGAATCCTTCGGGTTGACTGACGTAGACTATCTCACGGATTTCACTATGAAGAAATGCACTTTTTACATCTAGTTGATAGACTTTAATCTTCATGTAGGATGCATAGGCTAGAAAGATACGGATTGCTTCCATCCGAGCCACAGGTGCAAACACTTCATTGTAGTCAATGCCTTCGACTTGTCTGAACCCTTGAACCACAAGCCTCGCCTTGTTTCTGATTATGACTCCTTGGTCATCTTTCTTACACTTCAAGACCCATTTCATGCCAATCACCTTAGCACCTTTTGGTCTGTCCACAAGGGTCCATACTCCTAACTTCTTGAACTGTAGGAGTTCTTTTTGCATTGCACTGACCCATGTCTCATCGTTTAGGGCTTCACTCACATATTTTGGCTCAAATTGAGACACAAAACATCGATATGCACCATCGTGAAGATATCCTTTTTCTATGACTGAGGCATAATCAGCCGAGTATAGCTGATTTCTTGTTTGTACTCCTGATCGAACATCTCTAATGACGTTGTCCAAGGGATGATAAACATTAATCCGAGATCCAGGAGTGGTGGGAACAACTACCTCATCATCCAGATTGTGAAACCCATGTTCAGTATCTGAAGCTGTTGGAGTATGAGGTTCCGAAGTGTTAGAGGCATCAGGATGTGATGCTTGTGTACTTTCATTAGTGTGAACCTGTTCCTCCTGTTCCACATTTGCAGTCTCAACTGCTTCATCATCAGAAGATGAATCACTTACTTCAAGTTCTCCCCCTGAAGGGCTAGAAGAATCATCTAATGGAGCCGTTGATGTCGAGTCTGGTAGTGGAGTGTTCAGAATACCGTACATCATCCTCGCAGACAACTCATCATCAGTGGGAGAAGGCGGTAGTTTGAAGGATTAAAAGAATTGCTCATAGTTGAAGAAGAAGAAGGAGGGTCCTTTTCCAGCAGGGGGGTGGTGTATCTTTGAACATCAACGTTGCACCACACCTCTACCTGACCTGTTGAGTTGTTATAAACTCTCTTGTCTGGTATGTTGTATCCGAGAAAAATACCTTCTTCTGCCTTCTCACTAAATTTCCTTGTCTGAGTTTTCTTCAGCAGCATGTACGGTGCGCCAAACGGTTCTAGATACTCCAGGTTGGGTTTACGCCGCTGGAGGAGTTCATAACATGTTTTTCCATGTCGTTTGACCACTAAGACTCGATTGAGTGTGTAACAAGCATTAGCCACTGCCTTATTCCAGAATTGAATAGGTAGTTTCGAGTCAGCTAGCATTGTCTTGGCAGTCTCTATCAGGCTCTGATTTTTCCTTTCAGCAACGCCATTCATCTATGGAGTGTAGGCAAAGGTAAATTGATGTTCAATTTCTCTATCTCTACAGTATGCCTCCATCCACTGATTCTTGAACTCTGTGTCGTTGTCTGATCGAATCTGCCTTACTTTCAGCTTGTAGAGTGATTCCAAAGTAGTAACTAGATGTTTAAATGATTCAAAAGTTTCTGATTTGGCTTTCAGAAACATCACCCAAGAGAATCTTGAGTAATCATCCGTTACTACAAAGCAATACAGATCTCCAGCAATGCTCTTTGTACTGACAGGGCCAAACAGATCCATATGTAGAAGCTCAAGAGGAAGATCAATTGAATGAACTTTCTTTGCCTTGTGAGACTTCTTGGTCTGTTTCCCTTTCTTACACGCTACACAAAAATCCGGAAGTTGGAAGTTCTTGACAGTTACTCCATTCACTGAATCATTTTGAACTAAATGATTCATCTTCCTTGGATTAATGTGTCCCATTCTCCTATGCCAGGAGATTGAATCCCTCTCAGTTGCCTTTGACAAGAAGCATTGAACAGTGTGATCAGTTGTGGAGGCTTTTGATAGATCCAAGACATACAAGTCGTTATATCTTGAAGCTGACATAAGAATTTTATCCTCCTCAATCACATAGTCCTTCTTCAACATGTAGCACTTCTTGTTGTCAAATACAACTTTAAATCCTTTATCACAGATCTGGGAGACTGAAAGTAAGTTGTTATGTAGTTGTTGAACGTAGTTGACCTTGTCAAACTCCACTTTCTTGTTTCCCACTTCGCCTTGAGCGGTGATGTAGCCTCCTTTGTTCCCAGCAAATGAAACATGTCCCCCTTTAATTTGTCTGACGTTAAAAAGGAAAGACGAATTCCCTGTCATGTGCCTGGACGCCCCACTATCAATAATCCAGGTATTAGTGATAGCGCTGTAGCGGACACCCTGCACATTCAAAGAAACTTATTAGTTCAGATTTGGGACCCAAGCCTTAACTAGCTTGGGTGACCCGGAGGAATCACACATCATAAACTCAACCCATTGTCCTTTAGAGGATGAGGGCATATCTTTCTTCTTAATCTCCTCACTATCAGACACTATACTTGATTTTTCTTTCTATAAGCCAGTTTTGTGTAAGGCCTGTTTGTGATAAACAGACAAATGGCTTATTGTTTGAACTTTAGGTTCACTAATACTCTTGGGTGGCGTATTAGATCTCGATTTAGAAAAACTTGGTTTTGCATCAAAAAGTTCAATTTTCTTTTTGGGCGTCTGATAATAAGGACAATTAGGCGAGACATGTCCTCTTTTTCCACAACTGTAGCAAGATCTTACTTCTACAGATTGAAGAAAACTTTTATGTGGTGTTGAGTTTGATAAAGGTGTGAGATGTGTCTGGTTGGCTTTTGTCACTTCTCTTTTAGATGTTTCAGCTTCTTTAACAAAATTAATTGTTTTGACGTTTTGAACATCTTTAACTTTTGGTTTACTTGGACTTTGATGAATAACACGTTTGTTGTTAGCTGGTTTAGTCATTTTGGGTTCTGAAATCGATGTTTCTGAACCTGACCTTACATTAACCCTTTCAATTCATCATTCAAATTCTCAACCGGCAGTTTTCCTTTTGATTTTAAAGTAGAATCCTTCTGTTTGGTGCCAGATTTCACCGGTTTACCCGTGGAATCAGGATCACTAACCAGAGGAGTGGACACCACATGATCCTTTACTGGGTTGTTATTGATAGGTCTACATTTTGTGTTCAAAATGATTTCATGTGGTGGCGGAACTACTTTGTACCCAGACCTTCCCCATTATTTCGTTCTTTCACAAAGTTTTGAACTATGTGAGAAGAACTAGCCAAACTATGCAGTTTTTGTTTTAAAGAATTAACCTCGACTTCCAAAACTGTTTTTTTCCTTTTTGGTTTCTTCTAAAGAATTTAAATAGAACTTTATATCATTTGATTGATTTAAGGCAACAACCTCGGTTTCCCTTAGTTGTTTCCCCAAAAGTTCTATCTTCTCTTTAAAACTGCACTCATTTTGTTTTAATATACGATTAGCTTCAGTGCATAGTTGTAAATCATTTACTAAGTTATCATTGTGTTCTAATAACCTAGCAAATTTCAAATCAATGCTTTCTCTAAATTTGTCACATTCATTACAAGCATGTTTTTTAAACAGTTGGTATTTAGAACTTACCTGTGAGGAATCGGTTGAATCAGCCATCAAAGCAGATTTAGACTCTTCGGAGGCTGGAGATTCTGAACTTGTTGCTCTGAGCTCTTCCTCAACCAAGTGATTTACCACGTTCGCAGCTTCTTCGGTATCCGACATCGCTTGCTCAGCTGCACTCTCACCTTCACTAGCAGACCCGTCATCTACTGCTTCGACAAAGACGATATTTGATTCTCCAGGAGAAACAAATTGGAAGGACCAGTCTTGTCCTTCATCACCTTGAGCAGTTAGAGCCTTTTTCTTTTTGCTTGAAGAAGCAATTCCAATCACGTCCTTGTTTTGACGGTTGAATGTGGGAAATGGGTTTCCATTTCCAGTTTTCTTGGGCTTTACACATTCACGTTTAAAGTGCCCCTTTTCACCACGGTTGAAGCATGTGACTTTGGTTTTGTCAAAACCAAACGTCGTATCCTTAGTGGCTACTAGGTTCTGTCCCGTCTTTTTGACAAACGTTTTGGCTCTTCTGACTGCACTTGCCAAGACCCACATGATGTCCATTCTCTCTAGCTCATTCTCATCAACTTGCTCGTAATCTTCATCTGCAAGATTACAATTTCCAATCTTCCCGGCAACTAAACCATCATAGGATTGGACAACAGCTGCTAGAAGATCCAGGTGCTCCTTTGCAACTTCCACTGTGATATTATCGAGATTCTCGGTCTTCAACTTTGTAGTGTTGGCTTCGGGCACTATGTATTGGGTCCCTGATGACCCTGACGTTTCTGGTCTTGAAGCAGTGGTTTGGGAAGGAGCAGATGCACTAGACAAGAATGCTGTTTGTAATGATGCTCCTGAAACAACTGGAATCGGAACTGAGTTGTAAAGTGAAGGATTCTGAACATAGGATCCTTTCTTCGAGTTGTATTTCATTCCCAGTTCTTCCTCTCTTAACTTCAAGATGAAGTCATTTATGTCTAATGTCACAAGAATGTCGTTCTGTCTCAGATTAGACACAAATGAATCCCATTTCTCAGGCAAACCATCAGCAAAACTTGAAACTTTATCTTCCATTGATGTGGTTACGCCATGAGTGTGAAGCTCACTCATTAGATGATAGAATATGTCAATAATATCATCTAAGCTTTCATTCCCTATTGGAGAGAAATTATCAAATTCCTTTTTAAGAGCTTCTGCCCTCAGTGCTTTCAGAGCTGTATTTCCTTCGTATCTCTTCTCCAAAGCATCCCATAGCTTTTTAGCCTGCTTGTTCTCAGAGAAGTGATGAAAAAATGTCCTTTGGTATCGACTGAGTTAACAAGGCATAAACTTTCTTCTCAGCATTGAAGAGAACCTTTTGAGCTTCACGCATTCCTCTCAAGGTTAACTTGACTCCATTAGCACTGACTGGTATTGTGTAACCAGTCTCAATAGATGTCCAAAGATTGGGATCAACTCCATTTAAGTAAATCTCAAACCATTTAAGTAAATCTCAGCATTGAAGAGAACCTTCTGAGCTTCACTCAATATATATATATATATATATATATATATATATATATATATATATAATACTCATCTTCTGAGGTGTCTTCGTGAAAAACAATGAAAATCCAACAATAAACAGTGGAAAATAGAGAAAATCAGTGAAAAAACATAAATAATATGACTTAACTAAGTTGACCTGAGTTGGACCGCGTAGGTCTAGTTGGACTGAGGTGCTCCAAGTTTAACCAATTTCAAGTAAGGTTGACAGTTGAAGCAATTCGCTTTGGCACACTCCCAAGTACCTAGTACTTGGCCATCTAGGCTGAGTTTACAACATTATAAGTTTTAGATCCATTTTGTTTAATTTAGTTTCAGTTGTTATCGAGTGATATGCATATGAAAACTTTTCAAATTTAAATATTTGCTAAAGTTTGATAAAGTTATATCATAAAGTTTGAATTTTTATAAAGATATGAACCGAGTTGATGATAAACCTTAGTGGGGATCAGTTTCATCTACTATTACACTAAGTATGAATGAGGGAAACATGTTAGAGTAAGATAGTAGCCTTTGAATCCTTCACTCATGCGAGTTTAATATACGCTATGCAAGTTTTATGTTAGCATGTGAGTTTACACATAATGTAATGCAAGTTTACATATGTGTAATGTGAGTTAACATATAGTTTGTGATTTTACAAAACAGTCCACGACTTTACCAGAAGGCTTACGAGTTTACATAAAGCCTACGAGTTTACACATATGTATGTGAGTTTAACATATGCATGTGAGTTTACAAGTTTTCACAAAACCTAATATTCCCTTTCCATCTAATATGAATATGTTGAATTCAGTAGTAAACTCAGAATTTACATATTGAACTATAGTTAGTGAAAATCCCATAATTAAGTGTTTAGACATAGTTCCTTACATATGTGTAATGTAAAGTGTGGAGGCATGAAATATTTGATGTGTAAAGCTTGTAGTAAAGAATAGAAAGTTAAAGTGTGACAAAGCAAAGTATGATAACCATAAAGTATGATAAAGTGTTGAAGTTGATTAAATAGAGAATGTTAAAGTGGGCTTTAAACTCTAATTTCACATGTGAAATAGTAAAGAAAACTTGGATTTAGATTTAAGACTATTTCCTGCAAATACATATTTGTGGATGTTAAAGTATGTTAACGAAGTCTTGCAAGCACAAAGTCGTTACGCTTTTCAAACATCGACATGTGAGCCATGTATTTATTACAAGCAATAGGAATCTTACATATTATGCATCTTCCAAATGATAGTTATTGGAGCCTTATATATTCCGCAAACAACAGTTAAAGGAGTATTGGCTACCTTGTAAGTGTGGCTAAAGAGTCTTGTAATTGTACATGAGTTATGATACAACAAGGTACAATTAAAGTAAAACTAAAGTTATGGTTAAGCAAAAGTACAATAATATGATAAAGTAAATAGCAATGCTAAAATATGAATATGTACATAGTTATTACTTGATTACATCTTTTACTGTATGATATGCTAAATTATGGTATGTAATAACCATTTTGCTAAAAATAAAAGTACTCACTCAACAATGTTGCTGATGTTTTAGTATGCATATAAGGTTGAAGTAGGTATGTGTTGATAAACATGACAAATTGGCATGGATATAAGAGCTACCTAATATTTCCCAAGACTAATATCCTAGCTTAGTAGTCTCTGTTTAGCTAGAGTCTCAATTCTTATGTTTATTGTAAACAAAGTTTTAAATATTTTGTTGCTTAGGCTAAATGAAAGTTTAGTTTAACAACTAAATATGTGATATGTAAATCTAACTGCAAGTTTTACAGGGATGGCCCCCATACATTATTTAGACTAAGATTAACAAAGAAGGTATATTTAGAAACTGATGTGACTAAGGACAAGTTTTGCGATACTCTAGCAAAAACCATCTGAGCCTCATCCTCCCTACATATTCTCCTAACAAGATTCTTAGTTACTAAGCCTTGTACGAAATAAAACTATTATCTAAATTTTATAAATCTCCATAGCATTTATAACTATAATCGTTAAATATTTCGTTAATTTTTTAAGCTGTTTGGTAACCTTTTAATAATTTGAATTTGGAGATTACATTTGAATCAGTCAGAGGTAAAATATGTTTAATTCACTTAAAAGTCACATATCAATAGTTTATGAAGCCTTTTAACAAGTAAATTTTAACAATTATATTTTATTTAGTCAAAACTCTTTTTCACTCGTCACAAAGTTGCTAATCAACTCTTAGGGGCTGTTTGACAATCTCTGAATGGTTAAGTGCTGAACTAATAAGAGGTCTGAACCATTAAATGCTGAACCATTAAGAGGTTTGAACCATTAAGAGCTAGTATATCGTTTAGCTATTCAAAGGCAAATGTCTGACCGATTCAGATAAGAGGTCTTAACCACTCAGGATTAGACCTCTTAACCATTCAACATTAGACCTCTTAACCATTCAGCATTAGTATAATGCTTAACCATTCAGAGGCAAATGTCTAAACCATTCAGACATTTGCTCGCGAAACAAACAGTCTGAACCATTAAGTGCTTGAACCATTCAGACATCTGAACCATTAAAAGACTGATTAACAGGCTGCCAAACAACCCCTAGACTACTATCCTATTTCACAAATTTCACAAAAACAAATATTATTCACAAGTTTGAAAAGGTTTATAACAAGAATTGACAATGCAAAATGGAAACACAATGTGGTTTTCGTCATCCTTCTCACAACCTTCCCCTTTGTCTCTCTGCAAACCCAATTCACAAAACCCTCAATCACAAACCCTACCAACAAAAACCCCAACTGCTCGTGCTGGCTCCGGCGACGGCGATTGTTCGCCGGCGACACCTTATACACTTCCGTTCAATGTTAAATCAATCACAAGCACTTCGAACCCATTTGTGAAACACTGCGTCAAGCTTCGCAACAGCTCTTCTTATCGCCATGCTCATGGCTCTGTTCTTCTTGTTGGCACTACTCCAATCAGGTGTGTATTCTTCATCTGTAATTATACACCCATTTCGTTTTTAGCTTTAATAATCTTGTTTAAATGTGGGTTTATCGTGATTTTCTGTGAAAGTTGTAGAATCGTTAGTAATTCGACATTGATGTGCTGAATCTACTAGGGGTTTTCAATTTTATATTCGAAATGCTGTAAGTTAGTTTACAAATACCAATTATGAACAACATAAAGCTGCAAACTTTCTGAAAGATTATATCTTATATTTAGGTATAGTGGATCAATTTGTGTTTAGAAAATTATAGTTTTTGTTTCCCATAGTTTCTTAAATTCGGATCAGACTGGATCAGACGGTTGCAGGGAGCCGCTTGGGTTCGGTTTGTGTGTTTAAACCGCCTCTCAGCGAAGCAGTCGAACCAAATGCACATATTTTATGTGTTTGAATGTCTTGTATGTGTAGTTTGTTCTGATTTTTATTCAAGTTTTTGGGACACACTGCTCATAAACATAAGATTTTATCAAGATTTGTGTAATATACTAGTTCTAATTTCTAAATTAGTTGCAATGTCATTAGACGATTTTGGGATCATGCTTAACCAGTTCAACTATGACACAAATAGACTAATTATGACTTCATCCATAGTTTCAAAACATTGGTTTGTATTAACCTAGATCATGTTTATAAAATCAGGGAAATGTACAACTTTCAAGAGTCAACGCACAAGAAGGCGTCGAGAATAGATTGTTTACTTATACATGAGAAAGCTGAGGTTCCCGAAGAGTTGGTAGAAAGCGATGTACGTATAGTTCGTGTTAGTTCAGTAGTGATGAAGAAACTTTGTGGAGTGCAATCTACCGAATCCATTGATGCAGTTTCTTTAGTGAGGATTCCTTCAACTTATCTCACTGTTGATGATGACCACCATCAAGAAATTTCAAGATGGTTCCCGTCTGCTTTTAGAATACTTGTTCTTGATGGAATTCAGGTTATTTCCATCCACATTTTAGTAGCATTTTTGTGTTGTACTTACCCATTTACTTACAAATGGGTCGATTTGGGTTTCTTTTAAATTCATTAACAGGTCAAACGGGTTAGTATAAAATAATTAACTAAAAATAAAATGACTCAGATAGGTAACGTGAAGTGTATATTTACACTATAGATGATGACCACCATCAAGATTTCTTAAAATGGTTGTCATCTGCTTTTAAATTCTGATTCTTGATGGAATCCAGGTTGATTGCATCAGCATGTTAGTAGCATTTATGTGTTGTATTCCGGCCCATCTAGTTACAGATGGCTTGATATTGGTTTATTCTAACTTATAATGGGTCAAATGGGTTAAGATAAAATAATTACTAAAAATGGAACCAGTGAAGTGGTTATCTAAAGTGCGTACATTTTGAATGTAACCTCCTAAACTAATTTTTTTCTAGAAAAGTAGAAAATATTAATATTATCAACTTATAAGAATAGAAAACAAAAGTGTTTTTCGGTTGGCTCAACACAACCCGACTTGACCGTTTTGACCCATATGAAGAGATTACATCTCTAGAGGGTTGTGTTAAACCGTTAAAATGGTTTCATAGTTTCTGTCAATCTTTGCAACTGATTTTTGTGGCAAATTGACTTACAAAATATTCTCTTAATGCAGGACCCTGGTAATCTTGGCACCTTATTAAGATCAGCCGTGGCCTTCGGATGGGTAATTAACCAAATCTCAGCATTTTGTTTTCTAATACTTTAAAACATTTTACATAAACAGTGTTTCAAAATTGTCAAATTCTGATAAAATGAACAAAAAAGACATATTTGTGAGAACTTATTAACCAACATTAGTTGGTGACAGGATGGTGCTTTTCTACTCCCGGGATGTTGTGATCCATTCAACGAGAAGGCACTTAGAGCTAGCCGTGGTGCATCGTTTCAGCTCCCAATGGTTTCGGGCCGATGGTCCGATCTACAATCTCTTGTTGACGGGTTTGAAATGAAAATCCTTGCAGGCGATCCAGGGAGCAAAGACGGGCCAGTCTCTTGTCTCACTAATGAACTTGCATGTTCTTTGAAGGATACAAAATTATGTCTTGTTTTGGGTAGCGAAGGGAGCGGGATCTCTGAGAAAGCTCGAGTTGCATCTGAGCTCGTAAGCATTAGAATGGTTGGCGAATATGAGTCGCTAAATGTTTCGGTTGCTGGGGGCATTTTTCTGTTCATGCTACAACCTCAAAACAGTGGATAATGATATGATTGTTGGTTGAAAGCTTCTTAGAATCTAAAAAGCAATGGTTTAATTTTTGTCTGATGGTAAGAACAAATGCGTTGAAAGCTGCTTGAGATCAGCTTGTTAACGGCTCGAATCAAACATAGTTTAAAAGAGCTTGAGTTCAAGCCTCCCTTTATACCATGTTTGACGCAAGTCTAGCGCGTTTCGTCTCCAACGAGCACGCGTGGCCTTTGGTGTCACGGGTACAAAGCAGTCTGTCACCGGTCAGTTAGCATGCTTGATAAACACGCTTTTTTATCTACTAATAGAGCGGGTCTGGTAAACATGTTTTTTCAAAGAAATCTTTCAATTATTAGAGGTGAGGTTAGATATGTTGGAGTCGAGAATGGTAGCTAAAATGAAGCATTACCAAGACTAGTTTTTGTTTTGCAGACTCAAAAGAACTAGTGAATACTAAACTCATGTAATTTATCACTAATTGTAAGTTGTTCCTATTGAAAAAATGCGTGGATGATGATGAATTGATGCTAATGGGTTAAAAGAGAAGACTTTTGATGAAGAGTTGTCGCTGATATGGTTTCTTATCGTTGACAATGTAACTTGCTACTTACGTCAAGTAGCCACTAAAGAACTTGCCATTGATGAAGATTGTCGATGATGGAGAGTTGCTGATGTTGTAAAGTTACCCTAGAATGATACATGGCGTCGACACAAGTTATCACTAATGCACTGATTGCTAACTAGGGTAACTTACCACTGATTCGTAACTTACAACAAGTGAAAATTATGCAAACTTGTCAAACGAGAAGTTACTAATGATAAAAAAGTTTTAGAGAAGAAGAAAAGTTGTCAACTAGAAACTTATCATTGGAGGAAGAACAAGTTGAGAGATTGTTTCACGTCATTGTGAAAGGGAAATTTGTTATTAGTATCTATAACGCATCGTGAAGAGTTATAGATTCGTATCCAAATATTATCGTCAAACCGTAATATGTGATTGTGTTGCAATTGGTTTTGGGAGAAGAAATAGTTCAAAGAGAGAAAGAGAGACACTCAAATCATCATATCTCTTATTCCTCGCACAAGGCGGTATATAACAAACTTAACGAATAGAGAGTTAAGTCGTCACTCAACAGTTACAACATTTACATTTTAAGCCCCTTAAATTACTACAATTACAATTTGACCCCTGAACTATGCATTTTCAAACATACATGCAACAAAACTTCCCCCCAAAGAAAATTCTTGTCCTGAAGAATGAAAAGTGGGAAATCGCAGAACAAATTTATCCAAATATTCCCAAGTGGCGTCAACAATAGACAAACCCATCCAATGCACCAAAACTTGAGTGACCAAAGAACCACCTCGGCGAGCTAAACGAAGATCAACAATAGCCGGAGGTTGCAGTAAGAAATGAGAATCAATTGGTAAAGGCAAGGTTGGAACATGTTGCCCATGCGCAGCTTTCAATAGCGACATGTGGAAAACAGGATGGAGCTGACAGTCACTTGGTAAATCAAGCTTATAGGCCACTTGACCCACCTTGTCAATGATCAAGAAAGGCCCATAATAGCGATGAGAATACTTATGACGACGTAGAGACGATTGAACATAGTTTTGCAATTTCAAATAGACCCCATCACCTACTTGACAAACATGTTCGGACCGAGTAGAGGCTGTCATCTGTAGCATTCGATTACGGGCTTTAGCAAGAGATTGCTTCAAATTTTGGATCATATTCTCACGATCATGATGTAAGTGCTCAACCGCTTCTACTGAAGTATGCCCAGGAATATAAGGTAAGTGTAATGGGGGTGGGTAGCCATACAAAGCCTTAAAAGGGGACATCTTAATGGAAGAATGATAGGTGGTATTATACCACCATTCAGCCAATAAAATCCATTGAACCCAAGTGGTGGGAGTGTCCATTGTCATGCAACAGAGATAAGACTCCAAACATCTATTCATGACTTCAGTTTGGCCATCACTTTGAGGGTGATAGGCTGTCGAAAGAGCCAACTGAATCCCTTGCAAACACATAAATTCTTGCCAAAAATGACTAAGAAAATTGGATCGCGATCGGATACAATAGCTGTGGGATTACCATGCAGCTTAAAAACATTAACCAAAAAAGAATGAGCAACTTGAGCGGCAGTGAAAGGATGAGACAATGGTAAGAAGTGGCCATATTTAGTGAGTCAGTCAACCACCACAAGGACAATATCTTTCCTTTTGTTGCGGGGTAACCCACAAATAAAACCCATTGTAGTATCAGTAAAGACATGTTGAGGAACAGGTAATGGTTGGAGAAGACCACGGAAAGCAAAAGACTCGTACTTAGCACGCTGACAAGCACATATGAAATCACGTAATTGCTTGGAGCACCCACGCTAATAACAGAAAGATTTAAGCCACTTCAACGAGGGTAGGAATCCGGAATGACCCCCAATGGAGGATGAATGGACTAAGCACAAGATATCAGATCGTTGTTGTGAATTATGCCCATTTACGAGTTGTCCATCCCAGGTATAAAAAGGAATGGCATGGCCTTGTTGTTGCTTAGTAAGAATAGTAGCTAAATGAGGATCATGCTGCCAAGAATCTTGGATTCCTTCAAGCAATAATGGATCACAAGAAGAATAATGCATAGTGAACAATGCCAGGCCTGGAACTCTAGACAACCCATCAGCCACTTTATTTTCAACTCCCCGTTTGTATGTAATCTCGTATGTATAGCCCATGAGTTTAGATAACCAAGTCTGTTGTGAAAGAGTAGTGACTTTTTGAGTGAGTAAGTATTTCAAGCTTTTCAGATTAGTGTGAATCTCAAACCGTTTAGGAATAAGGTAATGATGCCACTGTTTGACAACGAGCAATATAGCCAGTAATTCCTTCTCATAGACAGATAGAGCTTGTTGTCTTAACGATAAAGCTTTACTGATGAAAGCAATGGGATGATTATCCTGCATAAGGACAGCTCCCAACCCTTTCGAGGAAGCATCCATTTCCACGATAAAGGTTCTGTTAAAATCCGGAAGAGCAAGAACTAAAGCTGTTGTTAAAGCTTGCTTAAGACACTCAAAAGCTTGTTGAGCTTCATTTGACCACTCGAAAGCATCCTTTCGCAGCAAATTACTTAATGGTTGAGCTATCATCCCGAACGATTTTATAAACCATCTATAATAGCCAGCTAGGCCCAAGAATCCCCGTAGTTGCTTCATATTTATGGGATAAGTCCACTGTTGGACTGCCACAATTTTTGTAGGATCAGTAGACACACCACCAGCTGATATAATATGACCCAAGTACTCCACTTGAGAACCAACAAAAGAACACTTTGATTTCTTTGCAACCAAATTGTTTTTGCCTCAACAGTAAAAGAACTTGTTCTAGATCACGCAAGTGTTGTTCCATAGAGGAACTACACACCAAAATGTCATCGAAGAATAGCAAGGTACATTTGCACATCAGCTGCTTGAAGACTGTATTCATTAAAGATTAAAATGTAGCGGGTGCATTGGTGAGTCCGAATGGCATCACCACAAATTCGAACAGCCCTTGATGAGTGTGAAAAGCAGTCTTATGGATATCAGCCTCATGCATCCGCACTTGATGGTAACCAGCTCTAAGATCCAATTTTGAATAAACCTTTGCTTGCCCAAGTTCATCCAACAGTTCTTCAATGAGGGGAATATGGAACTAATTCTTAATGGTAGCTTCATTTAATTTTCTGTAATCAACATAGAACCTCCAACTATCATATTTCTTTCGTATTAACACCACAGGTGATACAAAGGCACTTTGCCTGTTACGGATCACCCCTGAATCCAAGAGTTCTTGAGTAAGTTGTTCCAAGACATTTTTTTGCCCCGCTGGGTAACGATAAGCTTTCAGGTTTATGGTAACTGATTCATCTGTTAAAGCAATCTTGTGGTCACAAGAACGATGTGGATGTCACACCCCAACCTTGACGGCGGAAACGTCGAGATGTGAGGGTTAAGATTGTTCACAGCCACATAACGCTATTAATATTTCAAATATAATTTAAACATAAGTTTCAATGTAACATTACAAGCATAAGTCTCAAAGAAATTAAAAGCATAACATAGAGTGTAACAAATCATTCTTATTTCATCTATTTATCTAGGTCCATTCATAGATGTGCAAGCTTCAAAGAGTAGATCACAAACTTGGGGTATTCCTGAAACATGTTAAAAATAAAAGGTCAACATAAAAATGTTGGTGAGCATTCCATAGTTTTCAATACATAAGTATATAAAAGATGGCAATTCAAGTCATAAGTTAGTGAATAAAGTGATTAGGGATGTTATGAACAATGCAACAATCAAACCTCGACAAAAGTTTTACAAGTCTCAAACGTTAAAAGTATATACGATCAGCTAAGTGTACTTGGATCAACCAAGCAGACTTGTCTTACCCATAGATCTATGACTTCGCTGGGCTAGCAATAGTTAATGATTGTACATATAACGCCATAACATGGTAACCACAAAAGTTCAACTAACCACAACTTTACAAGATGAATTGCCATAGGTTTACAAGTCTCAAATAAGTTTACAAGTGCAATAGTATAAGTTAACATGTTTCACCCCAAAGTGTGAAAATAAGCAAAAAGGGGTATGGAAATACTCACATGGAGAACTCACAAGTATAGTGATGATTGTAGAGTACATAAGAAAGCTTGGATGTCAAGAGTCAAAGGTGATCTCCTAAATGATAGAAAAACAATAACTTGATGTTGAAGTTCATTACAAGAAGTTAGAATGTTTAGAGAATGCTAAAAAGCGAAAGGTAGATTGAAAAAGGATTATTGCATCAATTTTAGATTCTGGACAGAATGTTTGGTATGTGTTTGAATAGGTTTTAAAAATAGCAAACGGTTTCATAAAATTATAAAAAATTATACTTGACTAGTTCAAAGTCTCCCGGACAACTTTAATTCAGAAACATTTTTATGAAAAGATCTTTAAATAGGTCAAACAAGCATCACAAGACAGAAGGTGCTGAAATGCGCACTTATTTTCTGAAGGCTATTGTTGAGTCGTCCGATTGAGTTTGAAGACGTATAAACTGTCGCTGAAAAGGTAATTCAATGAACTTAACATTGAAGTCTGAGTTTACCCAAATTTAGTTTGTTATGATCATGTTATGGTCGGTTGAAGTAAGACTATATTCTGCCAGAATTGTAGTAAGGCACTTATGTGCACTTTTAAAATTGTTAATACATGAAACGGGTTAGAACAATTTATTATGTTAATATATGGTATATTAGTCTTCATTTGAGTTATAAAAATATTCTAAGACTTTGTCATAGCCATCATTTAGAACAATAATCTTGCAGAATAACCGAATACGGCGGCATAGCCGTCCATATGCAAACGGGATTCTTTGTTTATGTTAGTGTGTTGTTAGCTTAATTTAGGAATGTTAGTGATTATTATAAGATTAGTGATTATTAAAATGTTAATGATCAAATGATAATTATTAAAATGAAAAGAGGTTTGGTAGAAGAAAGAATAATAGTAAGAACATAAAGTCATGAGAACAATTGAATGTTAGGATGATTAAAATGTATAATATAAAAACAATAAAGGATTACCTTAGTATTAAAAATTCTTGAAATTTCTTGTAAAATAAAGTTCTTCAAATTCATCATAACCAATGGATGAAAGAAAGATATGAGAGTGAGGTTTTTAGAGAATGAGCAAATGAAAAGTGAGGCCTAAGCCTTGCTTTTATACTTGAGGTTAGGAGGAGGTTATGAATGGTGTTAATGGTGATTTATAAGTCTTTTAAAAGGGGGTTATGATTGGAATTTGAAATAAATATAAAATTAAATAATTTAAATAAATAAAAGAATAATTATAATTTAAAATTTAATTTCTTGAAGACTATAATTTTAACAACTTTTTTATAAAATATTTATAGACTTTATAAAACCAATTTGAATAATCAATCAAATTATTTATTTGTTAATCTTTATAACTTTTATAAAACTTGTAACTTTATAATTTGATTACTTATTTTCAATATTCATAATTACTTATAAAACTTTATGAGTATAATAAAATTTCATTTTATAACTTTATAAGTTTTAATAAGTCTTTTCCATTTAGTATTTGTTGTAGCATGATTAATAAAGTTTATAATTTTATGAAAAAGAATTATTTATAAATCAACAAGTTATTATAAGTTGTTTAAATGATAAATTGAATAAATCAATTTAAACTACACGTCTAATCTATATAATTCATTAATATAAATACAATAAGTTAAATAAAGAAATTCATATCGTAAGATAGTTCGATTTTAGTTCGGGTTCGGGTTTATAACTTGAAAATGCCGGATGTTACAGTGGAGGTAAGGACGTGGGAGTTTGAAAAACATCTTCACAGGCTTGCAATAAAGAGTCTAATGAAGTATTATGAACTCCCTTAGAAATAATGGTTTCATGCTGGTAACTGTTGTGACCCACGGATTGTAGGCTGAAAAGTTAGGCGCCCGCTAATGTATTTGAGTGATCTAACAAGTGAACCATCTTTGTCAGAGTACACAGAGTAGCACGATTATTAGTTGTTCCCTTCAATACCAATTCGTGATCTCCCACCTTGAATTGCATAGTTAGATCTTTGAGGTTCCATACAATGTCATTTAGAGTTTGTAACCATTGAATTTCTAAGACCATGTCATAATTACTGAGTGGAATCAACAGGCCATCTGTGAACCAATTACCTTGCATAAGCCAACTGAATTCTTCACACAGTTTGTTACAAGACAACTTGTTACCATCAGCTATGGTTATATTCATGGGATCGACTACTTTAGTTGGACACTGCATCTTGACAGCCAATTTCTCATCCAAAAAGTTATGTGTAGAGCCCGAATCAATGAGTATATGTAAGGGTTTAGTACTAATTGAACCTGTAACCCGCATAGTTGAGTAAGAAGCTACCCCCATTAAGGCATGCAAAGAAATTTGGGGGTTCTGCCCAATCTCACTGTACAATTCCAACTGATCCAACTGAGTGTTCTCTTCGCCTTCACCCGTATCTATGACATCAATAGAGAACAATTTCTTGCCTTTACATTTGTGCCCCGGAGTAAACTTTTCTGTGCACCCAAAACATTCCCCTTTCAACCTTTTCTCCTCAATCTCCTTGGGAG
Source organism: Flaveria ramosissima (assembly GCA_025215565.1). Taxonomy (NCBI): domain Eukaryota; kingdom Viridiplantae; phylum Streptophyta; class Magnoliopsida; order Asterales; family Asteraceae; genus Flaveria; species Flaveria ramosissima. The sequence goes on along the minus strand of CM046035.1, from coordinate 61,785,565 downwards.
ACAACCGGCGTATAGGCCTGGCTTTAATGGGAGGAGGGTGTAATAATGGAAGATTAGCGGCACTGGTTGTAGGTAAACTTTTTGGAAAGGAATCATGATTTTTAGAAAAGGTAGAAGGATATGTAGGCTTATTTGACTTGTTCCACATGTGTGGTTGAGTCATTGACATAGCCTCATCTTGAATTCTAGCCATCATATAAGCCTCTGGCAGATTCTTAGGCCTTAATAGGCACAATGGATTGCCAATTTCGGGTTTAACAGCTCTTAAGAATAGACTCACAGCATATTCATCCCAAATTGACACTTTAGTTAAGGCTAAATCAAAAGCTTGACAAAGTTCTTGTAAGGTTCCGGTTTGTCTCAAGGATGCTAAAGCTCCCATAGCATCTTGCCCTAGGACTAAGGCAAATCGTGCGGATAAGAAACTTTTGTATTCAGACCACAACATTCCAGCTATGGAACCACCACGCGATTTCACAAACGATTGGTGCCATAATAGAGCTATATCTTCTAAATGAATGATAGCATACCTGACTTGCGATTGCTCAGGTGTTTCATCTATAGCAAAGAAGTGTTCAACTCTACATAACCATCCTTCTACATTTTCACCGTTAAATTTTGGAAATTCAATCTTCGTAAGCCGATTATTACTCCGGTTACTTGCTGATTCACCACTACCACTGCTGCTATCATTACCATGGCTGGTACTACCATGATTATTGCCAATTGCTTGCAGATTCTTCAAGATCTCAGCCATCTGCAACTTAATTGACTCCATATCATTCGAATTCTTCGTAGCTGCAACTTTAATCGCTTCCAATTCAGACAAATTCCGTCCGGTTGCAGTTTCCAATCGAATCAAGGATGCATCATGATCTTGTACTTGTTGTTCTAACGATTGATTACGCATCGTCATCTTCATCTAATACAGCTTCGTATCGATCAAGGATAGTGTGATTCGACTAAGAGTCTCCGAAAAGATTTGAAGGCTCTGATACCAATGTTGCGATTGGTTTTGGGAGAAGAAAGAGAGAAAGAGAGAGAAAGAGAGAGACACTTAAATCATCATATCTCTTATTCCTTGCACAAGGCGGTATATAACAAACTTAACGAATAGGTAGTTAAGTCGTTACTCAACAGTTACAACAGTTACATTTTAAGCCCCTCAAATTACTACAATTACAATTTGACCCTTGAACTATGCATTTTTAAACATACATGCAACAGATTGTGATACAGTATGATTTGAAGTTCATTTCTGAACTCTTTGTTCAAGTACTTTTTTTTTACTTTTTTCTTATTGAGATCAAATTGTGATGAAACATCAAATATCTAACGATTTGATTAACCAACTTATCCACTATAAACCAATTAACAGTCCATTAGGGTATTAGTAGGCCTGGTAATCTTTGCCCAAAAACTTAAACTTGGATTGATTTGGGTATTTAACTATTTGTCTTTGGGTCTTTTTTTGTAGAGTATAATTTATAAAAGGTCTAGATGGGTTAAGTTAGAATTGGAGGGGAAAGAAAAAGGGTCAGGATGGGTCATCAAAATAAAGAAGACGGCTTAGGATGGATCTTGTATGTATTGTTTTCAGACTCAGATTGGACGGGGCGGTCAAACCGGTCAGACCGGGATTCGGAGGTCGGACTGGTCCGATCCACCCTAAATCGTTTTGTTTGTTAAGGAATCAGTCGGTTCGAACCGGTTCGGTGGTCAGACCGAGAACCGGGATGGACGAATTTTGAAATTCTTTTATTTTTTTAGTTTTTTGGATTTTAATGAGTTTAACGGATGGATCAAACTATGAATTAAAGTTTTTGACATAAAATTATTGTAGATTTTTTATATATATAACTATAAAATACACATATAAAATATTTATATTGAATTATATATATTACTACACATCTAGTATACACATATATAATCATGATATTATCCGTTTCTTAAATTCGGTCTGACTGGTTCGACCAGCCGACCAATAAGGTGACCGGTTCGCCGTTCGATCCTGTTCTAAAAATATTGCTTGTATGTTTATGTTGTTTTTTGATGGATAACCTATCACGGTATTGTTTTGGATGATGTGGTCCTACCAAAGGGTGAAGTTGTCAAACTACGGTATTTGAGTTCCTTGACTTAGTGACGATAACATATTTGTCAATTCAAGATATAAAAATGGGGTTATTGGATTTTAAAAATCTTAACTTTCATTTATTGTCCGGGATGAATCCTAACTTATAAAATACTTATAAACACTCTAAACTTTAAGCTTATTTTCTTCCATTGATCCCTTATTAACTAAGAGTTAACCCCATCAATCTAGAACTACTGCACCCTAATACCAGTCAATCTCCACCTCCTGATTTGAACCACTTGACTCGTTGGAGGTAGATTTCAGGTGAAAAAGAGACTAGACATAAAAAAACAGACCTGATGAATGCTAGCTGGTTACGGAGTTAAAAAATGGCTCAAAGTTGGCCCCATTTCATCAAAAAAACTAACAGGGGTTGATTGTTAGTTAGTAAGTGATTGTTGGAGGAAAATAAGGTCAAAGTTGAGAGTGTTTGTAAAAATTTCCTGAGTTGGGATTAATCCCGGCCAATAGATAAAAGTTAGAATTATTAAAATCCAATAACCCTATAAAAATATGAGTTCATAAATCATATTTTTAAAGCATTACATCTTAAGTATAGCTAGGATCGCAAACGAACCGAAAGAATACGAACAAGGCTTTGTTCTTGTTCGTTCATTAAGAAAATAACTTCATGAACCGTTCATGTATTCATTTTATAATAAAATTACAAAAGTTACGCAAAATCTAACAAAGATAAAAAAGTACTAAATATAAATATAAAAAACAAATCCTTTAAATGAACGAATACAAATGGACGTAAGCGAACACATTATCGATCATTGACGAACATAAATGGACGAACACGACCTCTGTTCATGTTCATTCATTCAGCTAAAAGAACAAAATTTTCTTGTTCATGTTTCTTCATTTATTAAACGAACAAACATAACCAAACTTCCCGCTGAACGATTCACGAACTGTTCACTGAACGATCAGTTCATTTGTAGCACTAAGTCTCGTTCTGGAAACCCACCTATCCAATCCAACCCGCCCACTTTACCACCTCTAGGAATTAGATTAAGTAACAAATCCACAAAGTTAGTATAAGAGGAAGGTACTAGTAGGATAATTGATTTAACAATTAATTTTGACTACACTTCGTTTTTTTATGTAGATCCATGTTCATCAACAATATGCAAAACAATAGCCTTGTTTTAGTAGTCTATTGATAATGGTTCATCATTGACATCCATTGTATGGATTTGAACCTGAAACGTCGAGTCCTACCCAAAAGGCTTACGGTTCCTATCCGATGGCCTCCATAGCTGGTACATACCCTATTGAACCTACTGGTTCAACTGTGAGAACAATCATGGTTATTACCCGACCCGATTCCAACGGGTAGTACCTGACCGTTTGAACTCAATTACGAATCCCAACCGTTAGGATTAGGCTTTATAGCCGTTTCTTAAAAGCTTTTTGATCCTTTTTTTTTTTGCAAAAACTTACTATTTTGTCCCCTAAGTTGGTATAAATAGATTATTGATGGTCTGGTTGATTACACCACTCGAAGATACAAAACCGAAAGCAAAAAAACCCGTAAAATACTAACATTTTAACATATGACAGCCTGACACTCATCTATTGCTCTTGGTTCTTCCTTTACCCAATTGTTGTTCAGAGCATTCAACATAATAGGAACCTAAAAGTTTGGTGCAATTGGAATTTATTGGAGATGAGTGACGGGTCTCAAAAGGCCAGTTGTAAGTATTGTGCTACTTTGTTAGGAAAACATGTAAACTCTACATTAGAGAAACACATTATGAAGAAATTCACAAGGTGTTGAAACAAACTTCGGATTTCAAACAAAACGAAATGGACCAAAATGGATGGCGATGTTGAAATATTTCATTATGACGTAATAAGAGTTCAGGATAGAGTAACAAAGTTTATGATTCAAGAAGCTTTGATGTTCAACCAATATGACAACCCTTGATTGACAAGCATGATTCAAGAAATGCTCCAACCTCATTATAAGCAGGCAAGTCATTCTACACTTAGACGTTGTTTAAATATGAGCGAAGATGAAAAGAAGATTTAATTGGATTTTTTAAAATTTAAATACTTATCTTAACTTAACTAGTGATGTTTAGTCGGCTGCACAATGATTACTGAAATCTTACCTTTGTGTCACTGCTTATTGGATAGATCCCAATGCAAGGCAAATAATGAAACGTAGGAATGCATTTGATCTTTCTCCATGTTCACATGCTGGAAAATGTTTATTTTATTTTTTAGATAATGTAAAAACTACCTTTCATTTAGAAAATATAATATTTTCAATGGCATTTGATTATGTCTTAAACAATACAACTGCGCTTGAAAAAATTAAAATTAAAATATAACCAATTTGCAATGTTGATTTTTTTCATTGTCGTTATGTTGCACATATTATTAATTTAGTTGTGCAAGATGGAGTATCCGTGAATTTCGTTGACAAATTTAGAACACACTTTTAAATTTATGTTACAAGATGTTATTAAAAAATTGAAAAGTAATTAAGAATATAGATGACTATGCAAGGATACGAATTCACCATATTTAGGTCGTAATTGAGATGTAGCTAACCAATGAAACTTGACTTATCATATTTTGTGCTTTAAAACAAAATGATAGCTTAAAAACGTTTCATAATAATCTTTCGCAAAATGGCCAAGTCATACCGTTATGGGATGTCGGTTGGGATAATATTCAATATCTCATCGATATTCTTGGTGTTTTCAAAATCTCGACCACAAAATTATCAGGGGTTTATTATCCCACCAGTAGTTTGATGCTTTTGTAATTATTATTTAATGGTTTTTAAATTAAAAAAGTTATAAAAATAACAAAAAATGGGATGTTTAGAGAAATAATATCATCAATGAAAGAAAATTTTAAAATATTTCCTAGAACTCCCACTAATGATATTTATTATTTCTTCTTTTCATTGTTTTTGTCTCCTTTTATGTATTTTTTTTCAAATAAAGCATACAACATAAATTTGAGTTATTTTATGTTTTGACATAAATATAGTTTGAAAACGAGACGTGATGATTGTAGTCTATGCTTTATCACGTCACATACGACGTTGCGACGCATGCCTATATTTGTTTACATCTTGAGCTGGTTTACGTTTCCACATATATTTTGTTGGAGTCATGTCAAACATAATACGTTTTCATTTGACTTCATTAATTCAAATTATTTTACATTATGACGTAAGTTTAGTTAGCTTGAAAATGAGTCGTTCAATTATATTATATATTTTATCATGTCGCTTATAGCGCCGCAACAATACGGGACGGGTAGAAAGAAACTAATTATTACTTAGTTATATAATAGCGTGATCCTGTCTCTCAATTACTATGTATTATTGTTTATGAATTTTTATTTTAAAATAAATTTCGTATCAAACACGTGCACACATACATATTACATATATCTAGTAGTCACTTCTTTCTAGCATAATCTTGTTAGAAAATTAATGTGATTTCAATCGAAAATTAACTCTTTCTGTTGGGACAATTATTTTAAATAATTTCGTATCAAACACGTGCACACAGATGTATTATATATATCTACTAGTCACTTCTTTCTAGCATATTTGTGTTAAAAACTTTATGTGATTTTAATCGGTTGTTAACTTTTTTCGTTGGGACAACAAAATTGATGATTTTTAAGCCACTATAAATAGACATTAAAACTTGGCAAATTTAGTCGTCCACTACTTAAATCGAATAATATATTTGAGATATAGAAAAATTAATTTCAAGAAATATGAAGATAGGTCTAGAAAATCATCAAAATAGAGACGCTTGAGGCTCATAATTAACAATCACGTCGATTGTTTGCTTGCTTGCTGAAAATCGGTTGTTTTTTCGAGATTTTCGCTAGGAAAAAAACATACTCTGTGAGATTACTACGGACTAAATTATTAAAAAAAAGATAATTAATAATTCACTTATAGTTATGCTCCTCTTGATTTACATATTAAGTTTACTTCTTTTTCTTTTTTTTTTATTATTTTAATACTTTGTCTTTCTGTATTTAATATTTTATTATTAAAATTAGTTTGAAAGTTATTTTGTTTTTTCCATATAACTTCTAAAATATGATATTTTGTAGAATTTTAAATATACCGTTGTAACGTGTTTATTTTTATCTACATTTTGATATGAATTTCGTTCAAAATGGAGTTATGCGTAATAATGTACAAGTCATCAAAGCACAAACGTACGAGTCGTTAAAGTTGTTTCAAGGTTTCGAAAGCATTTTAACGTTAGCATTTTTCTCGATTTTGTTCCCCAACCGTAACGCGGGAGCTTTATTCTAGTTACATTTAATAATGAGAAATAATAACTTTTAGTTTTAAATCATAAATATTCAGCATTTGATGTGGTATTAGTGACTTTACCTTGTTTTCGTCTCTACTTAGTAATTCTGAATTAACTTACCATTAAAATTAAAATAACTAAATCATAGAACACTAAAATCATATTTTCTATTTTTATTACTCACAACTAAATCAGGTAATAAATACAGATAGCAACTAGTAAAAACTAGTATATAACCCCACGCGTTGCGTTTGGTGCGTAAACCGTGTCAAATAACATCATTGTCACACCGTCGCTAGCATCCACCAACACCAATAGACATAAAAATGTGTATAAATTAAAACGAAGTGTATTACACAACACGATCATGAAAAAAATAGATGTAAAAACGTTGAACCACATAAACATGTGCCTGTATGTTAACTTGAAAGTTTTAGTCCGAGACATAAAACAAAAAACTTATAAAAGATAAAAAAGTATTGAGACCAAAATTGAAAATAAAAACTATAAAAAATGTATTAGGGTTAAATGTAAAAGATGAAAACTATAGGGTTAAAAATAAAATATAAAGAAAAAACAAAATGATGTACAACCTATAAAACATAAAGTACAAACCATAATAAATAACTATGTAATTTTTATGAGTTCTATTTGTATTTTTATTTAAATATGAAAGATTACAAACTTGTTAGTTATACTATATATACTTTTTATTTTGAAAAAGAGCTCAAAGTTTAAATTGATTTTTTTATAGTGTTTGAGTTTAACTTGATGCAAGCTCTATGTTTAAAGTTCGAACTAGCTCAATTTTTAGCTTATTAAATATTTTAAAATCTAAAGGTTGAGTTTGGCTCAATTTATTTATTATTAGTTAGTCATTCTATTAGTTATAACTAGAGATTCACGCCGCGCGTTGCAGCGGCCAATGTTCTATCCGTGAGCGTTGTGTTATTTGCCAAAAGTCGCTTCATATGATAAACGGAAAACATCAAAGTAACCATGTTTTTGCTCTTTTGTTTGCTTAGTTACTTAATCTAATAAAAGTATTCACACGGCATGCACAAAGCAATACAAACATGACCATAACTTTAAATAGTTTACACTAATATGTTAGTTTAGGCTCGGAAATGCGTTGTCGTTGTGGCTGCAAATAACGATTGCCACGCCAAAACAACGAACATGCAATATTTTTTTGTGTCATCATAGCCTCTAATCTTCTCAACAAAAGAATGAAACCCAAACAAAAAGTGCATTATAACCACGAACAATTCAATTGAAACTGCATTTCAATTCTCTCAAATGATATACCCAAGGACTTCTCATATGAGGTAAACTCATGATCATCAAGAACATACAATAAGATCTCTCAGATGAGATAATCTCATCCTCATCGAGCCAAATACCAGCGTTACCTCATCATCATCAACATCTAGAGGTCTATTTCTCTCAGATGAGCTATACTTCATAATCATTGAGCCAAACTACAACCCAGAAGCAAAAGCTTTATAAAACCCCAAATATGAAAGCTTTAAAATATGAAATGGGGGTTTAGGGTTTACAACACAAATAACAAACTTAAAGAAGTCAAACAACATTAAAAGAGGTCATCGGATAGCAAGAGATAGACGCCATGGACGTCGGCGACGGTCAGAAACGACCACCGGTTAAGATCCTCTCTTTCTATCCCCCCTCTCTCTGCCTTGCATGTTATTCTTTCTAAGTTTCACTTTGTACAAAGAGAGATCGAGGTTATCTAAGAGAAACAGAGAATTTGCGAGCAACGGCGATCTAAGAGAAACAGAGCAACGACGATGTCCGACAATGACAGACCTGGTAGCGCTGGAAACGGCAAGCCAAGCGGCAGTCGTTGTCATCTTTCACGAAGAAATGCGTAAGCGAGACCCCAAAACGGGACCGCAACCGGCCGTCGTTGCTTTCTCCAGGGTTTCTCTCTCTAACCCCCTCTCTCTCCAAGTTGCCATCGCCGGAAACGGCCGTCGTTCCTTTCTCCAAGCGTAAGCGAGACCCCAACCCGCCTTCGCCGGAAACGGGACCACAACCGGCCGTCGCCCCTTTCACCAGGGTTTCTCTCTCTAACCCTCTATCTCTAGTATGAACCAAATGAACGAAATCCTCCCTTAAAAGGTAAAAAGTGATGGGCTTAAATGAACACCCATAAACTTTTGTGGCAGAAATGAAAAGCAGGAAAAGTTCACTGGAGTCACCGACATCTTAGTTTAATATGTATTATAATATATTATAATACATTTAATTTTTGGAAGACGAGATTGTCATTTGCATTAATGGCTAAGAATTTAAGGTGATAGAGGGTTCAAAAGAAAACTCATTTTTTTATGAGACCTCTAAGAAATAATGTAAGCTACAAGTTTTTAATAGCAAAAGGGTAAAGAACGAAAACATAATAAAAAAATTATAAAAGAAAAACAACATAAACCAAAAAATTAATAAAAAGGTTTCTTTTGTTTCCTTCTTTCGTAAAAAATAAAAAAAACTTATTTTTTTAAGAACGTCATTTTACACATGTGTAATACTGGATTTACACATATGAAAACCAGGATTTACATATATGTATAACCAGATCTACACATGTGTAATGACTAGTTTACACATGTATAAATAACGGGTGAATAAACTTTTAAAAAGTATATCAATATAGTATGTGTTGAAAAGATAAAAAAATATTAAAATTAATGTTTAAATTTTTTTGAAAATTAATATCATAAAAAAAGTTATAAAGTTTTTTTTAAAACATAAAAATGACACGTGATTTGCATGTGATTTTAAATGTGAGGCTAATATTGATTTACAGAGTTTTCACAAAAATAGTGATTCTAAAGATAAACCTCCCCTAAGGTGATAAAGGTTTATTTTATATTTTAAGTATCTTAACTGTATTTTACATAGGTATGTCAATTATATGATTATATACGATAAAAAATGACTAAATAACGTTGATTAAAATCGCCATAAATTAGCTAAACTATAATTTTTATTTTGTAGTTATTATAACTAATAACAATTTTTTTATAAATCTATTCATGTTAGCAATTATTCTTTTGATTAACAAAATTATCAAAAGAATTTTTATTCATATGATTATATAATTACCATTTTTATAAATTTTTTATTAAACTTTTAAATCTATATGATAGTTTACCAATTAATTGATCAAACGTTTTACAAGTGCCTGAGTAATGTGTTTTGTTCATTGACGCATGATATGTATACAGTTTTAACTTTAGATATCAATGTAATACATATTAGGGTTGAGTTATAATAAAAATTGTATTTAATCTAAAAATCTTAAGAAATATTATGGGCTTGACACGTGCCTTTCTATTATTTTAAAGAAAATGATATTTTGGTTATTGTTTTTATACGTTAATTGTGTCAAATATAAGTTCATTGTGTTATATGTTTACATCATTTGTTGAATATATTCATCATTGTGTTTTAAGTTTTAGATCATTTTATGTTATTTTTATTATTGTTTTTATAGATTATATAAACTAGAGTTGCACAAACTGGTTTAGTTTTTAAACCGGAATAATTTTTTTTGGTACAAGATAAAACCGGTTCAGTTTTCAAACCGGTTTGTAACTAGATACTCGAACCTCTAAAAACCGGTTTTGCTAAAACCAGTTTTTTTAAACAAGACTAGTTTTTTTCACTGTTTTTTTTTCAAACTGCTTTTTTTTGTAGAATTCTATATATAATCACTGCTTTTTTTTTGTAGAATTCTATATTTTCAAACTGATTTTTTATAAAATCACTGTTTTTATCTACTATTTTGTCTTACAATTAAAAGTACATAATGATATATTTTTACCAATGTAGTTTTTGATACTTATAGTGTTAAAGATAACACAATATGTTAATTCTGTTATAAACTTATTGTTATTTATCGTTATGTTTTACAATTCAAAATACATAATGATGTTATATATACCAATGTGTTTTTTAAAATTCATAGTTTTTAAGATAATACAATGATGACAAAAAAACACAATGAGACATTATGTTATTTTGTCTTATTTTAATGTATGGATTAAAAAGTTTCTAATTATTTATTATATTTTACATACTAAAGATACACGACAATGTTATTTCACCATTATATTCTTTTAGAATTCATTATTATAGGAAAACATAATAGGATTCTAAAAAGCACAATAAGAAACAAAAAGATACAATTAACTTCACAAAAAACACAATGATGATCAGAAAATTATATGAGCTTAAAAACGTAAAATATTCTATTACCTTGTTATATAACAATATTGTACTTATTTTAAAGATTAAAAAACATTTGTTTTTATGGTTTAACTTTTTTTAACAAAATAATGTCATAGATAAAAGTTATGAATATTTTAAAATAATAAGGAAACTTAAAAAAGTCAATAAAAGTGGCTATGTAACTACTAAAAAAGAGTCTAATGCAACATTATAAAAGCAAATTTTCTTGGATAAGTTGCATTTGATTCTAATGTAACTTTTATTAACATAAAGGTTGCATTAAGGATCTAATGCAATTGTTTTCTTGAAAAGTTGCATGTTTTTATTAAAAATTGCAACTTTTGTTAGAAGGGTTACAAGTTTAAAATTTAAAAGGCAACCTTTTTATGAAAAGTTGGGAGCTTTTAAAAATGACAATTTTTATGAAAAATGTAGTATTGTTAAAACTTAGGCGTAATACTTTAATAAAATATTATTTAAATGAAAATTTAGTTGTAATATTCTATCTAAGATAAAACTTGGATACGTGAGTATTATATAATGTTAGCTTATGTTTTATCTTAAAATATACAAATATATAATTAGTTAATTCTATTTAATTATATGCACATATTCATAACTTTATTATTAAGTTACAGTCAACACAAATACAAATTGATTTAATTAAAACTTTAACACTAAATTATAATAGTTAAAAAGAATAAAACTTGTGATCATATAACAATGAGTTCTAAATTCAAACAATTTTTCCGAAGATTAAAGTACTCAGGGGACAAACAAGACTCCACGTTAGCGTCATTCACATACCTAAATCTCCCAATTCACATCTGCGGCAATTTACGATTCGGATTAGCGGTAATATTTTATAATTAGTTTCCCTCTGACCAAATTCACAGTCCTACAATTTTATTTGTGATTTATGTAGTTCAACACCACGAATCTCACAACTGGATGCTAGAAGAAATTCGAAATTAACGTATGACCAAAAGTTATAAGTGCTCGATTTTTCTTTTTACTCTCATTTTCTACTTGCTATCTATTTCGTCATATTAAACAAAATACTTTTTGATCAAGGGCTCTCAGTTTTAGTTTTGTATATTTCATTGCTAACCTTTATGTTCGGTTGAATGTGACTTTTTTTATTCTAATTTATTGTTGTCAATCGTCTTCATGCGTCTGGTTAGAGATTACGATGTAGATATCTTATTAGTTTCATGCAAATGAATTTCATGAAACTAATTTAGAAGTCTTTGACGGTAATCATTGGTCTGACATACCATCTGTAGTGACCAAGAGTACCGTTAAAGATATACAAATTATATGGTGTCTTGATTAAAGCTTAGGAAATGCTTGTAACTTGTTTACTACATATTCTAGAAATTAGGGAGTCTCTTTTTGTGTATTACTAATTAGTTTCTTGAAAGTTGTAGTTGTTTTCTTTCTCTTGGTTTTTAAACTATATGTTTTTTAACATAACAAGAAAGTTGACCACTGTTAGCTTCTACCAAAAAGACCAAAACTTCTAGTCACCAAAACTGGTATCTTCTACTACAGAAGATAAACTTCAGCAACTTATTACAATTTTTGATAATGAAGGATATACCTTTGTATTTTGTTCTTTGATGTTTTGTGTTGTATAAGAGCTAGTGCAATTCAATCAAACTATAAACAACAATAATAAAATAACTAGTCTACTATATACACATAACATAACAATGAATTGTTTGTCACTGCAACAGTCTCAAATAAAATATATGTGTATGGCCCGAGCATTTGTACATAGATGTATGTTTATGGAAATTTCATGAGCATCGGTTTGGTTTGATTTTTGCTATGAGAACTAATTCAAATTGTAGAGTTGTTTCATTAATTCATTGTATAAACTAGGTGAGTTCTGCTTAGACTTTGTTGTATGATGATGAATTTCTAGTCTAGTAGGATTTGTTTGGATATATTATAATTTGCAATAGTAATGAACCATGTTTTTTTTAGCTAAACTTAAAAATAGTTTTTAGGTACATTGTTGTATATTTTTGCCTTTGAACCTAAATGGTTCAATGTATAGCTGGTTTACCATTTACTTCCAAAACTACTTTGAAACTTTAATTCAGATGATCTAAGTGTACAAAACAAACAAACATATCTATTAAAGTCTCTTTATTTGCAGTTTGTAAACATCATTTTGCTTGTTTTGATTTAGTAATTTTATTTCTTTTATATGTTACATACTCATTTTTAAGTATATGTTAAACTTTTTTTAAAGGAAAAATATGATGTCGATGATGCTGCTAAGAAATGGGTTTAAAAGAGTATCACAGAATCCTATAAGGTACACAAATGTTAGTTTAATACGTGGTGGTATGGAAGTGGTATTTTTCTTGATAATTTCTTCATTTATAGTATTTGCTAATTAGAGTTGTCTATTATTTGAGTTGTTTGTATTAACATAAATGCTATTTAGAAGCCAAGGAGCTATACATCTTAATAATCCTAATTATAACCTATTTAAGAGCCAATGATTATTTTATTAGGATTGTCATTGACAACAAAAATAAAAGTTTGGATTATAATTGGTCAAACTGATAGTATAGATTGTTATAGGTCAATATGTAATATTTTGAATTATTAAAATTCAATTAATCTTTTTTTAAAATACTCATACTGTTAGTTCTTAAAGTTTTGCTAGAATTCATGAGAAGATAAAAATATGTTTTCATTTTGCTTATGATTTGTTTCTTTTTGTTTTTTAATATGCCTACATTTTTATTGATGTTTATGTTATTATGAATATAGATAAATAGTAACTTAAATCAAGAATTACCTCATCTAACCAGTTGTTTGAATGTACACGTAAAAGGACAAAAGGATGCGCATATATCAATATATATGATGACACGAGGAAAACTATAAGTTCTCTCTACCTTTTCCTCTTGATGATTTTGTAAGACATCTCTAGTACTTGTGTTGTCAATTACTCATTTAGTATTTTAGTGTCTTTTGAAATCTTATGCTTGCATACGTATAGGTTTGTTTCTTATTTGTGATTATTAAAAGAATAAAAATATACTATTGTAACCTTAAAGTGATTGTATTCATTAATATCGTAGGAACAAATAAAGAGTTACAAACCTATAGAGGATAGAAGTGCTATGGTAGATCTTTATCTAGTTATAACTAACAAAGAGAATTATGGATCATATCGACTTTATGGTGGAGGCGTTACAAATACAGTGGTTTTCACGGGGGCTTATGGAATCATTCAAAGTAACCATTGGAGTTGGGAAAAACCATTATTGGAAATGCGTAAGGAGATTGAAGAGAATTGTGAAAGAAAAAAAGCCGACTTAGAAACTATGAGAAAAAAATTATTCATAACTATCAAGACAACTTTGAAGCTATGATGCGAATGATTATGGAACAACTACCAATTGCAGATGGAGAGTTTCTAACATGAGTAGAATGTTTTCAATACTCTTTATACTTGTTATTAAGACTGTGTTGACTATATTATTATTTTAGTTTGGCAAAGTATGTTAAAGTATACTATATTAGTATTAACAATTCTTATGTTATTATTGCTTTGGTGTAATCACGATCAAATGCATATTAATTGATAATAACGTAGTACTTCAAACAATGATGTTACAAAGTCGCATTTGGTAGTAAATAACGTTGCATTTGTTGTACTTAAAATCATAAATTGTTGCATTTACTGTAAAAAAAAAGTTGCGATATTATAACTTAACTATAATAAGGGTTGCATTTAAGTATAGATAAAGTTGTATTTGAGTGTAGTAAAGGTTGCATTTTTGTAACCTAACTATAATAAAAGTTAGCAATATATTATTGAAGAAGTTGCATTAGAATGTAAAAAGGTTGCATTTGAATAGTAAATGCAACACTTATTAAAAAAGTTGTATTATCTAACAAAAAGGTTGGAGTAGATCTAATGCAACTGCTTCTAATGCAGCCCTGATAAAAAGTTGCATTAGGCATAATGCAACCTTTTCGAGGCCTAAGACAACATTTTATTGGGGTTGCTTTAGCTTCATTTTCTTGTAACATCTAAGAAAACTTTCCCTACAACTTAATCTTAACAACTTATTGAAAATATTGATAGTTGAGATTACTTTTTACACTTTTTAGTTTTAAGAGACTTTTTATTTGAACACTTCTCTACATATTAGTGATTTATTTTTTTCTTGATTTTTATATGGTAATATTTATTACTCAATTATATTTTTTTTTGTATTGACAATACGTATAAGATTTATATAAATAATATGTATTCTTATTCATGAATCTAATCAAACCTCATATATAAAACTCATACTCAAACACTTCACTAAGTTTGTACGGAGCTTGCGTTCGACTTCACTCCTTTACACGTATAACTTGTTTCTATCATATTTCTTGTTACATCGGTGGAAAGAACATGTGATTATAAGCATGATGATGACGGTGATGACGATACAAGTACTAATGATGAAATGAATCAAAATTAGATAAGTGTAAATTTAGCACTCTAAAAATAGGCAAAAAGGTATCTATTTTAGTTTCTTTTATCAGCTTTTAATCATTACATCAATATGTACATAAATATACATCCATATATACACACATATATTTAATTAATAAAATTCTAAAAACTGACATAAGAAGATAAACTATAGAAACTTGTTTGAGAATAATCGATATGATTTTATCTCAAAAAGATAAATATCTATATTTATACTATACAATAAAAGGAAGTTTAATCTGCCACATGCTATATTTCTAGATATTCTCACATTATTTTTCTCTTAAATTATAATCATTTTAACACTCACATTAATTTTCTCTCTTAATTTTTCTCTCTTATTAAAATCAATTTAATTAACTACTACCTCTTTCTCTTCTACATTTTTTTAAGTTAAGCTATTTTAAAAAAATAGATTTAACTAGTATTAAGCCCCCTGTGTTGCGAAGGGGAGCTAAAACACTGCCAAGTAACACCAATGTCACGCCACTATCAGTGATCACTAATATCGGAAAACCTCGTATTAAAAAAGAAATAAAAACGAATGAAATAAAACCAAATGAAAAGTAGACGTATAAACGTTGAACCAGACACATGAAACGTAAAATATTAAAAACAATAACTAAGTTGATCTAATACCCGCACGTTGCGAAGTGGATGTTAATCTAGAAAAAAATAAGCATAATAATTTTGAACTACACGTTCACGTTAAGACATGTTAGCTCTCATAATTTAGACTGCAATTCGGAAAAATTATAATAGATGAAATGTATATGAGACTAAAGTTGAAAGTGAAAAATTATAAGGATTAAATTATGAAAGATGTAAAAATATTAAGTTTAAAAAACAAAAAAATATGTACAACCTTTCATGCACATAGTAAAACAATTAATGCAACCGCAAGTTGATAATTAGTAATATCTAAATTAAGAAAAATAAAAAAACATATATTTTCATTAAAAATAGAAATAATTAAAATACAAAATGTTTATAAACTATGAAATTTTTCACACAAAAAAATTAAATCTTTTTTCCAAAAAATAAATTATAATAGATGAAATTTCCTAAAAATAATCTTATCAAAACAACAAAAATAATTAAAAACAAGAGTTTTTTTATAAATAATATTTTTATAAAAAGTAATTTTTTATAACATATTTTGAAAATAATTTTTTAAAAATAAAATAGTTAATTTTAAGAGTAAATTACTATTTTGACACTTGTGGTTTAGCTCGTTTAACCCTTTTAGTCCAAAAATGAATCTTTTAACATATCAGACCCTGAGATTGCATTTTACAACGGTTTTGGCCCCTATTACTATCTCTGTTAATTTATTCCGTTAAATATAAGGGTATTTTGAATGTTTTTACACCTCAGGGGCTATTTGTGTGAATTACAAAGTTCTTTTAATAGTTAGTGGAGTATTATGTAATTACTCAAATTACTAAAAACAACCCCCTAATTTTCATTATCTTCTAAATGAGTTTTTTGGTTTGTATATTAGAAAAATGTTTTTATTTTTAAGTTTTTAACTGTTTATGCTATTTTAGTTTTTAATTGTATTTTTTTAAAATATACAATTTCAAACGTGGTTTTTATAAATAAAAACAATTTTTTAAAATCGTTTTTTATAAACATTTTTTCTAAAATTATTTGTTTTTTAAAATTAATCTTTCAACCGTTAAAATATCTTTTGTTTCATTATACGATACAAGTTAGAAATATATATTGTTTTTTTGGTTTTCTTTTGTTATTATTATTATTATTATTATTATTATTATTATTATTATTATTATTATTATTATTATTATTATTATTATTATTATTATTTTTATTATTATATTTTGTTATTATATTATTATTATTATTATTATTATTATTATTTAATAAAACATATTTTAAATATGTAAAAATAAATACTTCTTTATTAAAGATTTTGTTTTTATATACTTTTTTGAAGTCATTCGTTAGAAATTTTTTAATTTAATTATGTAGTACAAGTTTTACAAATTTAAAATCTTTGGTCTTTTTTAAAATCTTTCATTTAATTATACAATATAAGTTAGAAGTTTTTAAAAAATTTAACCTGATAAAGTGTTAGCAATTTAAACAAGTAAAATATAGTTATTCCAAAAATAAACACTTGTTGAAAATACACACAATATTATATAATTTACTTATAGTCATTAAAAATTATAAGTTTAAAAAATGAATGATTTTACAAATCCAAGAGATTAAAAAGTCAAAAAATTCCAAGCAAACGAAAGATGTTCAAAATGAATATTAAAAAAACATTTATAGAAAAGAAAGGTTTTTAAAAAAAGAGGTTAAGAAATGACGTTTCTAAAAAAGAACTATTATAATAGATCAAAAGTTTTATAAGATGAATAAATTTTGACAAATAAACGGATTTAACAAACAAATGATGAAAAAAATAAAAGATTTTTTAAAACGAATGATTTCAAAAAAAGTTTGAAAATCAAATTAAAAGGATGTTTATAAAAATAAAAGCTTTAAAAAATATGTATTTTTTATAGTTAAAATGTTTTTTATTAAATAGTAATTATAAAGGTAAAAGAAAAAATATAACAATAAACAACTTTGAAAAATTAAATATAAAGACATTTTTTAGATATTCAAACAAAAAAACTCATTTAGAAGAGAATGAAACTTAGGGGGTTGTTTTTGGTAATTTGAGTAATTACATAATAGTCCACTAATTATTAAAATAACATTGTAATTTACATAAATAGCCCCCTGAAGTGTAAATGGTCTAAAATACACGTATATTTAATGGAATAACAGAGTTAGTCGTAGGGGCCAAAATGTCAAAAGATTCCTTTTTGGATTAAAATGGTTAAACGGCCTAAACCACAGGGGCCAAAATAGTAATTTATTCTAATTTTAATTTTGCTCCCTAAGGTTTGATAAAAATGTATGTTTTCCTCCAAAAGATTATAAATATCAGTTTACCTTCAAAATTTTTATTAGTTGTTTTAATTCAGTACAAAAGATTCATTATTTTGGATTTAAGTTGAAACAACTAATGAAACTTTTGGTTTAAAATTAAAACAAATTGTAAAACTTTTGGAGGTAAATTGATATTTATAATCTTTTGGATGAAAATGATTTTTTTATCAAAACTCAGGGAGCAAAATATAAATTAACTCAAAATAAAATTATTTAGATAAGAGAGTTATAAAAATTGTATAAATGGTTTATTTCTTTAACTATTACATATATATAGTTTTTATATTTTAAATTTTAAATATTTATAATTGAATGTGTTTAATACACGAGTTTCTAGGCTATCTATCTATATCTAATAAATGAATAACTAAGATGTCACATAAAAAAATAGTAGGTCTCCTCATAATAACTTTCAAACTTCTTTCTATTATTAGTGATAATACTATATACTAATAATATTATACATATCGTTTTCAAACTTAAAAAACAAATTAATTAAAAATTGAAAACCTGATTTTTATTAAAAAAATGTTTTAAAAAAATTAAAATTATATAAAATAATATTCTAATACAATGATTTTTTTATAAAAATGTTCATATATCTTATGAAAATTTTTCTTAAAACAAAAAAATGTAAACATCACAAATTTTTTTATAAACAAAAGCTTAAGAAAAGATGTTATTGTTTATTTACTTAAAATATCTATTTATACGTAATTTCAATCATATTTTATCTTCAATTATGGTTTTATAATTCTTAAATTTCCATTACCAATTAATTAATATTTTTGTTTATTCAACTCGTGTAATATACGTGATACTAACATATAGTGTAATAAAATAATTTTTGGGGACACCACGTGTCATCTTTCTAAACATTCTCATATCAATCTTACACCCAAAAAGTTAATATAGTCATGTAAGCATTTACATAATTTTCTGTCTCTTATCAAATTTCTATACGATTAATTACTATATTATCTCTCTTCTCTCTCTCATTTAGATTTTCTAAAATCCGGACTATTTTTAATCACATGAACCATTTTCATATAAAAAATTTGAATTATATTTTATTACAAAATATCATTTAATTGTTCTCACTAATAAGTATTAAATATTTTTTTTATTTGACCGTGTAATACACGGGTTTATAGCTTAGTTAAATTATATATGATAGATATGTAAATGCTTCCCACATGTGGAGGTGTAAACTTCTTAGGTTGAAGCCTCGGGTTATATCTTAGGCAAATGTAGTTAAAGCATCCAGAGCCATTAAAAAGAAAGAAATACGTAAATGCTTTTGAATCTAAATTAAAATTTTAATATAATTATGAAATTCACTCTACTTCATTATTACATTATACGTCGTGTCGGCATCACGTTCTACTAAGTTTTTTAAGATTTTACTATTATAATAAACAAATATTTTTTATGCCACATGACTTTTCTAAGACGAACCACATGATATTTTTTAATTTAGTCTTTAATTGTTTCTTAAAATATCCACTTATTTATAATAATAAAAAAATCCTTCTTTTCCACCATATCATAACTAATAATTGATTAGATTTCCAAGTTAACAGAATATTTTAAAGTAAACATGAAAATGAAACTTAAATTTAAAAACTCACAAAATTCTTTTTCTAGTTAATTACTAATCTTGAGACTTTGTTCAAAATTTCTGGTTTTCATTTATCTGCGTATTTTTGAATTTTCAATTCACATTTGATTTCATTTTAACTCCAAATCATATTCACAAATTGTTGAGGTTTCAAAGTACTTGGTAAATATTAAATAATATCGCGGATCACTTTTAAAAATGTAATAGCATTTATTTGAGCTTCATAATTCTAACAAATCAATTCCTTCTTATCTGAATTTAGAATGTCAATCCTCATCTGTACAAGAAGATATGTCTCACATTCTATTCATCATAATGACCATATCTTAATAAATTTTTCACTACTCTCTTCCTCTGTCTCTTTGTAAATAAAATGGTATTTACTTAACATCAATTAATTTTATTCTTTGAATAACTTGATGGAGTTAAATCAGATAATCATACTGAACAACTTTGATGTTAAAGTTTAGATTTTTTTATTAAGGTTCCTATGATACAATTCTGAATGCAGCTAAGTAACCAAACCTCCAATGAAACCTATTATATCGATTATGATAGTTGTTGATAAGTAGATTTTATAGTTTTCATATAAATTATCATAACTTTTTGTTACATATTACTCATTACTTATAAAATATTTTGAAGGGTACCCGTACACATACAACTTGTTTGAGTAAATGATTTAGCCATTTTGAGATTTTTTTTGGGAACAAGGAGCGTCTTTGAGGATTAGTTGTCCATTATTTGCCTAAAACATCAATTAATTTTAAGTATATTAAAAATACACAAAAAATTCTCATTTTACATTATAAAAATTAAAACTTGCAATGAGAGTTTCAGGTTATTTCATGACTTTCCTACTTAAATACATTAAGAAAAGATCTATTTCAGATAAATAGAACAATCAGTATATATTTTTTTCACCTTTTGTCATATAAAAATCTTAGTTTCCACTAGCTTTGTGTTTTGCTATGACCGTTAACAAAAGTCAAGAAAAATTATTTTCTAGAGTTGGTTTATACTTGAAATGTGTTTATCCACGATCAGTTATACGTTACATTATCCAGTGTTAAAGGTAGAGAATGTTTAAAACTATTACTTTTAGATAAAGATAATAAGTTTACAGATAAACAACAAATGTTGTACGATAAATATTTTTATACATTTTCATTCTATGTAATTTAAATCTACAACAATTATATCAATTTTTTAAATTTAAGTTTTTTTCATTCCGTCCATGTACCACACGAGTTTATAACATAATCCATGCTATTAACAAATAAATAACTAAAGGGGACATGTGGTGACTTTTAGGTAATATAAACAATTCAAATCTAAAAGTAAATAAACAACGATAAATGATTCTAATAACTAATATAAACAATTCAAATTTAAAATATTAATCTTCACGTTCTAATATATATAACATTTTATTAAATCATATGATTTTAATTATATTATCGTAAAATACAATTTTGTAATTAGTAATCTTCATAATGTATTATTTATTATTTCTTATTTCAACAATGACATATTATATCTAACTTACAAAATCTTTATAGAAATTAGTGGTTTTACAGTTAGATTTAATCAACATGTGTATTACATGGGTTTTTAAAAAAACAGTAAAATAAAAATGACTCACAAGTTGTGTAATTAATAGTTGCTAATTACTAAACCCTAACTATGGTAGTTGCAGCTTCCTTTATGGTTAAGGTTTGCCGAATTTTACTTCCAAACCTAGGATCAATCCCTCTCAATGACTGGCTTATTTTTGTAGTTAACAAAAATATAAAGGAACACTAAATTTTAAGTGTCTTCAAGGGGACATCGTGGTGGTAAGAGGTCAAGATTAAACTTCTACAAACTGTAGGTATGGATGGTTAATAGCAGTAGGCATGTGTTTTTTGAAAAGAAAAAAAAAACCTTTGTTATATCATTTACTTTAAAGTTAAATACATTTTTCATTCTTGAGATTTCATAAAAATTGTCATTTGAATCCAAAAGTTTAAATTTTACCATTTACATCCAAATGTTTCACAAAAATTGTCATTTGAATCCATTTAACTACTCCTAGTTAATACAGTTAACTTTTTACGTCGAGTTTCCTACATTAGAGTTATTTTTGTCAAATCAATAACAAAATAGAAAAATAAACTCTACGTGAGGGGTCTCATGTGTTCAGTCTCATTTGGTAATCACTACTTCGATTTAAATCCACCTATTAGATAAATAAAATATAATGAGAACCATTTAAAAGTGACTCATTTTTAACTTTATAAAATATATACCATAAAAAATATATCGATAAACAAGCAAGTTATGTGATACAGATAATTTGAATCATAACCATAAAAAACTAATCATCATAAAAGTTTAAAAAAACAAAAAACAATATGATATTAACAATTTATGAATAATAATCATAAATATCAATAATCGTAACCATAACTAAACTTTAAACCACAAAATCTATTATGTAACAAGACGGACAAAAAAAAGATTACTAAACCAAAATACAATTACAAGACAAAACAACAAAAGACTAATCACAATGGTGATTACTAAACAAGACTGAGTAGAGTTGATTTTTTATTTTGTAATTGTTTTGACAAAAATACCCATAATGTTAAAAACTTATTTGAAAGTTAACGGTGTTAATTAGAAGTAACTAAATGGATCCAAATGACAATTTTTGTAAAATCTTTGGATGAAAAAAAAAATTAAATTTTTGTATTCAAATGATAATTTTTATAAAAGCTCATGGATAAAAAATGCATTTAACTCTTTAAATTCAATTTGTATAAAAATTATAATTTTAGTTGTCTTAACAATAAGAGGGACGTAAGAGATGATTAGAGAGACACGAAATACATAGATAGAAAGTCATGAAGTTCTTGCATATTGTGAGAATTGACAGTTAAACAACGCATGATAGGAAGTCATGAAGTTCTTGCATGTTGTGAAAGTTGACAGTTAAACAGCGCATACACATACACGATACGGTGTCGTTTGTCAGCCACTCAAGCATCACGTTAATCATGCACACCCACCCCACCACAGAAAACAAGCTACTTCGAGTGAAATAAGAAACCCCTTTTAGAGGGAATCAGACAAAATTTTAATCATTACCTAATTACCTTGTCTTACTAGCCTTGTGACCTTCAATTCTCACTTGTATGTGGTCGGTTCTATAATATGAAAATATAATATTGCACGGCATGGAACATTTGGACCATGGATCAACATTTTCTCGATGGTTGAAATTAATATTGGTGGTAATATCATAAACAATAATAAGAAGTTAAAATGATTATAAACGCAAAAGCATAGCCTTATTGATGATGACAAATTCTCATTTGAATTTAATTAATTAGAATTGTGAACCCGCAATAACGGTTGTCTTTTGCTAATTCTTGAAGGCGATAATTTGACTGTAACACGAAAATATATATCATTAGATATATATTAAAAGGTCCTATAAAGAAACTACGTGCAGTGTTAAAAAATAACATTTCAATGTTGATAAAAATAAACATGACGCAAATAAAACAACAAATTTGTAAAATATGAAGAATAAGGCGTAGAACTTTGCGACACATTATTTCGTAGGAAATAAGGGTCTCCAACACGTTATTTTTTTTATTTCTTAAATTGTGATGCATTTGACAATATAAAATTTTCTTTTTTGATCTTTTTAAAAGGTGAGATACATTACCACGAAATTCTTTTCATTTTTGTACTTATTTTTTTCTTATTAAGATTATTATTAATATTAAACACTATTAATATTAAAGTAAATTTAATAATATTTAATTTTTATTCTTCATGTAATTATAATAAGTTTTTTAAGTTAAAATTAAAATAAGTCACAAGATCATAAATAATAACTGAGTTTGATATATGTAACTTGTGACTTTATTTTCAAGTCTGCTAAATAGAAAATTATAAAACTCAGTTATTATTTAGTATTTTTTTAATTTATAGTTCTTTTTTAATATGAAACTTATACATTTATAATATGACTCTAAAACTGTAAAAAGTTAATTGTTTACTAATATTTTTGAATATATAAATAGAAAAATAAATACCAATTCACTTTCAAATTCAAGTCGAAATACTACAAAATAAAAAAAGAATTTTAAACTAAAGTTTAAAATCTAAAATATAAGTGAATAAATCAAGTTGATATAACTTATAAGTATACTTATCATTCAAATAAGAGTATACAAGACAATGTGGTAAATTTAAAAAATAAAAATCATGTATTCAAACTTTTAAAAACCATGAGTTGAGTATTATTGTATAAGTTGTCGAAACCAAATCCTATAAATCTCAACATATTCGTCGTAATGCATGGGTTCACACACTAGTAATGTATAAAAGATAATGCTTATTTATTTAGGGTCCTAATAAAGAGACACCCCTGATTATAAATCGACACCCACCTATACGCCGCGTATGGGTCCATACGCGGCGTATAGGTCTACCTCATAAATGCCAAACATTCCACGTCACATCAGTGAGCCTATACGCCGCGTATAGGCCCATACGCGGCGTATAGGCTTTTCAGAAGACAAAACTGGCGAAGTCAAATCAGTCATTCAGCGGGCCTATACGCAGCGTATAGGCCCATACGCGGCGTATAGGCTTTTCAGAAGACAAAACTGGCGAAGTCAAATCAGTCATTCAGCGGGCCTATACGCCGTGTATGGACCCATACGCTGTGTATAGGCCTGGGTCGTATGGGTGTAATACGCATCATCACCGACACCTATACGCAGCGTATGGGTCCATACGCGGCGTATAGGCCCGCTGAATGACTGATTTGACTTCGCCAGTTGTCTTCTGAAAAGCCTATACGCCGCGTATGGGCCTATACGTGGCGTATAGGCTTTATTTCGAATTATATTGACGCGACTTAAGATTCTTTCGTTGATATATAAACGCACCGAATATCAAACGAATGCGTTCATATTTCGTTTGTTACGAAGAAAACGTTTGATCTTAATCGAAGGAAATTAGCGTTATGTGGTTCAACATTTTCTTCTGTCACATAATTACTCGGTAAACATTTGATTCTTATTTCATTAAGTATTTGCATACATATATACATATATTTGAATTGAATACTTAAAAAATCGTTTCAACTAACTCGGGTTCCATCGATGCTAGTCGGTTACGGTAAACTTAAATAATTTTCAAGCTTTTTTATCATAACCGACTAGTATCGTGGAACCCGAGTTAGTTGAAATGATTATTAAGTAATCAAGACATAAATGTGTACTTAAGTATGTATATAAAAGAAATAAGAGTTATAGTTTTAGAGAAAAATTATTATTTTGAAGAAATAGTTGAACCACAAAACTCTATTTTCTTTAAAAAAATCTCATTTGTCTTATAGGGCTGCCACGGAACGTATAGTACGGTTGAATTTGAAGTGACCCAAGATTCTTCGTTCGTTATGTCGTTTTGGGATGGTAACTATTTGTTTGGTGAATATTCAAGCGTTTCGTACGTGGCAGATAGTAATCAAGATGATTCGTACGTTCAATCTGCTTACGAAAAACAATTGCCAGATTTAAACCAACCTTATGTTCCCGATGATGAGTTCGAGTTTTGCCGAGAATCAAGTTACGACCCGCAACAAAGTAATATAAACTATCTCTCGAGTGCTGAAAATCAAAACACTAAAGTATCGTTTGAAACATGTCAAGAATTTTTATCACTCGATGAGCTAGTCTGTTGGGTTGTTAATAGGGGACGTGATAATGGTTACGTTATTATTACACGAAGATCAAAGAAAAAAGAAGGTCAGGTCGTAAAGGTGTGCCTTATCTGTGATCGTGGTGGTGAACACAAAAGTAAAGCAACAATTAGATGATCTGGTAGCAAAAAAATCGGATGTCCTTTTAAATTAGTGGGGATATACGACAACAAACGTTGTTCGTGGAAATTAGAGGTGAGAAATGACGAACATAACTGGCGTTGGAGTCGTTCTTACCTTCTTACCGAGAGCTGACGGTGGAGTTTTTATCCACCTTTATTTATATTCGTCCTGATGAGATGGTAGAGGACGATGAGCGATCTGAGATTTCGTTTATGCTATGTGGACGATCTCATCAGATGTCCATTGAGCAGTTTGCGGTTTTCACGGGACTTTATTATGAGCCGAAGACCGTTACCCCCTCTATATACCGAGGGAATTATTGAGATTGAGGAGACACGATTGAGAGATTGGTGGCCTCAGATTGCCGGAGGTCCGTTTCAGAGGACTAAGGGCAGGGTCACTGGCATTAGAGATCCTCTCATTCGTTATTTGCATCGCATGATCGCCACATCCATCACGAGACATGGCAAGAGTCGGGAGTGGTGTACCATTCCCGACTTATTTTATTTATATTGTTTGCTTACGGGGACCAGGTGTAACCTGGCGAGATGTTTGGCGGAGTATTACGCTTCGTATTATCATCGCCAGGAGCGAGGAGCGGTGTATGGCGACGTTGTCTTTCTTATCTTCCTTGCCATGTTGTTGACGTATCTCCTCCGATTGAGCCGGAGAGATTAGATCGGCGTACGTTATTCGGCATGCGTATTATAGGCCAGTTTCCAGGTGGCATACGGTTCTCTCTTCGATCCGGTGAGATCTAGCATCCGGCACCTGTTCAGCAGGTCGGCGATGACGATCCATAGCAGCAGCAGGAGCATATTCCGCATGATCAGCCGCCACACGACCAGCCGCCGGCACATCAGCCGCCACCTCAGCCACAGTTCCCTCGACATATTTATAGAGATGTGAGGGTGCCTGCACGTATGGATACATTTATGCAGGAGATTACTACCAGATTACGGGATCAGGGGCGTCGCTTCGATCGAGTTGAGGATCTTATGGATTGGCACGTTCAGTCTGTGCTGCTGGTATTGATCCTCCAGACTTGCCACCGCCTCGACATTACCCAGATTCACCGTAGTTTTTTATATTATTAATTGTACTTTTATTTTGTTATGTATTTAAAAAACTTCGTTGTTTATTTATATTATCATTAAATGTTTGTTTTGTTTTATATGTTTTATTGGTTAATTAAGATTTAAAATTGTCGATTACTATGTTACAAAATATAACTTATACGCAAAGTGTCAACCTTAACGTGCAAAATAAAGCCGACAAAAATTTTTATACGCACAATAATATATAAAAAACATTCCAACCTATACGCCGCATATGGGTCCATACGCGGCGGATAGGTTCTTCACCATACATAGAAATTTTGCATAAAAAAATTGGGAAAGTTATACGCCGCGTATGGACTCATACGCGACGTATAGCCACCCGACAAGAGTCTGCTCTGGTCTTGTCAGAGAATACCCTATACGCCGCGTATGGGTCCATACGCGACGTATAGGGTATGTTGACTCTCCTGTCAATCGACCCTATACGCGGCGTATGGACCCATACGCGGCGTATAGGGTCCACGGGTGTTGATTTAAAATTTGGGGGTGTCCAAATAAAACCACCCTTTATTTATTCTTTTATCTAACGTTGTTCTAACATTAAATGTGTATGGAATGTAGGCGATTTAAGAGTGTCCGATTAAGATTTTAAAAAGCTAAAACTGAAGCTTTATACTTTCCTAATTGATTGATTCTGCTTGTTCTGCTTTATATGGTCCTTTCGAGCTCTCACTTTTTTAGACAATTACCTACTTTCTAGATAGGGGCCTCCGAATTCATGAACTTTAGCAAATTCATTATAAACAATGGGTAATGTTATATGTAACGCCACTTATTTGTAATATAATAACTTAAACATGTGTAAATTAATGCTATATAGAAATATTTATATATATAATTCCTATATGCACTACAAGGATTTAGAGCTATTGCGCCGATACATGTCATCACTATAGCACGAGAAAGTCATCGTTATATCCTATAGCGTCGACATTTAATCGCAACAATTTCATCGCCATACCTTCATTGCAATTGGTCAAAATGTTGTGGAAGTAGTTGTCGTTGCAACAGAAGAAGCTATTTAATGGATAACAAGAAATATTAAATTTTCTTAGAGTGATTCTAGAGTATGAATAAAAAAAATACAAGAAAAACTAAACATAATGAAAACAAGATATATAATGGATACAATGAAGACACTGGAGTCGATCTCTGTTGCTGAATCGATCATGCAAAGTCTTCGTAAGCTCCAACAAAAATCAAACTCGAAGATTTTTGAATAGGCAAATTGCGTTCGGTGCACATGTGTCATTTTGGGCAAATTAAACAATCCAAAATTAGATCGAGTATCCAAACTAGTCAGAGCTAATTTGAAGATCGATAAACTCAAATGAAAATCCTAGGGAGACAGTGAACACTAAGATAAAACAAACAAGTATAGAAGATCATGACAAAGAATTGAAAATAAATGCAAAATGGTATATATTGATCATGAAATTAAGAGAGAGAAAGTAATTACTGTAATAAGAATCATTAAAACAAGTTTTAAGAAATTAAAAGAGTTTATTTTAAGTAGTATTATTATAAAATAATCATACACCTTAAAAGTTATGTAAAACTAACTAGTTCCTAAAATCATAGTACAAGCATTTCTACGAGAATCATACGGGATACTTATATAACTACTCAATCATTCTTACATAATAATTATATCTCTATTTTCATCACTAGTGTGTGATAATTTTATTACTACTTGATAATTATCACAAAAGTATAAATTTTATTTAACATCATTTTGTATAGTTCGTATGAAAAAAACACTTTATATTCTAAAATTTTCTTAATATATATTATAAAATTTGTTACTTGCAGGGTTTCAACTAGGTCTGTAAGCGAGCCGAATCGAAGCAGGGTGGGCTGGTGCATGACTACTTTAAAAATCAAGTCCAGCTGAGCCAGTTTGTTTATCTTAACGAGCTCAAATTGTGGGATCAAACTCGGCTCGTTTACAAACGAGCTGAGTCTCTAGTGAAGCTAGCTCCCAAGCCAACTTGTTTGTTTAAAAAAAAGAAAATTTATTATTTTCCACACACACACACACACACACACACATATATATATATATATATATATATATATATATATATATATATGTATATATATGTATATATATATGTATGTATATATAGGAGATGAATCAAATGAAAACAATATTTATAATTGAAAACCGCGAAAACCACCACTAGCTACCCAATCACATAATTTATAACTGATTTAACTTTTTATTTTTTTTAAAATATAATTGAGTAAACTTAAAGCTTATTTTTTAAGATCATTATATATATTTAAATTTAAACTCGAAGGAATGACGATGATTACGAAACAATTACATGTACGTAACTCTTAGTTGTACACTTGGTAACATGTATTTACATATATATAACCCCTATATATACGTAACTCTTAGTTGTACACTTTGTAACAGATACTTACATATACGCAACCTCTAGTTTTTATGTTTTTTTATTTTATAACATGGTTTTCAATGGATCACTCCCCTATATATACATATATAATAAAAGTAATATTTTTATATTTTTTATCGTTAAAACCGTTAATTAATATTTTATGAACAAGGATCATCATCTATATTTTTGTGCTAAGGTTTTCTTATAATTGTAAAAATAACCATATGTCTACGGTTTATTTGAAAAATATATCATAATTTTAGTTTATAATTGGTTTTAGTTTAGACGAACTAACGAGACAACTAATGAGCGAGTCACAAGCCGGGTTGATCTTGCCTCGGGCTTGGTTCATTTACAAACCAAGCCAAGCCGGCTTAGGTCGTTTACAATAGAGTAAATTTCAAGTGATCTATTTTCCAACTATTTTGAAACAAACTTGAAGCAAGTCACGATCCATAAGTTCTTTGAACATTCTTAGTTTGCACAGCTGACTAAAAGGCTTGGTGTTGTAGCAGGAACCATTGTCCATTGGGCTAAGCTAGAGTCGGTTGCTTAGTAAAAAGTCGAAGTACCTATTATATACATATTAAAATACAACGTCTGTTGCTATAGTGTTTTTAGTATTTAAAATTGCCTATACTTTTTAATAATATGTAGCATTGAGTTCCTTGTAAACAAAAAGTGGAAGATATTTAAATTGGTTTCTCGTGTTTTCTTCCACCTAAAAACCTGGGTTCGAAATCCATTTTCATCTTCTTTTTCCTCTGCTCTCAAACAAACATGCAATGCCACAACCACTCGATATTAGCTTTTGTATATTTATAAATTTTTTTAATTGGTTATGCTATTGTTATTATTATTATTATAACCCTCTAGCCTTTATATTATATTGTATACTAACTCACTTAGAAATGTAGGTAGATTCCTCACCATCATGCCATACCATGATTAGTTTATGGTTTTTCTTCCTTTTTTTTTTGCTCATTTTAAAACTTTGTGTTTATTTTACAGGCATACTTCAAAGATGGGTTGTATGGGTCGCATGTTTAAACCCTTTTGCCAAATATGTAGGTTAAAACATTGTATTCGTGTTTCATATCAATCGTTCTTGCAACTTTAAAACTTTTTCGTGACTTTCGATGTGTTTTCTATCTTACGTTTCGATTTCCATATATAACCATACCTACTCAATTTCATATGCTTCTCTTCAAGTATTTAATCACATCGATTTCATAACCGGTTCATAGCAACATTTTGACATAGGATACGAAGTTTGCAAACACACTCTTAATCATACAGTCACGTTGGAACGCGCAGGGTTAAAAACTAGTTACCTTTAAAAAATAACGCTATGTTTTATAAAGCAACTTTGCTCAAATAGTGTCTGGTTTTAAACATGCAACAATTGCTCTATTATATATTCTACAAATTTGTGCCGTAAATCTATTATATATGATGGAACGAGGGATTGATAATTATAAGGATTGACAAAGAGAAGGAGCTTGTTTGGGAATTTAATGAAGTTGACACAAAATAGTATTATGATAAAGAGAGATAAATTCTTAAAATGTCACATTTCTCTAATATACTTCTTCTTTAAAAAAATGGGACCCGGTTCATTTTCTTCAACCAATTACTTGGTATGGATAAATTGAACCTGGATCTTTGTTTAGAACCTAGCTAGTATGAAGTTAATTAGTGAAGCCTGATTATTTATGTGTGAAGCCTGATTGTTTTTGCATAAACACGGTAATTATGTGAAAAATATATCCCAATTGTTATCTTTTAAGGGAATATACCGGGTAAAATAGTGTACTCTATAATTACAAGTTGCAGGTTCAAATCTTACAGATTGCTTGTGTAGTGCTTTTGGAAATAGAATAAATATAGAGTAGAGTGTGTGTATTTGATGGTAAGGGAATTTGTTTCCCAATTGTTTACAAGGAACCAAACCAGATTGTATGTTTCCTAATTGTGTTAGAAATAACCCGTAATATGTGGCCTGCGGATAATTTAAATAAGTTTCACTAAATGACATAATTAGTCCCTAATAGTATAAGGGGTTATTTGACGGAAATACCCCATAACTATAATTAGGGTTTCCCCTTAGATGTTATAAATAGAGGAGTAGAGAGATAACAAAAAGACACACCAATAATCTATTCTCTTAAGATCATCCATCGATCCCTCTAAAAATCATAACGGGAACGAATCTGACGATCATGGATTCATCATCTTCATCAAAGATCTCTATTCTCACAAGTAATAGTTAATTGTTTTGATGTTTAGTTTATATTTGAAATTGAATAAACATGATTAGGGTTTCATGTTTTCATCCATGTTTCAAGATATAATCAACAAGGGTATAGGGTTATCTTGAGAACTAATTTTTTTTGTGAAAACTTTAGAAACCAATATGAGCCACACATTTAAGTCACATGCAAGTCACATGTAATATCCATCTTTTTTTTAAATGTTCATAACTGTTTTTCACGATATTATTTTTGCAAAAAAAAATCACCAATGATTTCAGTATTTTTTAATCTTTCCAACACGTACCATGTTGATATACTTTTTTTAAAAAAATTGTCTACCCGTTATTTACAAATGTGTAAATTTGTCATTACATATGTGTAAATCTTGTTTTTCACATGTGTATTATCAGGTATTACATATGTGTAAAATGATGTTCATATAAAAACGAGTTTTTTTTCTATTTTTTTATAATTTTTTTATTTTTTATGGAAGAGGGAAACAAGGTAAACATTTTTGTCAATTTACTTTTTTATTTTTATGTTATTTTATGTTTTATAATTTTTTTATTATGTTATCATTATTTACTATTTTACCTTTGAAAATGTATGGCTTATATTAGTTTCTAGAGTTTTTACAAAATAAATGAGTTTTTATTTGATCGCTCCCCTAATCAACAATTAGTATATATTTAGAGGTACATATTTTGGTAGTATATGATGGTATGGATTTCAAACATATTATAAAACAACAATAAGAAAACTCAGCGACATAAATTTATTGTAGTATGGGTTGATGGTGCAAAGTGACAGGTCTAGTGGTAGTAAAAGGAAAGAAGATGCCTGGATATTGTTATGTTACATAAAACTATAAATTAAGAAAGCTGAACAACACAGCTTCCAAATATAGACTCGTGCTACATAAAACAACATCAAAGATACTCTGCCTCAGATTAAATACACAAGAAGTAACTTTAGTAGAAGTTTCTAACAATAAATTTATATATGTTCAATATTCATTATTCAGAATAAGTTTATAATAAAAATAGTATTTATTCTAAAACGATTAACAAAATTTATTGACCTAAGATATGTCATTCTATTGTTTTTATATATAATAATATTTTGATCATTGTGTTAAATACGCCAGGTGATTGTATCTAAGACGTCAGGTTATTATGTCAAATTAATGTTTTCCATAATTTGTTATATATATTTATTATTATTTTTCATATTTTAGATCTTTTTCTGTTATTTTTGTTATTGTTTTTGGATATCAAATAAATATGTTGTTTTATTATTGTGTTTTACAATTATAAGTAAACTATATAATTTTATTAAAATGTTTTTCAAAACTTGTCGTGTTCAGGGCCAATTCTATGCCTTAAGCCTTTTTGTTCTCTGTTTCTTTAAAAACTATTCGACAATTCTAGTCCATCTTATCAAACCTAAGGGTAATTAATTCATAGAGTTTATCATATTTTATCATCATGCAAGATAGAACATGCATATACATCATTATACTTGAATATTCACAAGTAAAATTTATCATATTTTATCATGATAAAGTTCTTTAGTTAACCTATATTAATGCTCTATATTTCTATAGCACATATAATATGGTTAATTTTAAAGTAGGGTTATAGAAAAAGTGATATT
Source organism: Flaveria ramosissima (assembly GCA_025215565.1). Classification (NCBI taxonomy): domain Eukaryota; kingdom Viridiplantae; phylum Streptophyta; class Magnoliopsida; order Asterales; family Asteraceae; genus Flaveria; species Flaveria ramosissima. Next base: position 61,752,412 of record CM046035.1, on the reverse strand, counting down.
TAGTCTAAAAATTTAGAATGATTTCAGGTTTGATATGTATATTCTGTTGTTTTTTTAAAGGAGAGGGCACATCAATTATGTGTAAAATACGTCACGTCATTCTGTCTAATACGTCAGATAATTGTGTTAATTATTTATCTTCATTTGTTGTATGTATTTATTATTGTGTTTTATGTTTAAATCATTTAATGTTATTTTTGTTATTGTTTTATATATTACATAAATTTGTTTCTATTTACTCATTGTGTTTTTTTACGATTAAAAGTACATAATTATGTTATTTCACAAATTTATTTTTCAAAACTCATAATTTTTAGAAAAACACAATAACAACCATAAACACATGCAATTAATATTTTGTCATTGTTTTTGTTTTATACAATGATGTGCTATTTTATCATTATTTTTGATATATAAGTTGGATTTTATTTTATCATTGTACTTTACATATTAAAATTACACAACAGTGTTATTTCATCACCATATCTTTTTAAAATTCATCATTTGAAAAACATAATTGTATTAAGAAAACACAATAGCAAATAAAAAACATACTGAATCGCACTAAAGAAACAATGACGAGTAGAAATCATGAGTTAAAGAATTATTTTTTTTATCTTTTTATATAAAAATACTATACTCATGTTAAAAATAAAAAAAACTTTATTTTTGTGGTGTATGTTTCATAAAAATAATATTTTATATAAAAGTTATGAACGTGTATAAAATGTGGAGGAAATTAAAAAAATTAACAAAACTAGTCATCCTTCTTAACAAAATTTTTTATCCTATAATTCCATCTAAATCATTGTTTTGAAGATTGATAGCTAAGAATTTTTCTTATACTTTTTAAATTTAAACTCTCTTTTTTTGAACCATTAGCTAATTTCATACAAATCTTATATGATGATAAAAAAAGAAAAGTTATTCAAACAATTTTATCAATAGAGTCTCTCCATAACATATGCAACATATATATATATATATTTATACGAAAGAACAAATAAACAAATAAAAGGTAGGAAAACAAGAACTATGCTAAAAAAATAGAAAAGATACATTCACTAGATCGTAACAAAACAAGAAATCTTATCTTGATGATACCTTTTGTTCGATCTTCACAACAAAAAAAACAAAAACAAAAGAAATGAAACAAGTAAAAGGTGAAAGAAAAGCATAGACAACTTTGATTTAATTCTGACAAATTTCTGATCATCCATCCCTTTAAATCTTCAATAGAAGCTATGGAAGTACACTGTACTGATTGAATTGATTCCACACTTGAATCCCATTATTCCAGTTGTTGTTCATGTTTCCATTTTCATAGTTTCCGGTGGTGTTGCCACCATCTGCTGCCGCTATCTCCGTCGTTTGATCCACATTCACCGGCTCAAAACTGCCTTCAATGAACCACTCAGTCTCCACACCACCACCATCACCTGCAATGGTTGTCTGTGAGGGTTTTGGGATCTCCAAATTCTGAAAAAACATTGGTTGTAGTTTCTGACCATCACCAGCAGCAGCAGCAGCAGCAGCAGCGGCACCACCATCACCGCCACCACGGGCGCCTAACATGGCTGCCAGTCTTTGTTGCTGCAGCCTCCAATGCAAATCTTGATTGATGGAACTCAAGGACTCAATGGATGATGCAAGATTATTATTAGCAGTAGTTCCAATTTCTTGAAAAGTTGCTAACCCTCCATGCAATTGATGATGATGATCATGTTTGATTATGGGGAAATTGAACCTTAATGAATCAAGATTCATGAAACCTTGAGGAGTGATTGATGATGATGAAGATGAGAAGTGGTTTAGCCCATTGAGTTGAAAGTCCATTGCTGGTGGTGAAAGACCAGTGAATAAACTCAACCCTGATCCAGTATTATCCAAAGATGAGTCCTTTATGGAAGATTCACCATTAAAGAACCTTGAGGAGCTTGATGACCTTGTCTTCTTCTTCCTGCAACCACCGCCAATCGGGACGTTGCGAAGGGCGCCACCTTTGGTCCAGTACCTTCTACATGTTTTGCAAAAGTGTCTAGGTTGGGTGAGGCTGTAGTTGTTGTAATAGCAGAACTTTGTGTTAGGTGAATCACATCTAGGGCAATTGAGGGTTTGTTCTGGTGGCTTTAAAGCAGATGTTTTTCGACCACCACCACCGCCGCCGCTAGTGTCACCACCAGCAGATGTGTGGGATTCATCTTTGGTAGGTGTTATTGATGGTGTGGTGTTGTGTAGAGACATGGTGAGAATGGGTTAAATTAAGAGGTATGAAACCCTAATAGGAATTGAAGTGAGAGAAAGAGAAAGAAGAGAGAGAAGGAGAGAATGAGTTTCCTAAGGAAGAGGCAAAGTTATGAATTGAATGGTTTCATGTATGAGATTGAAATTATGATAGAAGATGAAGATGTTGATGGGTTGATCTTGTGAACTTCATCAATTAAGGAGAAGAATGCTTCAATTTTATGCAAGATTTATAGGCTCTTTGGATTGATGTATCATGTTATATATAGCTACAAAGAAAACACAAATAAATAAATAAATAACTTATATATACATACACACATACATATATAAAGGGTGAATATATATTAAATGATTTTTTAAATAATTAAAATGTAATAAACCATTAATTTACTGAGTCATCAAAATGATACCACATATTAAATTGATTTACTTTTTATAAACATGATGTACTGATAAATCACTTTTACAATTTTAAGAGGCAACAATTTATAAATTACACAAACTTGGCCAAAAAGTTATGACTAATTACCTCTATTAAATAGCCTTTATTTTTACCTTTTTACCATAAGCTTATTCTATCCTAAGTTTCATTCCAGTCAAGACAATTGTGGTTACTTTTCTTTCTTTATAATAAATCTCTTTCTATTATATATTATATTAATTGTTTCACTTGGTCGATTTTGTCATTTAAATATAGTATACGCGTGAAGAAGGGAAACATGTATCTCGTGAGAATTGGTGACCTAAGCATAAGGGAGGAGGGAGTGGGTGAAGCACGGCACGAAACCTCCGACATGGCTGATTGATACCGTGGGTGAACGCCACCTCGCCTTTACTCGGTATGTGGCACGATAGAGGGTTGAGTGACTAGCCTCGTGACCAGTACTTCATCTCATACGCACACTTGTACATTATGCTACATACCTTGTATATTATGTTAGGGATATATATAAGGGACATTTTTATGCTTAAATAAGAATTTACAAAATAATGAAAAATGTTATATAACAATTACATGGAGGAGAGATAGTGCTAGTGAGGAAAGTGATGGAAAAAATGATCCGACTCTATCCCCTCTAATCGAAGCTTTAAAAATACATAAGGTATACATATTTTTAAGATAATGATAATACATTTAAGTGTTTGTTTGGATATATTACGTATGATCACAATTGTTTTTTTTCTTTTTCATTCCATCAATAAGTATGATAATATCTAATCGCCACACATATTATAACCATAGAAAACTATAAACATTTTTATAATTTTGATATATATAAAAGTATAATTTTATTTCACTTATACCATCAATTAAAAAAATACATAATATGATGTAACTAAAGTAATTGGATTTTAGTTAAATTTTCAACATGAATAATGTTTTCACTAAAATCTAACAACAGAAAGTATGTCATTTTCTGAGCCGAAGAAGGATTTGAGGTATGACACCATACATAAAGAAGAAAAGCGTGACTTATGCTTGTAACGAGGTTAGTATGGTATACTTTTCCTTTGAGCAGAAAGAAGCTTTCATTCTTATCTTGTTATCTACTTGTAGAAGTTAAAAACGTTCACAATGATTATTTAGTTTACTAGTCACATTATTTAGATTAATTTCATTAAAAATGAGTACTTCAAGAAGCTAGAATCAAAGAAAAATGCAAATATATTATATCTACACGGTATTGAAATTAACTTTTATCATAAAACCGTTCAACTTTAAATTTGTAAATGTATTAGAAAAAATATAGCGTATTTACTCGTTAATAGATGGATTAGTTGAAACACACTATTTGTGGAACTCCATTATATCTATCATAATAACTCTTTACGTATTTTGACACATGACATTCTCATATTCACTCTTTAATTTATTTTCCCACCTAAAATATTTATTTTATTTTAAAAAATAAAATAACTAATTTTTAAATTTTTCTCTTTCTCTCTCTATATTATAAAATAAAATCCTTCTTGAATCAATTATTCTTTAGAAGACATTTTTATTAAATAAATACTAACTATTTTGATTAAAAAAATACATTTTTTCAGAAACAAAATTTTCTTAAACTATGATTTTTTCTTTGAAACAAAGAAACTATTTTAAATTATGAAATTATAATAAAGTCATTCTTTTTAAAAAATAAAAGTTTGATATAAAACATTTTTACAAAACAGACCTACAGTTTTTTGAACATGAAATATTGATAAAAAATAAAAATTTTTTCAAAGCAATATTTTTATAAAACGGAAATTTTAGAAATAATTAAAATGTTTTATCAACTAATCAAAGTATTTACTAATACGCAATTTCAATCATATCTTATATCGAAATAACGTTTAACAGTTTCTAACTCTCCATTAATAAATATTTAGTATTTTTCTTATTCAACATGTGTACTACACGTGGATATAGCCTAGTTCACTAGTATTGTGTATTTACGAATTTTTTAGCTCGTAACTCTACTTTGTAATTATCAACTTTAAGTTTGTGAAGTGTTGAGTTCGTGCCTCACCCCATTATCTTATATATACATTATAGATTGAGTTAACTGTTATTTTGTCTTTGATTTTATATTGTTTTTATCATTTTAGTACTTGTGTTTTATTTTTTCTTGTTTCAGTACAAGGTTTCCGAAAAGATTGTTGAAACAGTCATTCCGTCCAAATCACTATATAACGTCTGGTACCACCATGGGTAAAATCATCATTTGGATTAGTAAATTGCTATTTTCGTCTCTGGTTTTATATAACTTTTGTCATTTCAGTACTCGCGATCAGTCATATTTATGTTTAATTGTGCTATAGAAGAAGAAATGATGAACGTGAATGTGATTGATCATGAGTACTGCAATGACAAAAGTGATATAAACCAGGGACGAAATGACCATTTATATAAGGAAATGATGATCTTGCCCCTGATGGTGATGGACGTTATCTAATAATTTCGACGGAGTGACTGTTTTGACAATTGTTTTTGAAGCACATGTACTAAAATAGCAAAAATAAAACACGATTACTAAAATAATAAAAAAACATGAAACCAATGACCAAAAATATATTTAACTCTTATAGATTATTGATTCTGATTTATAATTTACATATTAGTTTCTCATATTCATGTTTGTAATTTAGTTTTATCTTTCATCATAGTGAGATGAAATTGTCATATTACATACTAAATTTATCACATGTTGGTGACTTTTATTGTCCGCGGACCAATTTTTGTGATTAGGATTAGAAAATGTTGATTCGAGAAATCTTACCACTAATTTTGGTAGAGATAATTTGTATATACATATAAAACAAAGTCACATTAAAGATACATGAAATATAACAAATTACAAGATTTATACTGAGCTATTCATTTATCTAAGTTATAATATGGTGGCGGTCTAAATGAAGCATAGCACGAAAGTAGTCTAACTGAGCCCGAGGAAGACTTTTAGTGAAAATATTGGTCACGTGAAGCTTGGTGAAACAAACTTAGTTTATAATTTACTTGAAATAACAAGTTCGCAATAAAGTAATAGTCAAGATCAATATGTTTTGCTCACTTATCGGAACTAAATTTTGAGTTAAAAATAAAGAATTGTGGTTGTCACCCAAAAGCGTAAGTTGATCAGGAGGCAAAGCGTTGGCCATGGTATGATTCACACAAAAGTGTGTTATCCGGATAAATTTTACAAAAGTGTGTTAACCAGATAAATTTTACAATAGTATTGGCCATGGTATGATTCACAACTAGAATGAGAAACAATGGGTCGTTTCTTAGCACTTCATGTGACTAACTTACCACCAAGAAAATATTAGATAAGCGTACGTAGGCAGATCGCCTTGTCTCCATACATAGAGTTTAGTTAGAGTAAGAGTAACCCTGTTACGAGGCCTTTTATAGGCGAGTCCAAAGGCAATAGTACCTTTAACATATTGTAAAATATGTTAGACACATTGAATGATTAACAGTAGGTGTTGTAGAAATTGACTCACCTAATTGACAGGAAGGAGGATTCGGCCTTGTAATTGTTAATTATTGTAAACCTTCAACAAGAATTGGTCACCGGTAAATAAAAAGGTCTTGTGTAGAGCATATGGTGTATGAATCAGTTTAGAATTAAGCAATTTGAGAAATAAACTATCGCTAGTATTGATTACTTCAAGACCATGAAAAAAGTTTAGATTACCAATGTCTTTTGATAGCAAAGTCATTGTGCTCACTAGAAGTAAAGGAACAAATGATGTCCTTTTGGTTTCTAATGAGAATTAGCTAGGTCATCCTTACAAACCAAAAGTTATGTGATGCATGAGTAACCTTTGAAAAAGAATAATGATGTGTTAGCTCGGCAAAATAAGAGATTGTTTTGAAAAAAAAAACACTAAGATGTTGAAACCAAGCACGTAAAGTTTATTTAAGACCGTACAACACCTTTCTTAGATGAAAACATGTTATGGAAATTGAGGGTCATCAAAACTAGGAGGCTACTCAAGTATCCATATAGACTATTTTAGTCAGATGACTATGCAGAAACACGTTTTTATATCTAGTTGATAAAGCCTCCCTTCATTACAGAGTTTATTATAAAATTTTACACACTGTGGAAGATTTAAGCATTGGACTAAAAGCGTGTGAATAATCTAACCCACGTATTTGAGTAAACCCTTAAGCGAGGCAAGCTTTATGGCGTTGAAATGTTCCACTAGAATTGAACTTTGTACGAAAAACCCCATTTAGAGCTGGCCATAATAACTTTACTTGGTCTAGGTACTAAAGTCCAAGTGTTATTTTGATGTAGCATTACATTTCATCATGCATGGCAAGCATCTATCGTAGATTTTTGAAAGCTAATTTGAAACCTTACAGATCACCCGCCTTAAATAGAATGGAATACAAAAAATAAGTATTAAGAAATGCTAGTTTGCCTGATAGTTATGTTCAAGTAACTCGGATTTCATTGGAGTAATCATTGGGTGAACCAAAGTGGTATTAGGAGAAAGATGATATTGTGCCTGGGTTTCATTTCTTATTAAATAATTGGGTTCCTCTTAAAATCAATTTTTGGCTTGGCGAGCTGAGCTTGATCGATCGCCTACCTTGATGTCTTTAGTAAAGAGAAATTTTGTTGTTCAATCCTCTTTATGTAGCTTCTATGGTGAACATTTTAAAACAATTGAGCATCTCCTAACATCTAGCAGTCTAGCTTAATCATGTTAAAATCATATTCTCTAATTGTGTGGTATCTCATCCACATTAATATTCGGAAATAAAGATGCTATTAATCTTCACATTTTCATTTGCGGCAAGGGCTGACTTAACCTAAACTTTCGCTCTGAAGTGAAAAAACATTGGTTGATGTACGTATCGAGATACTTCTGAGTAAAAACTATGATACTCCTCAAATTAAAAAAAAATAATATAAGATTAAAACTCCAAATAAAATTAAGATTAACTTATACTAAGGTATTTCTTTTTTTTTAATTTTTTTAGTCTTTTCACTTTTGATTTTAAATTTTAGGGTTTATGAAATTATGTGCAGTTGTGCAAAGTGTATTTATTTTTCACAAGAGGGATAGAATTAAACTTTATGTTTGGGCTTACTTTTTAGTTTTAGTTGTTAATTGTTATTGTGTATTTGTTTACACTTTGTTTTGAGTAAATTACTATTTTGGTCCCTTAGGTTTGACGAAAATTACGGCTTCAATCCAATAGTTTATTTATTACACTTACAGTTCAATAATTTTAAGATTTATTTCAATTTCAGACTACACTACTAACACCATTAAATATTTCTATTAAATTGATATAAAATGACAAGTATACCCATACCATTCATAAAACAAAATAGTTAATAAAAATAAAACTCACCCATCTGATCCAATCAACATACACACACACTCTCTCTTTATAAACAAACCCCATGTCATTCTTTCTCTCTACTCTCTCTGTCGCAGAAAAAACCAAATGCCATCATCATTATCATCAAACCATCATCTAATTAATATCCCTGCTACCACCACCCACCATCATTCTCCACCACAAGCCACCACCATCCTCCACCACCCACTCACCACCATCATTGTTCATCTTCATTTCTCACCAACATCTTTTTCTCTCTCTCTCTCTCTCATTCTCTCTCTATCTCTCTCTCTCTCACATTAAAAAGCCTACTCTCTTCTCCTAGAACCACCGATCACACCTCCACTGTGCCTCTCCAATTGTGACTCTCTCCGATTTCCAACACTGTCTTTAGATCTACAGCTTTGGGATCTTGGATTTGGTTAGATCGAAACTCCAAAATCAAAGGGTGAACGGTGGTGGTGGAATACGACAGGAGGGATGGAGAAAGATGTTTTATGGTGTGGCCGATGTTTTAAGGTTGTGGTGGTGACCGATGGTGGTGGTTATGATGGAGTACAACATGAGATACACACACACACACACACACACACACACATATATATATATATATATATATATATATATATATATATATATATATATATATATATATATATATATATATATATATATATATATATATATATATATATAGAGAGAGAGAGAGAGAGAGAGAGATAGAGCGGGGGAGAAAGACAGATGGATAAGGGTTGGTGTGGCCGGATTGGTGATGGCCGGCGGGTCTCATGTGGTGGTGGTGGTGGGCAATGGTCGTAGTTGTGGTCATCGGGAGGTGATGATGTTGGAATCCTAAAATAGAGAGAAAGTGTGTGAGTGAGAGAGAGAGAGAGAGACAGAGATGAGAGAAAGAGAATTAGGAGTGGGGTTAGGGATGGGAGAGAGGTTTATAGTTAATCTAGGGGCACAAAAGTCTTTTTACATTATTTACGGAATAAACACTAACAGTGTTAATGGCTTGGGTGAAATTAAAACTAATATTGAAACTCTTGGATCGTCAGCATAATTAGGGTTGTTCATGAGCCGAGCCGAACCGAGAGGACCTTTGCTCGTTCTTGGCTCGTTCCAAACCGAACGAGCCGATTGACTCGTTTGCAACCGAGTGGAAAATCGAACGAGCATTTCTCAAGCGTTAAATATCCGAGCGAGCATCGAGTGAGCGCAAACGAGCGACGAACAATTTATACAACCTAAGTATCTTGTGTGTCATACGATTTATACTGCATCGAATAAGGTTTAATGACTTAGAATCAAACACAAAGCACATTTCAGTACATAATATTTTCATGCATGAAAATACGTTACGCATGATTATGAAGCTAAGGCTGTAGCCGATAAGCCGGAGAGCATATTGCAGATAACGATGACGGTAAGAGCGGGAGATGATCGAAAAAATATCTCTTAACAGCTTATGATTTCACTTTTACGTTTAATGTAAAAAATTTATTAGGTTGATTGATCAAGTATGCATAAATATAAATATATATTTATATATATTGGGTCAAATCTACTAGAATGCAACGTATAAAGTATATATACATATTAATTGGAGTCGAACCAAACCGAGTGGACCTTTGCTCGTGTTTGGCTCGTTTACAAATCGATCCGAGCCGATCGGCTCGTTTACAACCGAGCAAAAATTCGAACTAGCATTTTTCGAGCAAATTCCGAACGAACGTTGAGTGATCGTCGAGCGTCGAGCAGTTCGAAAGAGCATTTTTCGAGCCCTAAGCATAATAAATAAAATATTGGAATGTAACTGTAACTTTCGTCAAACAATAGGGACTAAAATAGTAATTTGCTCCTTTATTTGTTATAAAATTAGGGATTTGAAACTTGGAAGATGAACAAGTGCTTAAGCATGGGTCCCCGCACCCTATGAACTTTTTTTCTTATGGCATATACACGATCTAATCCCAACCAACCCTAGTAAAATGTTAACACCAACTCCCACAAAATTATGAGACCAATCCTAAAGTCAAGTCATCATGCCCATTATGCCCTGGGCGACACACGTGCTACAATGGCCGGGACAAAGGGGGCAAGAAAAACTTGATCTATTTCTATTTTTTTGCGGGTTCGGTCAGGAGAATGATTTGAATGTTCCGGGGAGATCGAATATTAACTAGCTAACTCGATTCGAAGATAGATAAATCCTAAGGTCGCAGCTGCCTTCTTGGATGGGTTTTATCTCTTCACTGTAACAAAAAATAAAATAAAATTATTTTATTATAAGTTAGAATGAACTTGCTATGAAAAAAGACAAAGTATTGGAATCTACACATTTAGAAACTTATACGACCCTTAAGAATGTTAAAACCAATCTAATTATTATCAAACGACCCTATAAAATAAGTAACAAATATAAAACAATTAGTTAGATAACTAAGTCTTTATCTTATTAGCTGATTACTTGATATATTAATTATTAGATTAATGATTAGTAAATTATTGATTATTAAATTACTGATCAAAATCCATTGTTTATAGTTTAATTATTTTAATAACAATTGTATATAATAACAATTATCTATATAAATATATTTGTAATATATAAAGTATAGATTATATAAAAAGGTTCATTTCGAAAGGGCTCGATACCTGAAGCTTCGATTCAAGCTCGTAGATTAAATGCTAAATAGTCCAAGCTCGATCTCGAGCTTTATTAAGCTCGGTTCGATTCAAGATTTTGGCGAGCCGATCTCGAGTAACTCACAACTTCACTTGTCTCATTTACAACCCTAGCGTTGAATGTTATTTTTTAATTTTCTTTTTTTGTTTTTTTTGTTGTCTAATTCGGCATGACCTGAATTGGACCGTATAAAAAAGATTTAATAATTAGCTATAATGAACCGGCCATTTAAAACTTTTTGATCCCCGTGTAATAATTTTCTAGGTATGTTATTGAAAATAAAAACCCATTCTAAATAAGTTATTGTTCGCAAAAAAAATCATTATTAAATGAATGTACCGCAAAATAGTTTTTCATTATTAAAAGAGTAAATTACACGGATGATCCCTGTGATTTGGTTAAAATTTTGGATTTGGTCCTTAAAGTTTTAAAATTACGAATACAGTCCCTAATGTTATAGTTATCTTTTATCAATGGTCCCTACTCAGTTAGTTCAGTTAGTAATGTTAAATTTGTCAAAAAATTTACTTGTAAGAATGATCAATGTAATTTTATTTTATTATAATCTTTTTATTATAAACATGTTTATTATTTAATACACAAAAAAAATATTTTAAAAAATGTTTTCTTTTAAATATGGTTTATAAATTTCTTTTAAACCCATATGCGGGTTTCTTTTAACCTTTACAAAAATGTATTCTTTTATATAGATGTTTAAAACTGAATTTTTTTTAAATGTTAAAAAACTAAGAATTTGTTTAAAGAAATATGTGTTAAAAAATGAATGATTTAAAAAAACTTTAGAAAACCAACCAGTTTAAAAAAGTTTAAAATATCAAAAAGTTTGTAGAATGACGTATAAAAATTGAATGGTTAAAAAGCCGAACATTTTAAAAATATGTTTTAAAATGTTTTTTATTTGTGTATTTAAAACGTATTTTATTAAATAACAATCTTATTGATAATGAAATTATAAAAATAATATAAAATATAAAAAATTTGAAAAATAATAATATAAAATTTTCTTAAAAAAATAATCATATAGTTTAAAAGGTAAATTAAATAGATGGCTAATGAGATTAAAATGCTAATTTTATAATATTTAAAATCACTAACGGTTAACTAACAGACATATAGATCATATAAGAAAGAGAAAGAAATGTTAGGGACTATATTCAAATATTTTAAACTTTAAGGATCAAATCCAAAATTTTAACATAACTAAAGGGACCATCCATGTAATTTACTCTTATTAAAATAAACATACCGCAAATTTTTTTAAGATACCTCTAGTTTTTCATCCGTCACTGATTTGCAGCATTAAAAAAAAGAAAGAAGATAGGTGCTCTCAATATTTCTAACAACATTGTGGTGTTTGTGGAAGGCCTATAACAATCTTCTCTTCAACCACAGATAGGTCTCTCTAGCTCTCTTAATTGAAAATATCAAAGTGATGGTGCGTCTATGGGTGAAAAATCGTTCAACCTCATATTTAATTTCTTGGAGGTGATGGTGTAATTTCGATCTTTGTAGTAGTATGGTGGCTTAAGTTCAATGTTTATTTCCTCATTCGCTATTGTAGATGTATTGTTTGCTGAATCCTTTTTAGCTAATTAATATTAGTTTTTCTTTGGGTTGGTCATTCAAATAAAAAATAATATACACGGATTTTTAATAATTTATTGGTAAGTATAAAATTTCGATCAAAGTGTCTGATGATATCAAGGTGTGTTGGATGATATTTATCCTCAAGAGGTTGGGATATAAGTTGTATAAATTTAAGAGTAGATCTAGTATGTGTGTGAAAGAGAGTTTGTTGTTAGAAAATATAAATTTCTCTACCTTTTTAACTTTTACTTCTAATTTTACGAGTAAATCTAGAGTACGTGTAAATTTATATACACAGAAGATATTACACACTCGTACATAAAGAATATTGAAATTACAAGGCACACACAAAGTAGGTATGTAAGGCCCCGTTCCCGGAACGCTTACAGTTGGCCAATCATCGCACATAAAACATATAGGTTCATTAACTTAAAGAAAACATTGCAGCGGAAACATTAAAACAATCATTTCATTATAAATGCTTTTGCAAGTTAATACAACATTCGTTACAAAACATCGTTTGTTCGTATTACAATGTAAAAACATTAAACAAAAGAATGTCATCCAAAAATGAGCCGAGTAGCTGCCCCGCACCATCCTCAGCAATGTTCACCTGCCAACTGGAAACACATAAAAGTCAGCGTTGCTGAGTGAGTTCTAGTTTTATAATAAAACATACTTTATCTTTCGTTTAAAACCATTCTTTACAATCGTACGTGATCATGCACTATACATACACATAGGTATATCATTATTATCTTCATTAACCGTTCGTTCAGTTCGTACATTCGTCATTAAATCATTACTTTCATTCGAACCAATGCCATGTGCTTACCCCACCGTCATGCATAAAGCGGGTACTGGGCCTGAGGTCTTTCATAGACCCCGAACATTGTGCACGAAGCTGACTCCAGTACCTAGGGTAAGCGACAAGGGTCTCATACATATGGTCAATCAAAAGGATTGAACCCCAGTGTGCATCCTTCTGGGGTAATTAACCCGCACAGTTGAACTAACACCCTTCATTGGGTGTGAACCTCCATACATATGCTTAATCACGCGGATCAAGCCCTAGTGTGCATCCTTCCGGGGTAGCTAACCCGCACACGGTTGAGCTAACACCCTTCATTGGGTGTGAACCTCCATACATTTGCTTGCAAGCCTTTCTTACTTTCGTTCATTCATTAATGCATGCATTCTTTCATTACGTTCCTCTTTTCATTATCTTTCACTTTACGTTACATAATACTTTTCATTTCATTCATTAACATTCAACGTAAAGCCACGGGAAAATAATCATACATAACAAGGAACATGAATATAAACATACAACATCACCATACAAGGCACCATCATACATACATAACATACCACATACATACCATCATGCATAAGCACCAATCATACATCATACATACCCATCATAACATTTATGACCTCAAAAGTCAACTTACATGAACCCCCAGGAATCTCCCAAGTCAAAGCCTACATTTACTCTTGTAAGGATTCCTATAAGTCTGATGCAGCCAAAACATCCAAAGTCTCTCTGCAAGCATGCACTTAAGAACAGAAGTAGAAATGCTTTGGAAGTTTTACACCATGCACTAGAAATATTCTAAGTGTAAAATCTTCCGAAGCCAAGACCAACATCTTCCGAAGCCAAAAGTGAAGTCTTCCGAAGCTTCAAAGACAAAGTCTTCTAAAGCCAAAGAGTGAAGACAGATTTCTTCCGAAGACGTTAAGAGATATGTCTTTATCTGATGTACTTTACCATAAAGCTGGACCACCTTTCCGCTGCAACTCTATAAAGTCACCAACTTACATGAGTTGGTGAAAGGTCTATGCTTTTAGTAACTGTACATTGAGGTCTTGAGTCCATGCTTTCTACTTTATGTACTTTTATCCTTTTTGTAATATATTAGGATGTGAGCTATGGCATGTTATAGTCACAAGTCAAAAGACAGATATGCCTGTTGACTCTACATTTGATTTTGTAGTTGTCTAGTCCATTGTATCCAGCTGGTCTTCAAAGTATGGCCGGCTGTAGGATGTAGTATAAAGTATCTCAAGTACTTGTAACTTTCCATCGATGCTTTGTAACTTGTAATAGAACTTGAGAAGCAATATACAACATTCTTGAAAACCAAATACTTGTGTTGTTTGCAATCTTGTTTTGTCTCACTTTTACTTGTGTTCTTAGCATCTTTCATTAACAAGTTAACTAGTTCTCTATTTGATTTAAGTGTTCTAAGCAACTCTCCTCATTGTGTTGTTGTGTTGTAAGTGCATACCCTTCACCGGTCCTGCAACTCTTTCCCCCGAAAGTCAGAAAATAAACTAAGTTCTTTCAGGCGCATGAGCCCTATTTGCGTGTATGGGCACTATTCAATCGCATGGCCTTCCAGGCGCATGAGGACACTTAGGCGTATGGACACTATGGGGCGAATGAACACTTAGGCGTATGGACTCTCAGTCGCATAACTTCCATGCGTATGACCTTCAGTCGCATGACTTCCATGCGTATGACCTTCAGTCGCATGACTTCAGGCGCATGGGCTTCAGTCGCATACCATTCAGGCGTATGGACTTCAGTCGCATGCCTTTCGGCCGTATGGCCTCCAATCGCATGCCATTCGGTCGTATGGGTTCCAGTCGCATGAGCCCTAACTGGTGCAGAATGCAGCCCCCTTTCGAACCCTAACTGCAGATCTCGATCTCCAAGCCCTCTCTAACCTGTTCTAAGTTCAAACCATCCATCCTAAGCCTTAGAAATATAGACCATAACATCATTCAAACATCACAAACCCAAACACGAGCCCACCCGGTCGCACACCCACACAAACATACACATAAACGGGTTCCACACCCCAACACACCATAAACGATTTTGCTATGTGTTCCAGCCCCAAAATCAGTCAAAAACGTGTGAAAGAGGGGTCCTGTATACATATATATATAAATATACATATATATACATATATATATATACATATATATAGATACAGATAGATATATGACATATAGAGATACAGATATAATATACATGATATATATATACAATAGATATATACAATATATAGACATGATATATAGATATATACATATAGATATATATATATATATATTATATATATATATATACATACATATATATATATATATAGGAAAGCATTCTATTGAGAAACATAAATATGTAAAGAACTACTAAGAACTACAAAAGCAATACAAATAACACCTCGATAAAATTGGTAATACTAAAAGATGATGGTTTGTTTCTATTTTTTAATCGTTTCTTTCATTTAACACCTCTCTCCTTAATATTTTTAGAAAAACTTTAAATGTTCATATACGCAATAAAAGTGTGTGCATTGATGCACATTTATAAAAAGACTATAGATATATGATTTTTGTAAATCTATCTTAAAAGTATTAAAATTAGAAATATTTTGATATATTTATATAATAAATAATATAAGAGTTAAAGGGGGCTTTCGGGGTCTTTACAGAGGGAGGGGGCTTAACGGAAGGTCAGTCGAGAGAGAGATAGAGAGCTACAGGAGATAGAGAGAGAGAGAGAGGAGAGAGATGAGAGAGGAGAGAGAGAGAGAGAAGAGAGAGAGAGAGGAGAGAGAGAGAGAAGAGGAGAGAGAGAGAGAGAGATAGAGATCGAGAGAGAGATAGAGTAGAGAGAGAGGAGAGAGAGAGAGAGAGAGAGAGAGATATATAGATAGAGAGATAGATAGAGAGAAGAGATAGAGAGAGAGAGATATATATAGATATGATATAAATACATATATATATACACATATATATAATATACATAGTAATATATATATATATATATATATATATATACACATATGTGTGTGTGTGGTTATATATATATACATATATATATATATACATAGTGTATAATGTATATATATATAGATGTATATATAGAATATATATATATATAGGATATATATATATTTATATAATATTTATATATATACGCACATATATATACATATATATAATATATAGATATATAGAGATATATAGTAGAGATAGAGAGTAGAGAGAGATAATAGATATATCTATATAATATATAGATATATATATATATAATTATAATATATATAGATATATATATATAATATAATATATATATATATATATATATATATAGGGTCAGGTTCTTTGCAGAACTCTCTATATACTGAGAACTGCAAGAACTATTATTAACCACTGATTAACTTGATCAACGGTTGTGATTAACAAATTTTAAAATGTGTAAATATCATTTAATTTAATGAGGTCAAATTAATTAAAGGGTATAATAGTAATATTGTTTTCTCTTTACAATTAGTTATTAATTAGTAATTAATTCTCTATCATCTCTCTCCTCTCTCTCCTCTCTTCTCTATGTTCTCTCATCTGCATTTCTACAATATATTATTATGTTACTGAACCAAAATCAAAACAAAAAGTACCATACATGTCAACAAAGAAAAATTAGTCTTTACATATATGTAAATCATTGTAGTCTGAAAGATATATGTAAATAATTTGTATATTATATGTATGTAAGCTAGTGTAGTATTAACTTGGAGTATTTAACAAATCAAAAACAAATAACTTAACTTATTTATCTATGATAACATATACATCAATGGATATTGTAGAAACTAAAGCTATTTACAAATATGTAAGTCAATGTAATTTAAAAATATATGCTAACAAATATGAAGGTTACGAAAATGTAACTTACCGTATCAAATGTACATATATGTAAATGACTTAACGCAATATTTAATAAAATTAATACAACCAACTTTAACAATAATAATCATATTTCATTCATATTACTATGATTTACATATACGTAATCAAATGTTTAAACGTGCTATCTACGTATATTTACTCTAGTTTACATATATGTTTACGTATAAGTAAGTTTGTATGCATATATGTAAGTGATACAGGTTTATAACTTTAAAAAGTTGTAAAATTTTCTACATAATGAAAACAAAAATAAAAATTAAACCCAATCTTAAATAGGATTATTAAGTAGACAACATTATGAAAATATAAAGAAAACGTTCAGATTCTTAGCAATTTTAAGGGTGGTTTTATCATCCTTAATAAGTTTATAATACACATTTACTTAAGAAGTTTATAATACACATTTACTTTTAAAAATATTTATATATTTTAGTTTTTATTATATGACATAATACCTTTTTTTAAGAAAATATTATTCTTCATAATACAATTGTGCGGATTCTCCATCTTTTGACAAATCTCATTTAAATCATAATGTCGAATAACAATTAAAGGAGTAAAATATTTGTTCAAATCATATAAGTTTGATATAGAAAGAACATATTTCATGAATATTTTTAAGTGAATTGTTAATTAATCAAACATGATTCAAGACTTTATATAAAATCAATAACTAACAAATTAAATTAAATGGAGATGTTTAAGGAAATTTACCCTGATTAAACGGAGACAATAAATAAATTCAATTAATGCCTACATATAAAAATACATTAACACCCTTGCTTAGTTAATTAAATTAAAAATAAAATGTAAATTAATTAATGGTTAAGATTAGTTCTCTCAGTTCTTACGATCTTTATGAGTCCTGAAAAGATCCTAACTATATATATATGAGAGAGAGAGAGGGGCGGAGAGAGAGAGAGAGAGAGAGAGAGAGAGAGAGAGAGAGAGAGAGACAGAGAGAGAGAGAGAGAGAGAGAGAGAGAGAGAGAGAGAGAGAGAGAGAGACAGAGAGAGAGAGAGAGGAGGAGAGAGAGATAGATAGAGAGAGAGAGAGAGAGAGAGAGAGAGAGAGAGAGAGAGAGAGAGAGAAGGGAGAGAGACAGAGATAGAGAGGGATAGATAGAGAGGGGCGATAGAGATGAGAGATAGACAGAGAGATAGAGATAGTAGAGAGATAGAGATATCTAGAGAGAGAGAGAGAGAGAGATATAGAGAGAGAGAGAGAGATAACATATAGATATATAGATATGGAGATGAGATATAGATATATATATAATTATAGATATATAGATCTATATAGGATATATATATATATATCTATATATTATATATGTATATGTATATATGTATATATACATATAATATATATATATATATATATATATGTATATGTATATATATATATATATATATATATATATGTATATATATATGTATATATATATATATACATATATATATATATATATATATATATATATATATATATATATATATATATATATATATATATATATATATATATATATATATATATAGGGTTAGGTTCTTTTCAGAACTTTATTTTAAGTGAGAACTTACAGAACTAATAATAACCATTGATTACTTTGATCAATGGTTGTGATTAAATCAATGTTAAAAATGTAAACTATTATGTTATTTAATGAGTTTAATTTATGCATAAGGGTATATTAGTAATTTATTAAATTATTTTTCTCTCTCCAATTAGTTTCTAATTTATTAATTCTCTCTCATCTCTCATCTCTATAATTTTTGAATATTTACATATTGTAACTTAAACTCCTTAGTTGATGTTACATATATTTTATTATGTATAAAAATGTTACAATTTAAACTCTTTAAATATTATACATATATGTAATCATGTATAAAAAGATTGGAACCCCGTTCACAAAGTTGTATTTAATGCTAGAAAAAACACCAATCCATAAACAAATAAATCAAAAGATAACAACTATTACACCTAATTTAAAGTAAGTATTCACATGTGTAAATTAATCGTTACATATATTTAACTTAGTTTTCCATATGTGTAAATTGATTATATACATATGCGTAAATTAACTATCTACGTTGAACTCACGTATGTGTAAATTAATCATTTACATAAGTCTATCCTTGTTTTACGTGCATGTAACTTAACTATTTACATGTAACATCCGCAATTTTTCAAGTTAAGATTAAAATTTTAAGTTCTATTATAAAATTATTATAATAATTTTAATGGATTAAATATATTAAGTGTGCAAATTATTATTATGAACTATTCATAATCTAAACAACTTGTAGTAATTTACGGAGAAATAAATCTTTTCATAAAGTTATGAAGATTTATTAAACATTTTACTATAAATAACTAAATGGAAAAGTTGTATTAAAAATTTATTTAGTTATAAAATAACTTTTAATAAGCTTATAAAATTTTATTAGTAGTTATGAATTTTATTGTTGAAAATAAATAATTATAAAAGTTGTAAAGACTTATAAATAATTAATTTAATTAGTCTTAGTAGTACAGGGTCTAATTTGTAATTTCTGAAATTTAACATAGAAGTTTTAACATAAAATAATAACTATGCAAAGTTCAGGGACCAAAAATGTAAAATCATTTAAACCCCACCCCCCTTACCACCTCAGACCCGTCGCCGGCCAGCAACTCCGGCCAAGCCTCCGGCGATCCTCGAACTACAATCAAAACGTCGAATTAACTAAATTAAATGATTCTTAACTCTCGTATGCGTTATTCGAACCTGATACTCTTTTCAATTGACCTTAGTGAGCGGTTCATTCTAAGCATTCGTAACCGAACCCACATTCAAAGTACGAAGATCATCTAACTTGAAACTAATCAAATTAAACCAATGTAATGGAGGGCACACATCTCAAACGGTTTCTCCAAACCTTTTGTACTTCTAATTCCATCTACAGAACACACATTCATCGAACCCGACCCCCAATCCCGATCGGACATGCGTCTTAGTCGAACTTAACATTCGGGGCAACTAAGATCGAAATTTGTAGAGGGCTTTTCGTCCTGGAGTCCATTAGACACTATCTGTGCAGCGAATTGTACTATAGTTGTCGATTGAACAACAATTGAGCTTCACAACAGTCACGGTTTCTTCTTCGAGTTGAATCATTGATGTCTTACAACTTTCGGGTAATTGAACTTGCATACATACTCGCTTTCAACTGCTGAATGAAAGCCCTAACAATGATTTGATTAATAACATCGTTTGATGCTTCAATTTGATCCACTTTCTTCTAGGGTTCTTGGGGAAATTGGGTAATCATGGGAAAGTTGGTTTTTAAGAATTAGAAATCATTCTTTGGCAGGCATAGGCGCCCAGCCTAATTGGTAAACACACATCCTCTCCACCTTGAGGTCCCGGGTTCGAACCCGGGCACCTCCTTTTATTTTGTTTTATTTTTTTTAAAGCCTTTTAATTACAAATAAAATTACAGAAAATTAATAATTAATATAAAAATCATTTCTGATAATTAATATAAAGATTTTAGATACTAAAATATTTTCTGAAATTTTTCTAAATTAAATATATCCATAAAATATATATATATATATATATAAATATATATATAAATCTTTTAGTTATTCCTTATAAAACGGATTTAAAATGATTGTTTATATTAATTTTCATTGATCCAAACGTTACTTCTAAAATCATGATTATTTGTTTTAAAGAAAAAATGTATTTATATTTAAACTTGTTAGTTGTTACAAAAGGTTTTCTTTTAAATTAATTAAACATTTATTTATATTTGGTGGAACTTAAAAATATTTACGAACGCTTAATTCTTTAAAAGAATTAAATTCATAATCGTAGTAATTATATATAATTACTTAAAATATTTAAGAATATTATTATAAAACATATTTTAGCTAATTAATATTGTGTTATTAATCAAAATGCTATTTCTTATTATTCTTAGATAATTAGAAAGACTTAATTGTATATTGAACCTCCTCGTCATTATATTTAATTTCATTTTTTAAATACTTAAATACATATATAATCCTTCTAATGGGTTTAAAATGAGAATAAGGATTCTATAAATTTAGTTACTTGTCAAAACTCCTTAAAACTATCAAAACCCAAATCATTAGTAGAACGTTAAACTTATCATTAACCTTAACCTTCATCTTGTAATATATATGTTAGGTTCTTGTAATGGATACTTTGGATTTATCTTTTGGATCTTACTTTAATCTTTTACATCATCTTGTAATGCCTATATCAATGTGAGTATTTCATACCCCTTTTTCTTATTTTCACACTTTGGGGTGAAACATGTTAACGTATATACTTGTAAACCTCTTTGAGACTTGTAAACCTATGGCAAATCATCTTGTAAAGTTGTGGTTAGTTGAACTTTTGTGGTTACCATGTTATGGCGTTATATGTACAATCATTAACTATTGCTAGCCCAGCGAAGTCATAGATCTATGGGTAAGACAAGCCTGCTTGGTTGATCCAAGTACACTTAGCTGATCGTATATACTTTTAACGTTTGAGACTTGTAAAACTATTGTCAAGGTTTGATTGTTGCATTGTTCATAACATCCCTAATCACTTTATTCACTAACTTATGACTTGAATTGCCATCTTTTATATACTTATGTATTGAAACTATGGAATGCTCACCAACATTTTTATGTTGACCCCTTTATTTTTAACATGTTTCAGGAATATCTCAAGTGTGTGATCTACTCTTTGAAGTTTATTGCATCTAGGATTGGACCTAGTATTAAAATGGATGAACATGTTATTTGAAACATTTGTATATGATGTATTCGTTGTTGAAGCATTTGTTTGTAATGTTATTAATGAAACTTATGAATAATATATTTGGATTTAATAAATAGCGTTATGTGGCTGTGAACAATCGTAACCCTCACATCTCGACGTTTCCGTCGTCAAGGTTGGGGTGTGACAGATTGGTATCAGAGCCCTTAACTATAGGGATTTAGGTTATTAGAAATGGTGACCTAGACTATAGTTGCATGAACCTCATAGAAAGATCATTATACTTTGAGCTTACTTATTGTTTGCATGCTACATAATGCTATGCCTTATGTGCAACTTGATGCCTTAGCATAGGATTGCCTTATGTATGCTTAAACTTAGTTACTTGTCTCCCTAAACTTAACTTTGACTCTTTTACTCTCCCCGACAAACGAACTTCCTAAACCTATTCTTAACGACACGTGGAATCTACACTTATCATATGGGTTCAATTCCTTAGACTCTATGTCTAATCTATGAAAATCTCATTAAGGTTTTGATTTCATAAACCAAAGAAATTTGTGCGACACATAGACACCTGTATTCTGGATTTCCTGGCAAAAGGCCTTCGGGCTAAGGCAAGCATATCGTATAAATCTCATTGTGAGACCAGTTATGCTTACCTGGGGATTTCTGGGATGAGTGATAAACTATGGTCAACATACACAAGTCTCTAAGGCAAATGGGTCAATTTACCTTGATGTGTCAACGATTCCAAATGGTAATGCGTTACCAAATGGAACCATCCTCTTTGTATCTTAAAATCCTTGATTTTCTTGAACTGGTTTATCACCAAAGTTTTAATATCTCCTCATTTTAACATATATAATGTTCCTGTTAATATTGAACCTACCCTACATTTCAACTCGCACGTTTAAACACCGTTATGCGTTGAGCGTTTCATATAATTATTTCTATATCTTGACCAACGCGAACATGGATCTTAATATACCCAAAGATATTGGGAATCTAAACCGAATGGTAATCAAAAACTTTAAACCGTTACTCATGGTTCTCAAGTCTTCTTAAGGATGTGTCCCGTAACTAATAACATGCAACGCTATAAGTGGAATTCCTACATCTCGAGTAACTTTGTCTGGGCAAAGTGTAAATGGTGATTTGACTCGATCATTGAATCTATTTACTTGACTCGAAACCCTTGAGATGAGTGATCACTTATAAGTACGTGTGTCTTCAATAAGGCTATGGTTGACCACATATCTTGAGAAGTCCATGTATTCCTTTCGATTGTGAATCGAATGTTCACATCTTATTGTGGTGTTGAATAATTTCCTGCTCTTGATTTCGTCTTCCCGATTGAAATCATTCGAGATTTGAACACCATCAAAACAAAATTCTGCTATCTCGAACTTTGATCTTAAGCTTGTAAGCATGATTTTTCCTTTTGTTACATTGATGTAACTTGAAGTTTTCCGAATTTCTAACTGATATTAATTTCCTTTAGTCGTTAAGTCAAACTCCGTACCGTCTGCACTGTGAGAGATTCAAGTGGTTGCAAGTCAACCTATGACTAAGAACACCCGTATCTCCTAAATGATTCTAACTCATCAAAACAGGGGTGGTTTCCTTACTTTGGTGATTCTCTACTCGTTCGATAAATGGTTTTCAATTGTGTGTTTTATGAAATTTCATCCTCTGGATTAGGGTGATTTCCTTATCTTGAGGATTGACCTCAATTATTCTCATTGGAACTTGCATTTCACAAATGACATGATCTCATCAAAATAGGATTGAAACCCGTACTTTGGTGACAAATGTCAATCTTCGGTTGTTTTCCTGCTATGAAATTCAATCATCAAGATAGGCGTGAATTCCATACCTTGATGATAATATCATCTTTATGAATTGTATTTGTTTAAATGAGACGACTTCATCAAAGTAGGAGTGAATTCTGGATTTTGATGAAGAAGTTCACTTTGTTATATTTTGTTTTTGTAAAACTTCACCGTTAAGATAGGAGTGATTTCCCTTACCTTAATGGTAAGTTACCTTGTTTTATTTATGTGGATCCTCAACAATGAGCTGGGATCGAGCTTTTTGATTGGTAAGTTAGTGATCATACCTTGGGAATACACCATCAAGTTAGGAGTGAAAACCACACCTTGATGACTATTCTCATTTCTTGACCTCCAACTTACCAAGGTTTTAATCAAGCGACAAGAAACATGTAGTAACTTGAAGGGTGAACCAATGTTAGTGTTGGTCCTATCAAGCCAAAGCATGATTTCTGAACTTGAAAGGAGACTTGATCACTCTAGGTTGATTTTGATTTTGAGCTTGGATCATTTGAATTCTTAAATCGATTTCTTTTCCTTTATCTTCATGTTTTGACTCGATCTAGCTACATCGAACCCTTTATTTCTTACTGATCAACTTTTATTTTGAGTTGTCATCAACACATGATTGTGTGATGGTAGCCTTCTTAAACGATCTTTCTACTAAAGAAAGACGTTATCAACTTCTGATTATGTCTTTCTAGTCATACGAATGTTCTCGACTGTGCTTATGGGTTTGATGCACCGCATGTGCAAGCCATACTTGGGACGCTGTCTGTCATTGCCTTCATCATCGATATTCTGAATTATTGAAATCTGATCCTGAACGATGCCTTGTTTAACTCTTTACCCATAATTTAAAAATGCAATTTTCATTATATTTGATAACCTTGAACACCTGATTTTGAAAATTTCTAAATCTCTATCTTGTTTACGACTCACAAGACTTGTTATACATTCCGATGTGGACAAAGAGGATCATGAATTTCCGCGATTGGTATTCATGGCTTGGCGTAGAGGAACTGTTGACGTAGCTGGGTATATGTTCAAATTGCCTGGTACTTCTTGATGTCCATTGGTGCATTACTGACCCATTGGCTTGATCTTCATTGATTTTGTCCTACTAAATCTTAAGCTCTTTATTCCATTTTTCTTAATGATCCTTAAGAATCTTTCCGAATGCCTTCCCGTCAAAGCCGCATCTATCCTAAAAATCTATTACAATGATGCACTCATTCTAAATTAAATCTTTAATCTTAACAAAAACTATTCTCGTATCAACATTAAACTAATGAAACTTTGAAAACCTCAATGAAATAGTAAACGAGAAGTGATCATCTAAGAACCTTGTTAAAGTCAATTGTTTGAGGAACTCTTATGAACACCATATTCCATCCAAAAGCATCCTGAACTTATGTCTCTTATCACACTAATACTTAGTGTTTCCCTTATGGCAAACACCTTTCTAATCGTCTTGAATCATCTCGAATATAAAAGTTTATCAATTAGAATCCTAAACTAATGATCTTGTACCTTTGTCAAGAAACACATGAAATCATAGATAATAAACTTTTAACAAACTTAAGCTTAGCAAAACATCATTATTAAACTCATTGAATTTAAACGTTCCAAGTGGCACTTACGAGCGTGACATGAAATCCAAGTCTCCTCGTTTCTTTGAAATTAGTCCCCTCGTGATTAAATTTCGGGACGAAATTTCTTAAAGTAGGGGAGACTGTAACATCCGCAATTTTTCAAGTTAAGATTAAAATTTTAAGTTCTATTATAAAATTATTATAATAATTTTAATGGATTAAATATATTAAGTGTGCAAATTATTATTATGAACTATTCATAATCTAAACAACTTGTAGTAATTTACGGAGAAATAAATCTTTTCATAAAGTTATGAAGATTTATTAAACATTTTACTATAAATAACTAAATGGAAAAGTTGTATTAAAAATTTATTTAGTTATAAAATAACTTTTAATAAGCTTATAAAATTTTATTAGTAGTTATGAATTTTATTGTTGAAAATAAATAATTATAAAAGTTGTAAAGACTTATAAATAATTAATTTAATTAGTCTTAGTAGTACAGGGTCTAATTTGTAATTTCTGAAATTTAACATAGAAGTTTTAACATAAAATAATAACTATGCAAAGTTCAGGGACCAAAAATGTAAAATCATTTAAACCCCACCCCCCTTACCACCTCAGACCCGTCGCCGGCCAGCAACTCCGGCCAAGCCTCCGGCGATCCTCGAACTACAATCAAAACGTCGAATTAACTAAATTAAATGATTCTTAACTCTCGTATGCGTTATTCGAACCTGATACTCTTTTCAATTGACCTTAGTGAGCGGTTCATTCTAAGCATTCGTAACCGAACCCACATTCAAAGTACGAAGATCATCTAACTTGAAACTAATCAAATTAAACCAATGTAATGGAGGGCACACATCTCAAACGGTTTCTCCAAACCTTTTGTACTTCTAATTCCATCTACAGAACACACATTCATCGAACCCGACCCCCAATCCCGATCGGACATGCGTCTTAGTCGAACTTAACATTCGGGGCAACTAAGATCGAAATTTGTAGAGGGCTTTTCGTCCTGGAGTCCATTAGACACTATCTGTGCAGCGAATTGTACTATAGTTGTCGATTGAACAACAATTGAGCTTCACAACAGTCACGGTTTCTTCTTCGAGTTGAATCATTGATGTCTTACAACTTTCGGGTAATTGAACTTGCATACATACTCGCTTTCAACTGCTGAATGAAAGCCCTAACAATGGTTTGATTAATAACATCGTTTGATGCTTCAATTTGATCCACTTTGTTCTAGGGTTCTTGGGGAAATTGGGTAATCATGGGAAAGTTGGTTTTTAAGAATTAGAAATCATTCTTTGGCAGGCATAGGCGCCCAGCCTAATTGGTAAACACACATCCTCTCCACCTTGAGGTCCCGGGTTCGAACCCGGGCACCTCCTTTTATTTTGTTTTATTTTTTTTAAAGCCTTTTAATTACAAATAAAATTACAGAAAATTAATAATTAATATAAAAATCATTTCTGATAATTAATATAAAGATTTTAGATACTAAAATATTTTCTGAAATTTTTCTAAATTAAATATATCCATAAATATATATATATATATATAAATATATATATAAATCTTTTAGTTATTCCTTATAAAACGGATTTAAAATGATTGTTTATATTAATTTTCATTGATCCAAACGTTACTTCTAAAATCATGATTATTTGTTTTAAAGAAAAAATGTATTTATATTTAAACTTGTTAGTTGTTACAAAAGGTTTTCTTTTAAATTAATTAAACATTTATTTATATTTGGTGGAACTTAAAAATATTTACGAACGCTTAATTCTTTAAAAGAATTAAATTCATAATCGTAGTAATTATATATAATTACTTAAAATATTTAAGAATATTATTATAAAACATATTTTAGCTAATTAATATTGTGTTATTAATCAAAATGCTATTTCTTATTATTCTTAGATAATTAGAAAGACTTAATTGTATATTGAACCTCCTCGTCATTATATTTAATTTCATTTTTTAAATACTTAAATACATATATAATCCTTCTAATGGGTTTAAAATGAGAATAAGGATTCTATAAATTTAGTTACTTGTCAAAACTCCTTAAAACTATCAAAACCCAAATCATTAGTAGAACGTTAAACTTATCATTAACCTTAACCTTCATCTTGTAATATATATGTTAGGTGCTTGTAATGGATACTTTGGATTTATCTTTTGGATCTTACTTTAATCTTTTACATCATCTTGTAATGCCTATATCAATGTGAGTATTTCATACCCCTTTTTCTTATTTTCACACTTTGGGGTGAAACATGTTAACGTATATACTTGTAAACCTCTTTGAGACTTGTAAACCTATGGCAAATCATCTTGTAAAGTTGTGGTTAGTTGAACTTTTGTGGTTACCATGTTATGGCGTTATATGTACAATCATTAACTATTGCTAGCCCAGCGAAGTCATAGATCTATGGGTAAGACAAGCCTGCTTGGTTGATCCAAGTACACTTAGCTGATCGTATATACTTTTAACGTTTGAGACTTGTAAAACTATTGTCAAGGTTTGATTGTTGCATTGTTCATAACATCCCTAATCACTTTATTCACTAACTTATGACTTGAATTGCCATCTTTTATATACTTATGTATTGAAACTATGGAATGCTCACCAACATTTTTATGTTGACCCCTTTATTTTTAACATGTTTCAGGAATATCTCAAGTGTGTGATCTACTCTTTGAAGTTTATTGCATCTAGGATTGGACCTAGTATTAAAATGGATGAACATGTTATTTGAAACATTTGTATATGATGTATTCGTTGTTGAAGCATTTGTTTGTAATGTTATTAATGAAACTTATGAATAATATATTTGGATTTAATAAATAGCGTTATGTGGCTGTGAACAATCGTAACCCTCACATCTCGACGTTTCCGTCGTCAAGGTTGGGGTGTGACAGATTGGTATCAGAGCCCTTAACTATAGGGATTTAGGTTATTAGAAATGGTGACCTAGACTATAGTTGCATGAACCTCATAGAAAGATCATTATACTTTGAGCTTACTTATTGTTTGCATGCTACATAATGCTATGCCTTATGTGCAACTTGATGCCTTAGCATAGGATTGCCTTATGTATGCTTAAACTTAGTTACTTGTCTCCCTAAACTTAACTTTGACTCTTTGACTCTCCCCGACAAACGAACTTCCTAAACCTATTCTTAACGACACGTGGAATCTACACTTATCATATGGGTTCAATTCCTTAGACTCTATGTCTAATCTATGAAAATCTCATTAAGGTTTTGATTTCATAAACCAAAGAAATTTGTGCGACACATAGACACCTGTATTCTGGATTTCCTGGCAAAAGGCCTTCGGGCTAAGGCAAGCATATCGTATAAATCTCATTGTGAGACCAGTTATGCTTACCTGGGGATTTCTGGGATGAGTGATAAACTATGGTCAACATACACAAGTCTCTAAGGCAAATGGGTCAATTTACCTTGATGTGTCAACGATTCCAAATGGTAATGCGTTACCAAATGGAACCATCCTCTTTGTATCTTAAAATCCTTGATTTTCTTGAACTGGTTTATCACCAAAGTTTTAATATCTCCTCATTTTAACATATATAATGTTCCTGTTAATATTGAACCTACCCTACATTTCAACTCGCACGTTTAAACACCGTTATGCGTTGAGCGTTTCATATAATTATTTCTATATCTTGACCAACGCGAACATGGATCTTAATATACCCAAAGATATTGGGAATCTAAACCGAATGGTAATCAAAAACTTTAAACCGTTACTCATGGTTCTCAAGTCTTCTTAAGGATGTGTCCCGTAACTAATAACATGCAACGCTATAAGTGGAATTCCTACATCTCGAGTAACTTTGTCTGGGCAAAGTGTAAATGGTGATTTGACTCGATCATTGAATCTATTTACTTGACTCGAAACCCTTGAGATGAGTGATCACTTATAAGTACGTGTGTCTTCAATAAGGCTATGGTTGACCACATATCTTGAGAAGTCCATGTATTCCTTTCGATTGTGAATCGAATGTTCACATCTTATTGTGGTGTTGAATAATTTCCTGCTCTTGATTTCGTCTTCCCGATTGAAATCATTCGAGATTTGAACACCATCAAAACAAAATTCTGCTATCTCGAACTTTGATCTTAAGCTTGTAAGCATGATTTTTCCTTTTGTTACATTGATGTAACTTGAAGTTTTCCGAATTTCTAACTGATATTAATTTCCTTTAGTCGTTAAGTCAAACTCCGTACCGTCTGCACTGTGAGAGATTCAAGTGGTTGCAAGTCAACCTATGACTAAGAACACCCGTATCTCCTAAATGATTCTAACTCATCAAAACAGGGGTGGTTTCCTTACTTTGGTGATTCTCTACTCGTTCGATAAATGGTTTTCAATTGTGTGTTTTATGAAATTTCATCCTCTGGATTAGGGTGATTTCCTTATCTTGAGGATTGACCTCAATTATTCTCATTGGAACTTGCATTTCACAAATGACATGATCTCATCAAAATAGGATTGAAACCCGTAC
Organism: Flaveria ramosissima; assembly: GCA_025215565.1. Taxonomy (NCBI): domain Eukaryota; kingdom Viridiplantae; phylum Streptophyta; class Magnoliopsida; order Asterales; family Asteraceae; genus Flaveria; species Flaveria ramosissima. Next base: position 61,722,471 of record CM046035.1, on the reverse strand, counting down.
TTTGGTGACAAATGTCAATCTTCGGTTGTTTTCCTGCTATGAAATTCAATCATCAAGATAGGCGTGAATTCCATACCTTGATGATAATATCATCTTTATGAATTGTATTTGTTTAAATGAGACGACTTCATCAAAGTAGGAGTGAATTCTGGATTTTGATGAAGAAGTTCACTTTGTTATATTTTGTTTTTGTAAAACTTCACCGTTAAGATAGGAGTGATTTCCCTTACCTTAATGGTAAGTTACCTTGTTTTATTTATGTGGATCCTCAACAATGAGCTGGGATCGAGCTTTTTGATTGGTAAGTTAGTGATCATACCTTGGGAATACACCATCAAGTTAGGAGTGAAAACCACACCTTGATGACTATTCTCATTTCTTGACCTCCAACTTACCAAGGTTTTAATCAAGCGACAAGAAACATGTAGTAACTTGAAGGGTGAACCAATGTTAGTGTTGGTCCTATCAAGCCAAAGCATGATTTCTGAACTTGAAAGGAGACTTGATCACTCTAGGTTGATTTTGATTTTGAGCTTGGATCATTTGAATTCTTAAATCGATTTCTTTTCCTTTATCTTCATGTTTTGACTCGATCTAGCTACATCGAACCCTTTATTTCTTACTGATCAACTTTTATTTTGAGTTGTCATCAACACATGATTGTGTGATGGTAGCCTTCTTAAACGATCTTTCTACTAAAGAAAGACGTTATCAACTTCTGATTATGTCTTTCTAGTCATACGAATGTTCTCGACTGTGCTTATGGGTTTGATGCACCGCATGTGCAAGCCATACTTGGGACGCTGTCTGTCATTGCCTTCATCATCGATATTCTGAATTATTGAAATCTGATCCTGAACGATGCCTTGTTTAACTCTTTACCCATAATTTAAAAATGCAATTTTCATTATATTTGATAACCTTGAACACCTGATTTTGAAAATTTCTAAATCTCTATCTTGTTTACGACTCACAAGACTTGTTATACATTCCGATGTGGACAAAGAGGATCATGAATTTCCGCGATTGGTATTCATGGCTTGGCGTAGAGGAACTGTTGACGTAGCTGGGTATATGTTCAAATTGCCTGGTACTTCTTGATGTCCATTGGTGCATTACTGACCCATTGGCTTGATCTTCATTGATTTTGTCCTACTAAATCTTAAGCTCTTTATTCCATTTTTCTTAATGATCCTTAAGAATCTTTCCGAATGCCTTCCCGTCAAAGCCGCATCTATCCTAAAAATCTATTACAATGATGCACTCATTCTAAATTAAATCTTTAATCTTAACAAAAACTATTCTCGTATCAACATTAAACTAATGAAACTTTGAAAACCTCAATGAAATAGTAAACGAGAAGTGATCATCTAAGAACCTTGTTAAAGTCAATTGTTTGAGGAACTCTTATGAACACCATATTCCATCCAAAAGCATCCTGAACTTATGTCTCTTATCACACTAATACTTAGTGTTTCCCTTATGGCAAACACCTTTCTAATCGTCTTGAATCATCTCGAATATAAAAGTTTATCAATTAGAATCCTAAACTAATGATCTTGTCCTTTGTCAAGAAACACATGAAATCATAGATAATAAACTTTTAACAAACTTAAGCTTAGCAAAACATCATTATTAAACTCATTGAATTTAAACGTTCCAAGTGGCACTTGCGAGCGTGACATGAAATCCAAGTCTCCTCGTTTCTTTGAAATTAGTCCCCTCGTGATTAAATTTCGGGACGAAATTTCTTAAAGTAGGGGAGACTGTAACATCCGCAATTTTTCAAGTTAAGATTAAAATTTTAAGTTCTATTATAAAATTATTATAATAATTTTAATGGATTAAATATATTAAGTGTGCAAATTATTATTATGAACTATTCATAATCTAAACAACTTGTAGTAATTTACGGAGAAATAAATCTTTTCATAAAGTTATGAAGATTTATTAAACATTTTACTATAAATAACTAAATGGAAAAGTTGTATTAAAAATTTATTTAGTTATAAAATAACTTTTAATAAGCTTATAAAATTTTATTAGTAGTTATGAATTTTATTGTTGAAAATAAATAATTATAAAAGTTGTAAAGACTTATAAATAATTAATTTAATTAGTCTTAGTAGTACAGGGTCTAATTTGTAATTTCTGAAATTTAACATAGAAGTTTTAACATAAAATAATAACTATGCAAAGTTCAGGGACCAAAAATGTAAAATCATTTAAACCCCACCCCCCTTACCACCTCAGACCCGTCGCCGGCCAGCAACTCCGGCCAAGCCTCCGGCGATCCTCGAACTACAATCAAAACGTCGAATTAACTAAATTAAATGATTCTTAACTCTCGTATGCGTTATTCGAACCTGATACTCTTTTCAATTGACCTTAGTGAGCGGTTCATTCTAAGCATTCGTAACCGAACCCACATTCAAAGTACGAAGATCATCTAACTTGAAACTAATCAAATTAAACCAATGTAATGGAGGGCACACATCTCAAACGGTTTCTCCAAACCTTTTGTACTTCTAATTCCATCTACAGAACACACATTCATCGAACCCGACCCCCAATCCCGATCGGACATGCGTCTTAGTCGAACTTAACATTCGGGGCAACTAAGATCGAAATTTGTAGAGGGCTTTTCGTCCTGGAGTCCATTAGACACTATCTGTGCAGCGAATTGTACTATAGTTGTCGATTGAACAACAATTGAGCTTCACAACAGTCACGGTTTCTTCTTCGAGTTGAATCATTGATGTCTTACAACTTTCGGGTAATTGAACTTGCATACATACTCGCTTTCAACTGCTGAATGAAAGCCCTAACAATGGTTTGATTAATAACATCGTTTGATGCTTCAATTTGATCCACTTTGTTCTAGGGTTCTTGGGGAAATTGGGTAATCATGGGAAAGTTGGTTTTTAAGAATTAGAAATCATTCTTTGGCAGGCATAGGCGCCCAGCCTAATTGGTAAACACACATCCTCTCCACCTTGAGGTCCCGGGTTCGAACCCGGGCACCTCCTTTTATTTTGTTTTATTTTTTTTAAAGCCTTTTAATTACAAATAAAATTACAGAAAATTAATAATTAATATAAAAATCATTTCTGATAATTAATATAAAGATTTTAGATACTAAAATATTTTCTGAAATTTTTCTAAATTAAATATATCCATAAATATATATATATATATATAAATATATATATAAATCTTTTAGTTATTCCTTATAAAACGGATTTAAAATGATTGTTTATATTAATTTTCATTGATCCAAACGTTACTTCTAAAATCATGATTATTTGTTTTAAAGAAAAAATGTATTTATATTTAAACTTGTTAGTTGTTACAAAAGGTTTTCTTTTAAATTAATTAAACATTTATTTATATTTGGTGGAACTTAAAAATATTTACGAACGCTTAATTCTTTAAAAGAATTAAATTCATAATCGTAGTAATTATATATAATTACTTAAAATATTTAAGAATATTATTATAAAACATATTTTAGCTAATTAATATTGTGTTATTAATCAAAATGCTATTTCTTATTATTCTTAGATAATTAGAAAGACTTAATTGTATATTGAACCTCCTCGTCATTATATTTAATTTCATTTTTTAAATACTTAAATACATATATAATCCTTCTAATGGGTTTAAAATGAGAATAAGGATTCTATAAATTTAGTTACTTGTCAAAACTCCTTAAAACTATCAAAACCCAAATCATTAGTAGAACGTTAAACTTATCATTAACCTTAACCTTCATCTTGTAATATATATGTTAGGTGCTTGTAATGGATACTTTGGATTTATCTTTTGGATCTTACTTTAATCTTTTACATCATCTTGTAATGCCTATATCAATGTGAGTATTTCATACCCCTTTTTCTTATTTTCACACTTTGGGGTGAAACATGTTAACGTATATACTTGTAAACCTCTTTGAGACTTGTAAACCTATGGCAAATCATCTTGTAAAGTTGTGGTTAGTTGAACTTTTGTGGTTACCATGTTATGGCGTTATATGTACAATCATTAACTATTGCTAGCCCAGCGAAGTCATAGATCTATGGGTAAGACAAGCCTGCTTGGTTGATCCAAGTACACTTAGCTGATCGTATATACTTTTAACGTTTGAGACTTGTAAAACTATTGTCAAGGTTTGATTGTTGCATTGTTCATAACATCCCTAATCACTTTATTCACTAACTTATGACTTGAATTGCCATCTTTTATATACTTATGTATTGAAACTATGGAATGCTCACCAACATTTTTATGTTGACCCCTTTATTTTTAACATGTTTCAGGAATATCTCAAGTGTGTGATCTACTCTTTGAAGTTTATTGCATCTAGGATTGGACCTAGTATTAAAATGGATGAACATGTTATTTGAAACATTTGTATATGATGTATTCGTTGTTGAAGCATTTGTTTGTAATGTTATTAATGAAACTTATGAATAATATATTTGGATTTAATAAATAGCGTTATGTGGCTGTGAACAATCGTAACCCTCACATCTCGACGTTTCCGTCGTCAAGGTTGGGGTGTGACAGATTGGTATCAGAGCCCTTAACTATAGGGATTTAGGTTATTAGAAATGGTGACCTAGACTATAGTTGCATGAACCTCATAGAAAGATCATTATACTTTGAGCTTACTTATTGTTTGCATGCTACATAATGCTATGCCTTATGTGCAACTTGATGCCTTAGCATAGGATTGCCTTATGTATGCTTAAACTTAGTTACTTGTCTCCCTAAACTTAACTTTGACTCTTTGACTCTCCCCGGCAAACGAACTTCCTAAACCTATTCTTAACGACACGTGGAATCTACACTTATCATATGGGTTCAATTCCTTAGACTCTATGTCTAATCTATGAAAATCTCATTAAGGTTTTGATTTCATAAACCAAAGAAATTTGTGCGACACATAGACACCTGTATTCTGGATTTCCTGGCAAAAGGCCTTCGGGCTAAGGCAAGCATATCGTATAAATCTCATTGTGAGACCAGTTATGCTTACCTGGGGATTTCTGGGATGAGTGATAAACTATGGTCAACATACACAAGTCTCTAAGGCAAATGGGTCAATTTACCTTGATGTGTCAACGATTCCAAATGGTAATGCGTTACCAAATGGAACCATCCTCTTTGTATCTTAAAATCCTTGATTTTCTTGAACTGGTTTATCACCAAAGTTTTAATATCTCCTCATTTTAACATATATAATGTTCCTGTTAATATTGAACCTACCCTACATTTCAACTCGCACGTTTAAACACCGTTATGCGTTGAGCGTTTCATATAATTATTTCTATATCTTGACCAACGCGAACATGGATCTTAATATACCCAAAGATATTGGGAATCTAAACCGAATGGTAATCAAAAACTTTAAACCGTTACTCATGGTTCTCAAGTCTTCTTAAGGATGTGTCCCGTAACTAATAACATGCAACGCTATAAGTGGAATTCCTACATCTCGAGTAACTTTGTCTGGGCAAAGTGTAAATGGTGATTTGACTCGATCATTGAATCTATTTACTTGACTCGAAACCCTTGAGATGAGTGATCACTTATAAGTACGTGTGTCTTCAATAAGGCTATGGTTGACCACATATCTTGAGAAGTCCATGTATTCCTTTCGATTGTGAATCGAATGTTCACATCTTATTGTGGTGTTGAATAATTTCCTGCTCTTGATTTCGTCTTCCCGATTGAAATCATTCGAGATTTGAACACCATCAAAACAAAATTCTGCTATCTCGAACTTTGATCTTAAGCTTGTAAGCATGATTTTTCCTTTTGTTACATTGATGTAACTTGAAGTTTTCCGAATTTCTAACTGATATTAATTTCCTTTAGTCGTTAAGTCAAACTCCGTACCGTCTGCACTGTGAGAGATTCAAGTGGTTGCAAGTCAACCTATGACTAAGAACACCCGTATCTCCTAAATGATTCTAACTCATCAAAACAGGGGTGGTTTCCTTACTTTGGTGATTCTCTACTCGTTCGATAAATGGTTTTCAATTGTGTGTTTTATGAAATTTCATCCTCTGGATTAGGGTGATTTCCTTATCTTGAGGATTGACCTCAATTATTCTCATTGGAACTTGCATTTCACAAATGACATGATCTCATCAAAATAGGATTGAAACCCGTACTTTGGTGACAAATGTCAATCTTCGGTTGTTTTCCTGCTATGAAATTCAATCATCAAGATAGGCGTGAATTCCATACCTTGATGATAATATCATCTTTATGAATTGTATTTGTTTAAATGAGACGACTTCATCAAAGTAGGAGTGAATTCTGGATTTTGATGAAGAAGTTCACTTTGTTATATTTTGTTTTTGTAAAACTTCACCGTTAAGATAGGAGTGATTTCCCTTACCTTAATGGTAAGTTACCTTGTTTTATTTATGTGGATCCTCAACAATGAGCTGGGATCGAGCTTTTTGATTGGTAAGTTAGTGATCATACCTTGGGAATACACCATCAAGTTAGGAGTGAAAACCACACCTTGATGACTATTCTCATTTCTTGACCTCCAACTTACCAAGGTTTTAATCAAGCGACAAGAAACATGTAGTAACTTGAAGGGTGAACCAATGTTAGTGTTGGTCCTATCAAGCCAAAGCATGATTTCTGAACTTGAAAGGAGACTTGATCACTCTAGGTTGATTTTGATTTTGAGCTTGGATCATTTGAATTCTTAAATCGATTTCTTTTCCTTTATCTTCATGTTTTGACTCGATCTAGCTACATCGAACCCTTTATTTCTTACTGATCAACTTTTATTTTGAGTTGTCATCAACACATGATTGTGTGATGGTAGCCTTCTTAAACGATCTTTCTACTAAAGAAAGACGTTATCAACTTCTGATTATGTCTTTCTAGTCATACGAATGTTCTCGACTGTGCTTATGGGTTTGATGCACCGCATGTGCAAGCCATACTTGGGACGCTGTCTGTCATTGCCTTCATCATCGATATTCTGAATTATTGAAATCTGATCCTGAACGATGCCTTGTTTAACTCTTTACCCATAATTTAAAAATGCAATTTTCATTATATTTGATAACCTTGAACACCTGATTTTGAAAATTTCTAAATCTCTATCTTGTTTACGACTCACAAGACTTGTTATACATTCCGATGTGGACAAAGAGGATCATGAATTTCCGCGATTGGTATTCATGGCTTGGCGTAGAGGAACTGTTGACGTAGCTGGGTATATGTTCAAATTGCCTGGTACTTCTTGATGTCCATTGGTGCATTACTGACCCATTGGCTTGATCTTCATTGATTTTGTCCTACTAAATCTTAAGCTCTTTATTCCATTTTTCTTAATGATCCTTAAGAATCTTTCCGAATGCCTTCCCGTCAAAGCCGCATCTATCCTAAAAATCTATTACAATGATGCACTCATTCTAAATTAAATCTTTAATCTTAACAAAAACTATTCTCGTATCAACATTAAACTAATGAAACTTTGAAAACCTCAATGAAATAGTAAACGAGAAGTGATCATCTAAGAACCTTGTTAAAGTCAATTGTTTGAGGAACTCTTATGAACACCATATTCCATCCAAAAGCATCCTGAACTTATGTCTCTTATCACACTAATACTTAGTGTTTCCCTTATGGCAAACACCTTTCTAATCGTCTTGAATCATCTCGAATATAAAAGTTTATCAATTAGAATCCTAAACTAATGATCTTGTACCTTTGTCAAGAAACACATGAAATCATAGATAATAAACTTTTAACAAACTTAAGCTTAGCAAAACATCATTATTAAACTCATTGAATTTAAACGTTCCAAGTGGCACTTGCGAGCGTGACATGAAATCCAAGTCTCCTCGTTTCTTTGAAATTAGTCCCCTCGTGATTAAATTTCGGGACGAAATTTCTTAAAGTAGGGGAGACTGTAACATCCGCAATTTTTCAAGTTAAGATTAAAATTTTAAGTTCTATTATAAAATTATTATAATAATTTTAATGGATTAAATATATTAAGTGTGCAAATTATTATTATGAACTATTCATAATCTAAACAACTTGTAGTAATTTACGGAGAAATAAATCTTTTCATAAAGTTATGAAGATTTATTAAACATTTTACTATAAATAACTAAATGGAAAAGTTGTATTAAAAATTTATTTAGTTATAAAATAACTTTTAATAAGCTTATAAAATTTTATTAGTAGTTATGAATTTTATTGTTGAAAATAAATAATTATAAAAGTTGTAAAGACTTATAAATAATTAATTTAATTAGTCTTAGTAGTACAGGGTCTAATTTGTAATTTCTGAAATTTAACATAGAAGTTTTAACATAAAATAATAACTATGCAAAGTTCAGGGACCAAAAATGTAAAATCATTTAAACCCCACCCCCCTTACCACCTCAGACCCGTCGCCGGCCAGCAACTCCGGCCAAGCCTCCGGCGATCCTCGAACTACAATCAAAACGTCGAATTAACTAAATTAAATGATTCTTAACTCTCGTATGCGTTATTCGAACCTGATACTCTTTTCAATTGACCTTAGTGAGCGGTTCATTCTAAGCATTCGTAACCGAACCCACATTCAAAGTACGAAGATCATCTAACTTGAAACTAATCAAATTAAACCAATGTAATGGAGGGCACACATCTCAAACGGTTTCTCCAAACCTTTTGTACTTCTAATTCCATCTACAGAACACACATTCATCGAACCCGACCCCCAATCCCGATCGGACATGCGTCTTAGTCGAACTTAACATTCGGGGCAACTAAGATCGAAATTTGTAGAGGGCTTTTCGTCCTGGAGTCCATTAGACACTATCTGTGCAGCGAATTGTACTATAGTTGTCGATTGAACAACAATTGAGCTTCACAACAGTCACGGTTTCTTCTTCGAGTTGAATCATTGATGTCTTACAACTTTCGGGTAATTGAACTTGCATACATACTCGCTTTCAACTGCTGAATGAAAGCCCTAACAATGGTTTGATTAATAACATCGTTTGATGCTTCAATTTGATCCACTTTGTTCTAGGGTTCTTGGGGAAATTGGGTAATCATGGGAAAGTTGGTTTTTAAGAATTAGAAATCATTCTTTGGCAGGCATAGGCGCCCAGCCTAATTGGTAAACACACATCCTCTCCACCTTGAGGTCCCGGGTTCGAACCCGGGCACCTCCTTTTATTTTGTTTTATTTTTTTTTAAAGCCTTTTAATTACAAATAAAATTACAGAAAATTAATAATTAATATAAAAATCATTTCTGATAATTAATATAAAGATTTTAGATACTAAAATATTTTCTGAAATTTTTCTAAATTAAATATATCCATAAATATATATATATATATATAAATATATATATAAATCTTTTAGTTATTCCTTATAAAACGGATTTAAAATGATTGTTTATATTAATTTTCATTGATCCAAACGTTACTTCTAAAATCATGATTATTTGTTTTAAAGAAAAAATGTATTTATATTTAAACTTGTTAGTTGTTACAAAAGGTTTTCTTTTAAATTAATTAAACATTTATTTATATTTGGTGGAACTTAAAAATATTTACGAACGCTTAATTCTTTAAAAGAATTAAATTCATAATCGTAGTAATTATATATAATTACTTAAAATATTTAAGAATATTATTATAAAACATATTTTAGCTAATTAATATTGTGTTATTAATCAAAATGCTATTTCTTATTATTCTTAGATAATTAGAAAGACTTAATTGTATATTGAACCTCCTCGTCATTATATTTAATTTCATTTTTTAAATACTTAAATACATATATAATCCTTCTAATGGGTTTAAAATGAGAATAAGGATTCTATAAATTTAGTTACTTGTCAAAACTCCTTAAAACTATCAAAACCCAAATCATTAGTAGAACGTTAAACTTATCATTAACCTTAACCTTCATCTTGTAATATATATGTTAGGTGCTTGTAATGGATACTTTGGATTTATCTTTTGGATCTTACTTTAATCTTTTACATCATCTTGTAATGCCTATATCAATGTGAGTATTTCATACCCCTTTTTCTTATTTTCACACTTTGGGGTGAAACATGTTAACGTATATACTTGTAAACCTCTTTGAGACTTGTAA